>OZ018335.1:79483235-79843235 GCA_963969495.1 Ceratothoa steindachneri
AAAAAAAACAGCTGAATATTATCAGTTAGCATCTCAGTCAATTAATCTTTTCCTGACCTATGAGTACTACAACCTATGAATGCAACAATGACTCTTATGCAAGATGGATGGTCCTCGGTTACTAATGATCCAATTATTGGAAGCTTACTGCATAATGGAAGAACATCATTTATTTTGAGCACTCAGGGGTGTGGCTCTGACAAAAAAATTAGCTGAATATTATCAGTTAGCATCTCAGTCAATTGATCACATAAAAGAGGCCTATGGAAAAGATGCAAGTTTTTTTATTTTATTAAAATCTGAAAAAAAAAACCTAATATGTTAATAAAATATCACTTTCATCTGTCAATAATATTCAAAAGCTTAATGACTTTATTCTGCCTGCAGTATTTGCTGTCTGCACTGATAATGAGAGTAAAATGGTGAAGATGAAAGAGCTTCTGCATAACATAACATAACATAAAATAATTTCCCGGATGACAAAAGCCACAAGGGTCTATCAAAGGTCATCCGTATCCATCAAATCCCACCCATATAATGCATCCATAGGATTTTGTCAGATCATGCATCTACAATATACAATTTAACAATCCATAGGAATGTCCAACCATGCATCTACAATATATAATTTAAAGCCTCCATAGGAGTCTGTCAAAAACAAAATCAAAGTCCCCCAAAATATACAATAAAAAGAAACTGCATCCACAGGAATGAGTCAAGAAACATATCCACATACCGAAAAGTAAGAAATTAACCCTCCATCCCCATATAATCATCCAATCTGCGCTTGAAAACATTCAAGTTTGGGCTGTCTATAGTCTCAGGTGGCAAACTATTCCAATAATCCACCACTCTGTTAGTGAAAAAATATTTTCTAACATCCAGTCTGCACCTCTGTTTTTTAATCTTTAAGTGGTGGCCTCTAGTTCTATTACTACCTTCTAACTCAAATAACTTGCTGAAATCCAATTTATCCATCCCAGAAAAGATTTTAAAAAGTTCAATCATATCTCCCCTCACACACCTTCTTTCAAATGAAAACATATTTAATACCCTCAGTCTATCTTCATATTCAAGGTGCTTCAGGGATGGTATTATTTTTGTTGCCCTTCTTTGTACTGACTCTAATAAGTTTATATCATGTCTAAAATGTGGTGACCATGCCTGTATACAGTACTCTAAATGTGGCCTGACATAAGAGTTGTATAGTTTAAGGATGACCTCCTTACTCTTGTAGCTAACATTTCTTTTAATGTAACCTAGTACCCTATTTGCTCTATTTTTTGCCTCAATACACTGCTTTGAAAATTTCAGTGACCTATCTACTACTACTCCTAAGTCCTTCTCATCTTCAACTGAATTAAGCCAATATCCATCCATCTCATAGCTAAATTCCCTTATTATCTCTCCCCATGTGAATAACTTTGCATTTATTAAGGTTAAAAGTCATCTGCCACTTCTGAGCCCAAGCTAACAACTTATCTAAGTCACCCTGCACTTTAAAGCTACCCTCAACCTCTTTGACTACAGCTGCCAATTTAGTGTCATCAGCAAGAATTGACACTTTGTTATTTACACCTTGCCCAAGATCATTTACATAGATTATAAATAATAAAGGGCCTAAAACTGATCCCTGAGGTACGCCACTAATAACATTCCTCCACTCTGACCTCACTCCATTCAGTACAACTCTCTGTTTCCTATTTTTCATCCATTCAGTTATCCAATTTAAAACGTTCCCACATATCCCATGCAGCTTTAATTTATGAACTAGTCTTCTATGTGGAACCTTATCAAAAGCTTTGCTGAAATCTAAGTAGATCACATCAACTTTCTCACCCCTATCTAATTCTTTAGTTACATAATCCATAAAATCCAGTAAATTAGTTAAACTAGTTAAATTAGTTAAATTTGAGATATTACTTTGCATTAAGTAAATTTAACGAATTTCATATATCTTATTATTACAAACAAAGCCTAAGCCACCTTGTTGGCCATTGTCCTGACCCAGATAAGGGGGCCTATATGCCTTAGCATAAGACCTGGGCATTTAAATTTAAATTAGAATTGCGGAGCATACTATAAGTCCTAGAAGGCTGCCTGCTGCAGTCAAAACATCCACCAGATCAAGTCTGGTCACAAATAGAAAAATGCAAAAAGATGATCCAAAAGCTTTTTCAAGATTTTCTCGAGGAGTTTTAATTATAGAAAGCCCATGTGAAGTTTTCCGATCAATTGTTTCTCCCTTGGCTCATTAATTAGTGCTGGAAACTTAGGCCTTGTGGGGAAGAAATAACAATGGGAGACACTAGTAGTGATGATTCAGGTGCAGGCGATATTTGTGGAACCTGTAACAGTGATAAAGAGCAAATGGATTGGCTGTGGTACTTGCGAATCATGGTACCATCTAAAGTGTGTGTTTTTGGAGGGTCTAAAATCTGCTAATATCGAAAGTGTTTCATGGGTCTGTTCAACTTGCCTAGCGGAATTTAAGGCCCTTAAGAAAATTAATCATGAACAAATGTTTAAAGATGGTTTTGAGAAGATCAAGAAGTCTTTCATGGATAAGTTTAGTGAACTGAGCAGTGAAATATCAGTAGTGAAGCAAGAATTGAATGAAGTCAATGGCGGTGTGACAAATGTTGTTGGTGCAATAGGCCTATCTGCTGATGCCACTCAAACATCAATTGACTCTGGCCCTAGTCTATGACTGACCTTCGAACAGGTAGCACATGTTTCGTAGAGCTCTCAGAATATTTTGATTATTTGATATACTTTGGTGTGTGACATAAACATAAATATTAAGTTATAAGATCATATATTTGGTTAATATAACAAAGTTAAATTGTGGTTATTTTGTTTTGGTGAGAAAGTGACTTTTGTTTACTTCGGGGCCATCTTGATTAGCAGGTTTTAAACTTGCGCGCACAAATTGGGGTCAAATTCTTGTTGTTTGTAAGTTTTTGTTTCTATTATTGTTCTTGTTTAAGTATGGCTGACTGTTTGGATGTAGAGAGTATGCCTTTTGAAAGTAGTGTGTATGTAGTGTGCGATGTCTGTGGTGTAGAGAGGAGAGTGAATGTGTCTGAGTGCCGTGTATGTGCTTTGACTGAGGAGGTGAGTCGATTACGTGCGGAATGCTTGAGACTGAATGATTTAGTGTCTGAAGTGAGAAGAGATGCAAGTGTACGTTTGAAGAGTCAGATTGGGACCAGGAGGGAGGAAGTTAGGCCTAGAACAGGGACTGGAGAGAAAGCAGTAAGTGAAGTAAGTGATGATGAGTGGTGGGTGAAAGTGAACAGAATAGATAAGTTAGGACAGGTTAGGTGTGTGAATGAGAGGGACATGAAACCTGTTAGGCTAACTAACAGATTTGATGCCCTGAGAGAGGAAGAATTTGAAAGAGATTTGTCTGGTGTGGCCGTGCCTGAAAGTAGAATAGGAGGTCGAGTGAGTGAGAGCAGGAGGGAGGGTAATACTAGGCCTAGAGAGAATAGGAGAATGACTGAGGTGATTGTGATGGGTGACTCTCAGATTAGGTATTTAGATAGGAAGTTGAATGAAAGTAAATGGAAGGGAGTGAGAGTTTGTCTGCCGGGTGCTGGTGTAAATGATGTGTGTGAGAGGTATGATAGGTTGGTGTCTGGGTGTGAGAGGGAAGCAGTTGTGATTACACATGTCGGAGTAAACGATGTAAAGAAGGTGGGTACTTGTGAGTTACGACAGCGGTATAAAAGGCTGATTGAAAGGATGTGTGAAAGTAGAGTAAAAGGCGTTGTTTCAGGTGTGCTTCCCAGAATGGATGTGGGGATGGAATGGTTGTCTCGTGCAATGGGGTTGAATGAATATGTGAAAGGTTTGTGCGAGGAGTCAGGATTGGTATTTGTAGATGTTTGGAGTGGGTTTTATGGGAATAAGGGTTTGTATGCGATGGATGGACTCCATCTGAGCCGAGATGGGGTTGAGGTTTTGTGGCGGGAATTAGATAGTGTTATTAGGTCTTTAGAGGCGGGAAACTAGGTTTTGATAGTGGTCAGGGAAATTTAATGGCTCAAAGTGAGGCAGGGAAAGGAAGCAAACACAGATTTGTAGAAGGTAGGCAGGCTAATGGAAGTGCTTTAGGGTTAAACTACTTGAGTAGTGATAGTGGTCAGGGAAATACAAGAGTACAGGGTCGGGGAAAGAGAGAAAGGAGATGCAGAGGAGATAGGCCCTCAGGTGCTTCAGGGATAGGTGGGCTGAGTTGTCTTTACACAAATGCTCGTAGTCTTAGAAATAAGAAGGATGAATTATTTAGTTATATCATTCATGAAGATATAGATATAATATGTATAGTTGAATCATGGGTTAATGAAAATATATTTAATGATAATGTCAGTGAATTTGAACTAGAGGGTTATACTATGTACATTAGTCAAAGGAGAGATAGGACTGGTGGTGGGTTGATTATTTATATCAGAAATAGCATTTCTTCAAATCTAAATAACTCTATAAAGCAAGGAGAAGGTGAATCATTATGGATAGATATTAAGGTTGGTAAAAATAGGAAAATACACTTGGGAGCTTTTTATAGACCACCAGGACAGACTGATTGTATCGATGAGTTAATGATTAGGGAAATAAGTAAAGGATGCAAAGAAGATACAGTTATTCTTGGTGACTTTAATTTAACTTCTGTAGACTGGGAAAATATGATAGGAAGAGATAGAGCAAGTTGTAAGTTTATGGAGTGTTTTGAGGATAACTTTTTGATCCAATTTGTTAATAAGCCAACAAGGGGTGCCAATATATTAGATCTAATTCTTTCAAATGATGATCACTTAGTTCAAGGATTGAGTGTAGGGGAATCATTGGGAAACAGTGATCATCAGATGGTTCGGTTTAATTTGCTAATAGTTAAGGGTAGAACAACGACAAACTCCACGAAAATTCCAAATTTTTATAGGGGAGATTACGATAAATTACGCAGCATGCTAAATCAGATTAGGTGGGATATAGAATTCCATGGAAAGAATACTTATGAGATGTGGGATATTTTTAAGACTATATTAAACATGGTTCAGGAACAGTGTATTCCGATGAAGTCTATTAGGAAGAAATGTAGGAAACCATTATGGTGGAACCAAGAAATAGCTAATAAAGTTTCAGAGAAAAAAAGGGCATACCAGAGATTACAAAGTGAGAGTAGTTTAGATAATTTAAACCATTATAGGTCAACCAGAAATGAACTAAATAAGATTATTAAGAAGACCAAAAGGACAGCAGAAATTAATTTAGCTAAAAATAATAATAAAGATCCTAAAAAATTCTTTAGCTATTATAGAATCAATAATAAATCTAACAGTGATAAAATAGGGCCTATTAAATATGAAGGGGTTTTGAAAGAATCTGATGAGGAAATAGTAGAGGTCCTTAATGATCATTTTGCTTCAGTATTCACAGAAGAGAAACCAGTTAGATTAATTGATGATAATTCTAGGTCAAGGGAAGTAGTGATAAATTCTATTAATATAGACAGAGAAGAAATTAAAGGGCTTATAATTCAGTTAAATACTAGTAAGGCATCTGGCCCTGACAACATTCATTCTAGGATACTCAAAGAAGGTGTAGAAAGTATTGCAGTAGCTCTCGAGAAGATATTTATTAGATCACTAGAGTCTGGAGAAATACCAAATGATTGGAAATTGGCAAATGTAGTGCCAATTTTTAAAAAGGGAAGCAAAGAGGACCCAAATAACTTTAGACCAGTAAGCTTAACTTCTATAGTCTGTAAAATTCTTGAGAAGATGGTTAAGAAGGGAATTTCTGATCATCTAGAGAGTAGCAGGTTAATTAATGATGCTCAGCATGGTTTTAGAAAAGATAGATCGTGTTTAACTAATTTACTGGATTTTATGGATTATGTAACTAAAGAATTAGATAGGGGTGAGAAAGTTGATGTGATCTACTTAGATTTCAGCAAAGCTTTTGATAAGGTTCCACATAGAAGACTAGTTCATAAATTAAAGCTGCATGGGATATGTGGGAACGTTTTAAATTGGATAACTGAATGGATGAAAAATAGGAAACAGAGAGTTGTACTGAATGGAGTGAGGTCAGAGTGGAGGAATGTTATTAGTGGCGTACCTCAGGGATCAGTTTTAGGCCCTTTATTATTTATAATCTATGTAAATGATCTTGGGCAAGGTGTAAATAGCAAAGTGTCAATTTTTGCTGATGACACTAAATTGGCAGCTGTAGTCAAAGAGGTTGAGGGTAGCTTTAAAGTGCAGGGTGACTTAGATAAGCTGTTAGCTTGGGCTCAGAAGTGGCAGATGACTTTTAACCTTAATAAATGCAAAGTTATTAACATGGGGAGAGATAATAGGGAATTTAGCTATGAGATGGATGGATATTGGCTTAATTCAGTTGAAGATGAGAAAGACTTAGGAGTGGTAGTAGATAGGTCACTGAAATTTTCAAAGCAGTGTATTGAGGCAAAAAATAGAGCAAATAGGGTGCTAGGTTACATTAAAAGAAATGTTAGCTACAAGAGTAAGGAGGTCATCCTTAAACTATACAACTCTTATGTCAGGCCACATTTAGAGTACTGTATACAGGCATGGTCACCACATTTTAGACATGATATAAACTTATTAGAGTCAGTACAAAGGAGGGCAACAAAAATAATACCATCCCTGAAGCACCTTGAATATGAAGATAGACTGAGGGTATTAAATATGTTTTCATTTGAAAGAAGGTGTGTGAGGGGAGATATGATTGAGCTTTTTAAAATCTTTTCTGGGATGGATAAATTAGATTTCAGCAAGTTATTTGAGTTAGAAGGTAGTAATAGAACTAGAGGCCACCACTTAAAGATTAAAAAACAGAGGTGCAGACTGGATGTTAGAAAATATTTTTTCACTAACAGAGTGGTAGATTATTGGAATAGTTTGCCACCTGAGACTGTAGACAGCCCAAACTTGAATGTTTTCAAGCGCAGATTGGATGATTATATGGGGATGGAGGGTTAATTTCTTACTTTTTGGTATGTGGATATGTTTCTTGACTCATTCCTGTGGATGCAGTTTCTTTTTATTGTATATTTTGGGGGATTTTGTTTTTGTTTTTGACAGACTCCTATGGAGGCTTTAAATTATATATTGTAGATGCATGGTTGGACATTCCTATGGATTGTTAAATTGTATATTGTAGCTGCATGATCTGACAAAATCCTATGGATGCATTATGTGGGTGGGATTTGATGGATACGGATGACCTTTGATAGGCCCTTGTGGCTTTTGTCATCCGTTAAATTATGTTATGTTATGTTATGTTATGGTCAGAAGTGTTGTCAAGGGGAAGGAAAAAGAAAGAAAGAAAGAACCTGCTTGTATTGAAGGCTACAACTGAAAATGAAAAAGCAACAAGCAAAACTGCTGAAATATCTGAAGCATTAAAGGGTGTGCAAATTCAAGATTCAAAATTCACCTCTGGTGGGAACATTGTTATGAACTTTGGCACAGAGGAATCCCTAAACAATGCGATAAATAGGCTAAGAGATGTTCAGAATGTTGAAACTAAGAGTGTAAACAAGATAACACCAAAAGTGATGCTCTGTAACGTTCTGAAAGAAGAATCCAAGGGTGAGAGTGAGGAGTCCAAGAATGAGATAGTTACTAGCTTAATAAATAAAAATGAGTGTCTACAAAGCATTGCGAATGTCAAAACAAAGATTAAGTTGTTATTTATTAAACCGGCGGCTGGTGGTACAGAACACTACATCTTTAAATGTGATCCTGAAGTGCGAGCGGCTTTATATAAATATAATGATAAATTGAAATTACAATGGGGAGTGTACAAAATTAGAGACAGGTATCACGCATTGGCTTGTTTCTTTTGTTAGAAATTTGGACACACCGAGGGCAGGTGCAATGCAAAGAGAAATGGTGAGGCGCCTATTTGTTACAAATGTGCAGGAACACATGTGTCAAGGGAGTGTCAGATACAAGCGAAAAAATGTATAAATTGTGAGAGATCAAATAGACAAGACTTAGTTAAATCACTCGTGTACAGATCAAAAATGTCCAATCCTTCTGAGTGAGATAGAAAAGGTGCGTAATCTCACTGATCATGGATTCTAGTTCTCTAATCAAGATAAAGGGAGGGTTGTTAAATGTCCAGTCAGTGGGGAATAAAACTTTCGAACTTCGTGATCTGATTAATGATAATAAATATGACTTATTAGCAGTGACTGAGACATGCCTCGGCCAACATGATACAGCTAAGATCAGTGAAATGACTCCTTTGACACATACTTTTATGCACATTCCACGGAACAATAAGAAAGGAGGTGGTGTGGGGATTTTTCTTAGAAATAGTGTCAAAAAAATTAAACTATGTAAATCGGCGAGGTTTGGTAGTTTTGAACATATGCAGGTGGGCTGCGAGATTGGTGGTAGAAAGTGTATTTTCATTGTTGTCTATAGACCCCCGAGTTCAAGTCTTAGTTTATTTATGGATGATTTCAGACTGTATATGGAAACTATTGACATGGTTAGTGCGAACACTTTTATCTTTGGCGATTTTAACCTGTGGGTGGATGTTCCTACTGATCGCCAAGCTACTAACTTTGTGGATCTCATGGATTCTTTCAATATGATTAATAAAGTAAATAGTGCAACTTCAGAAGGTGGTCATACATTGGACTTGGTGTTTACTAATAAAGACAATGATATGATAGAAAGACTGTATGTTGACGAAGTATGCTGTATTTCACCGGTACATAAACTTATTATATTTACTATACCTATCATTACCGAACAAAGGCTCACAAAAACAATCACATACAGGTCCAAACGGAATTTTGAGCCACATTTGCTAATAACGGAGATTAACAATGAACTAAGTGTAAATAAACATAATAATTGTATTCATGCTAGAAAAACAGCAGAATGTAGCGCGTGTCTTACAAACTTGTACAACAGTGTTGCGAAAGAAAAATATGAAGATATGTGCCCGGTTGTTCAAAAGGATATAGTTATAGTTGATAGTGCACCATGGTTTAATGCAGATACTCTAAGGGCTAAACAGGAAAAAAAGAAATATGAAAGACTTTGGCGACATAAACGGACACAAGAGGCGAGAGAACAATATAAAAGAGCTCGAAATGCTGAGCAAAAAGTAATAGTGAAGAGAAAACAAGAATATTATAAGACTAAAACAGTGGAGGCTGGATCAGATATGAACAAATTATATGTGGTGCTTGACAGCCTAACAGGAAATAAGAAGGGAAACAAATTTCCCGAAGGTGTTCCTGACGCAACATTGGCGAATAATTTTTCTGATTTCTTCTGTAATAAAATAAATACTATTGTAAATAATTTTAGTGAAATAGTGATATATGACAGTGTTAGAGCAGAAACTCCTGATTCCAGATTAACTGACTTCACTGTGATAAACTTGAACACTCTAAAATCCATTGTTACGAGGATTAAACAAACTCACTGTGAAAATGATCCTCTGCCAGTGCGTGAAATAGTGCATAGTAATAACTTTGACAAAATTTTAGATATCTTTGTTGACATTGTGAACTGCAGCATAAATGATCATGTATTTCCACAGTCAGAAAAGAAAGCGATTGTAAAGCCGATAATCAAGGGAAGCCTAGACTCGCAATGCTTGAGCTCTTTCAGGCCTGTCTCAAACTTAACGTTTCTGTCAAAAGTGATTGAAAGTGTGATCCTTGATCAAATATGGGATCACTTGAGTGTAACACATGCTCTTCCGGAGACTTTACTCCACGGAAACAATACTGTGCTCTGTGATAAATGATTTACTCATGCGAATGGACAATGGGAAGTGTGGTATTCTAATTCTGCTTGACCTGAGTGCTGCATTCGACACTGTTGTACATGAGCTGCTATTAAATGACTGTAAAACCATTGGTATTGAAGGTAATGCATTGTCCTATCTGCAAAGTTATTTTACAAACAGAACTTATCGTGTGCAGATTCATAGTGAATTCTCTGGAGTTAAGCCTCTTGAGAGGGGTGTCCCTCAGGGAAGTGTATTAGGCCCGATACTTTTTTGCATATATACCATTGAACTTTCAAAAATTTTAACTGATCACAGAGTAAGTTTTAAGTTGTTTGCTGATGACACTCAATTCTATCTGACACTGAATGATGTAGTGCATGCTGAGGAGAAAATTAGCAGTCTGTTTAAGGGATGTTGGAAAATGGCTGGAGCATAAACAATTGAAATTAAATGAGCAGAAAACTGAGTGTTTATTGGTTGGCAGAAGAACAGACCTTGATAGACTGGACATTCAAAGGCTCAGTATTAACGGAAATGACATGGTTGTAAATACTGAAGTGAAGGATCTGGGAGTCCTGGTTAATAGTGAACTGTCATTCAAAAGCCAGATAAATCAGACCGTGAGAATATGTGCCTATCATCTGAGAAACATTGCTTTTGTTAGAAAGTATCTTGATTCAAAAACAACAAAGATGTTAATTCATAATCATGTGATCACTAAACTGGACTATTGCAATTCTCTATACTATGGGCTACCAAACTACTTGCTTCGGAAATTGCAACTCATGATGAATAGAGCAGCACGACTGATAAAGGGATTGCCAATCCGTGAAAGTATTACTCCAGCCTTAATTGATCTGCACTGGTTGCCAATTAAAGCAAGAATAATATATAAACTGTGTGTAATGGTATACCAGGCTTTGAACCATGGAAAGCCTCAATATATGAGAGACTTATTGGTAGATTTCCATGTAGATATCAATATGTCACTTCGGCATGGAAACATACTAAACCAATTGAATGAGCCACGGTGTAACCATGAATTTGGCTTCAGAGCATTCAAAATGAGCGCACCAAGGCTCTATAACAAACTACCTATTAGCGTGAAAGAAAGTGTCAAAATCAAGTCCTTCAAGAAGTCCCTGAAAACACACCTGTTCAGGGAGTGTTACAACTTGGAAGATAGCACTGTTAGACAAGAATACAAGTACTAAATTGTTTGAGGGCGGCTACGACGAGCAATCACATCAGTGAATGGAGCGTGGTCGAGAAACTTCACAACAAGTAACAAGTAAGTAAGTAAACACGATCTATCTTTTCTAAAACCATGCTGAGCATCATTAATTAACCTGCTACTCTCTAGATGATCAGAAATTCCCTTCTTAACCATCTTCTCAAGAATTTTACAGACTATAGAAGTTAAGCTTACCGGTCTAAAGTTATTTGGGTCCTCTTTGTTTCCCTTTTTAAAAATTGGCACTACATTTGCCAATTTCCAATCATTTGGTATTTCTCTAGACTCTAGTGATCTAATAAATATCTTCTCAAGAGCTACTGCAATACTTTCTACACCTTCTTGAGTATCCTAGAATGAATGTTGTCAGGGCCAGATGCCTTACTAGTATTTAACTGCATTATAAGCCCTTTAATTTCTTCTCTGTCTATATTAATAGAATTTATCACTACTTCCCTTGACCTAGAATTATCATCAATTAATCTAACTGGTTTCTCTTCTGTGAATACTGAAGCAAAATGATCATTAAGGACCTCTACTATTTCCTCATCAGATTCTTTCAAAACCCCTTCATATTTAATAGGCCCTATTTTATCACTGTTAGATTTATTATTGATTCTATAATAGCTAAAGAATTTTTAGGATCTTTATTATTATTTTTAGCTAAATTAATTTTGGCTGTCCTTTTGGTCTTCTTAATAATCTTATTTAGTTTTTCTGGTTGACCTATAATGGTTTAAATTATCTAAACTACTCTCACTTTGTAATCTCTGGTATGCCCTTCTTTCTCTGAAACTTTATTAGCTATTTCTTGATTCCACCATAATGGTTTCCTACATTTCTTCCTAATAGACTTCATCGGAATACACTGTTCCTGAACCATGTTTAATATAGTCTTAAAAATATCCCACATCTCATAAGTATTCTTTCCATGGAATTCTATATCCCACCTAATCTGATTTAGCATGCTGCGTAATTTATCGTAATCTCCCCTATAAAAATTTGGAATTTTTGTGGAGTTTGTCGTTGTTCTACCCTTAACTATTTGCAAATTAAACCGAACTATCTGATGATCACTGTTTCCCAATGATTTCCCTACACTCAATCCTTGAATTAAGTGATCATCATTTGAAAGAATTAGATCTAATATATTGGCACCCCTTGTTGGCTTATTAACAAATTGGGTCAAAAAGTTATCCTCAAAACACTCCATAAACTTACTACTTGCTCTATCTCTTCCTATCATATTTTCACAGTCTACAGAAGTTAAATTAAAGTCACCAAGAATAACTGTATCTTCTTTGCATCCTTTAGTTATTTCCCTAATCATTAACTCATCGATACAATCAGTCTGTCCTGGTGGTCTATAAAAAGCTCCCAAGTGTATTTTCCTATTTTTACCAACCTTAATTTCTATCCATAATGATTCACCTTCTCCTTGCTTTATAGAGTTATTTAGATTTGAAGAAATGCTATTTCTGATATAAATAATCAACCCACCACCAGTCCTATCTCTCCTTTGACTAATGTACATAGTATAACCTTCTAGTTCAAATTCACTGACATTATCATTAAATATATTTTCATTAACCCATGATTCAACTATACATATTATATCTATATCTTCATGAATGATATAACTAAATAATTCATCCCTCTCATTTCTAAGACTACGAGCATTTGTGTAAAGACAACTCAGCCCACCTATTCCTGAAGCACGTGAGGGCCTATCTCCTCTGCATCTCCTTTCTCTCCTTCCCCGACCCTGTACTCTTGTATTTCCCTGACCATTATCACTACTCAAATAATTTAACCCTAAAGCACTTCCATTAGCCTGCCTACCTTCTACAAATCTGTGTTTGCTTCCTATCCCTGCCTCACTTTGAGCCATTAAATTTCCCTGACCACTATCAAAACCTAGTTTCCCGCCTCTAAAGACCTAATAACACTATCTAATTCCCGCCACAAAACCTCAACCCCATCTCGGCTCAGATGGAGTCCATCCATCGCATACAAACCCTTATTCCCATAAAAACCATTCCAAACATCTACAAACACCAATCCTGACTCCTGGCACAAACCTTTCACATATTCATTCAACCCCATTGCACGAGACAACCATTCCATCCCCACATCCATTCTTGGAAGCACACCTGAAACAAGCCTTTTACTCTACTTTCACACATCCTTTCAATCAGCCTTTTATACCGCTGTCGTAACTCACTAGTACCCACCTTCTTTACATCGTTTACTCCGACATGTGTAATCACAACTGCTTCCCTCTCACACCCAGATACCAACCTATCATACCTCTCACACACATCATTTACACCAGCACCCGGCAGACAAACTCTCACTCCCTTCCATTTACTTTCACTCAACTTGCTATCTAAATACCTAATCCGAGAGTCACCCATCACAATCACCTCAGTCATTCTCCTATTCTCTCTAGGCCTAGTATTACCCTCCCTCCTGCTCTCACTCACTCAACCTCCTATTCTACTTTCAGGCACGGCCACACCAGACAAATCTCTTTCAAATTCTTCCTCTCTCAGGGCATCAAATCTGTTAGTTAGTCTAACAGGTTCCATGTCCCTCTCATTCACACACCTAGCCTGTCCTAACTTATCTATTCTGTTCACTTTCACCCACCACTCATCATCACTTACTTCACTTACTGCTTTCTCTCCAGTCCCTGTTCTAGGCCTAACTTCCTCCCTCCTGGTCCCAATCTGACTCTTCAAACGTACACTTGCATCTCTTCTCACTTCAGACACTAAATCATTCAGTCTCAAGCATTCCGCACGTAATCGACTCACCTCAGTCAAAGCACATACACGGCACTCAGACACATTCACTCTCCTCTCTACACCACAGACAGCGCACACTACATACACACTACTTTCAAAAGGCATACTCTCTACATCCAAACAGTCGGCCATACTTAAACAAGAGCAATAATAGAAACAAAAACTTACAAACAACAAGAATTTGACCCGAATTTGTGCACGCAAGTTTAAAACCTGCTAATCAAGATGGCCACCGAAGTAAACAAAAGTCACTTTCTCACCAAAACAAAATAACCACAATTTAACTTCGTTATATTAACCAAATATATGATCTTATAACTTAATATTTATGTTTATGTCACACACCAAAGTATATCAAATAATCAAAATATTCTGAGAGCTCTACGAAACACGTGCTACCTGTTCGAAGGTCAGTCGAAGACTGACGGTTGTTCTGCTCACCTGTTAAATTTGGTTGAAAAGGTGGTAACTCCAAATACAGTGTTAAAGCACATACTTCCTATCCAAAAATATTTCAGGAACCATCACCAACAATATGTAAGTGAATTATATTGTAATCGAAAGAAAAAGATGGAATGATGCCTCAGCTCCCTAATGATATATGATGGACATCACACAAAGCATGTGTGAAAAGCTTCATTGAAAATTTTTAGAAATACCTAGAAAGTAACAATGAACAAACAATTGAGAAAGCCATTTCCACTCTTCTCAGCAATGTTGGATTATACAGAAAAGCTGGTCACTTGCTAGAACAATTGAAAATTATCTCAGCAGCATTAAACAACGTAAATATAATAGATATGTATATCTACTTGCTATTTGGAAGTATGTTGAAATAGAATATAATTAATATACAAGGAGCAGCCAATAAGTTTTGCAATTCGGATATAAGGAAACCAGATATGAGGAAAAGTGTTTTATTATTTTTCACTATAACTACCCTCGACTTCAATGCACTTGCACCACTTGTCCCTGAGGCTTCGAATTCCCGACAACCAGAAATCTCCCGACTGCTGTTCAATCCACTCCTGGATGGCAAGCTGGACATCTTCATTGTCCCCAAACCGGCATCCACGCAGTACAACCTTGAGCTGGCGGAATAAAAAGTAGTCACTAGGGGCCAGATCTGGACTGTAGGGTGGATGGTTGAGCTCCTTGAATCTGCATTCACACGGGGCAGCTTGTGCAACTCTGGCCTTGTGGACATGGGCATTGTTGTGGAGGAGCAGGACACTGTGCCAACTTGCCACGCTGCTTCTGATGGATGTACTTCTTCAACCCAGCCAGTTCCTCGGCGTAATATTGGCCTGTGATGGTCCTTCCACGAGGCGCATAGTCCACCATCAACACTCCGTCAGAATCCCAGAAGATCGTGGCCATGATCTTCCTGGCCGAGGGTTGGGTCTGGACTTGATGGGGGTCGGAGAGCCCCTGTGCTGCCAGGCCATGCTTTCGAGCTTGGCCTCAGGATCCAAGTGATGGACCCACATTTCATCACCTGTCACTATGTGTGACTCGAATCTCGCCAGGTCTTGGTTGTACAGGAGCAGCAGTTCCTCCGAACTTTGACGACGTTGAAGTCGATCATGGGGCATGAGGTTTCTAGGGACCCAACGGGCAGAGATCTTGGTCATGGCCAAATTGTCATGGATGATGTTGATAACACTTCCATGTGATATTCCGAGTTCTCGCTCGATTTCTTTGATCTTCACCCGTCGATTTTCGAGGATCATCCTCTCTACAAGGGCCACATTGTCCTTGTTGGTCATGTCTGACCAGCATCCTGGATGGGGGTCATCTTCAAGGGACTCATGACCATGGCGGAACTCCCTATTCCAGCGTGCAATGGTTGCATAGGAAGGGGCGGTGTCAGTGTACACTGCAACCATACGTTCATGGATCTCTTTTGCATTCTTGCTTCCTTGGTCAAAAATTTTATCACTGTGCGGTGCTCAACCTTCTCCATTGTTGAAAAATTTGTGACTGATGATCTGCAATCAGCTACTGCTTCTTAAATAGATGAGGCAGGAGCGTGCGGCTGCAGGTCCTGACTTGTCATAACTTTTCCTAACACCTCCACAAACAGCCTTCCCCCTTCCTCTGTTTTGCCCTACCGATTCGCAAAACTTCTTGGCCGCTCCTCGTATGTATAATTCTATCCATATTTTATGTATATACCCCAATTTGGGGGAGGGGATACATCATACTAATATGGATTTCTTCCTCCTTATGTATCTACATATACAGTGCAACCCATGCTAATAGTCCAACTTAATTTTTTTATTAAAAAACACTTTATCTGGCGATAATTTCTAAAACTATTAAAGTAACTCTTTAGTACTACCTATAATTTATGCACTTATATATGATTATACACCTATATATTACTTGATATTTTTCTATTTCAGCTCCAAATTGATGCAGCCAATCTCTCAACAGCCACAGAAGTGTGGATTAATTAGACTTACCAAAACTGTTGAATTTAAGTAGTATAAGGATGATATAATAATTAAGCAGAAGAAGCAAGCCTGCAACCATTTTTCTTTGTAGCAACATTGATGAACCCTTTCAGCAATGTTTATAATGATTTAACAGAAGAAGAAGAAATTGTTGCTGAAAAATGGCTTTTCAAAATTCATGATGAAGATTATTTCCCCCAAATAATGTTCAATAAAAGTATCACAAGTGCAA
Organism: Ceratothoa steindachneri; assembly: GCA_963969495.1. NCBI lineage: Eukaryota > Metazoa > Arthropoda > Malacostraca > Isopoda > Cymothoidae > Ceratothoa > Ceratothoa steindachneri. The sequence goes on from OZ018335.1 coordinate 79,499,769, forward strand.
CACAGCTCTCCGCATCGCAACTGACTGCACAAAAAAAATACCCAATACCCTACCTACGCACATAAACCAAAATACTACCCATCAGTGAGCACCTAGACAGGTGTGCACACAATTGTTCAGCAAGTTGCGCCACCCTATACACCCTCCATTCCCATTCCCACTCTAAAGACCTTTAGACTATCCCCGCTTCCCACTACTCCCAACACCACTGAACCAGAACACTATAAAACACCTATGCACCCACTTCACCCAAGTAGCATTCAGACAATGGGCAAACAACACTCTATTTCAACATCTCCCATCAGATATCCACCTAATGCAAACCAAGCCTTCGCTACTGAACAAGTGTCTCTGTCCCGCCTACAATCAGGACACCACCCATTGCTTTACAAAAGTAGGCTAGACCCTGACCTCTTTGCAACCACCAACTGTCAGACAACAACACTCATCTGATCCTCACTAGTCCTTCATTCCTTCGAACACCTCAGAGCCTGACTATCATGTCACTTCATTTGGAGACCTCTGGACAAGACCGCTCACTTTGGTGGCATGCCTGAGTGCTACTGGGTTTGACTGAAGAGAATCCCTCAGGGGCCACAATTAAAGCAAGTGAAACATATATCCATATGTTTCCTGCAAAACCAAGTTCTTTATATATACTTTTTCCCATATACATCAATCCTTGATTAGCGCGGTTAATAAATCCCAGAGTTTTACTGTGTAAAGCAAAACCGCGCGAATCAAACTTAAGAACCAATGGGAATAATTATAATGAATCCTCAAAAATATTTAAATTACATATAGTTTTTTTTCACTAAAAACTCGTTTTATATTTTTCAAATAATAGAGGGATATAAATAAAAGAAATAAAGTAAGACTTAAAGTTTATTTTTTACCAAAAAACATATCCAACTTCAATTGAACAGTATTGGATTTCTTCCTTTCCTCCATAATCTTGCGCCCGCTTCAACTCTTCCTCGCTGAAGGCTCTGCCGTGGGTTGCCAATGCTCATCAGAGGAAAAAAATGGCTTGTGGAAGAAAAAAAAAGGCGCGCTAATCAAAATTGGCACAGCGTATATTGATGAAGGGTCTCAAATTTTTTTTTTTGGGGGGGGCGCTAATCAAGGGATTGCTGTACTTATCTAGTTTTCCTTGGAATGATTTCAAACTAGAGCTATTTACAATATCCCCAGGAAATGTTTTCCAAGAATCCGCTACTCTATTACTGAAATATTTCTTCCAAGTCTCGTATACATCTAGAGTTTTAAAATTTATATAAGTGACCCATTGTCCTATCTATCATCAGACTTTAACTCTAAAACTTCCCTATTTCTAATTTATCAATCCCCTTAAAAAAATGGATCCTATTACCCCTTAAACACATTTCAATTGAAGACATGTTAATTTTTCATAAGCTATCCATGAAGTTAAGCCACACTGGGTGTGGTTAGTCACTGGATAGAGTTGTAGCAAAATATTCATGGTTGACAAAAGCCACAAGGGCCTATCAAAGGACATCCGAGTCAATCCTCACCCCCAATAACTCCATGAACTATATCGCATTGAAGTTAATATAACAATTTAATAGATGACAAAGGCCACAAGGGTCTGTCTATCAAGAGGTCATCCCAGTCAATCAAATAGTATCGTCCCTCATCCCTAAATGCTGCTTCTAAAGCATCATCACTGATCTCATAAACTGTAAAAACCCTCCTCATTTATTTATTTTTCTCCTTAATGATGAACCTGCTTCAGCTCTCTGTACAATTTGCTATCTACAGCACTTATAATTCTCTATATACTGTTCTTTAATTCTTGCAGCTTATTTATTTCAATCTCCAAGATATCTATAATATTTGTCATTTAGGATTGCTGGTATAACAATGGATTTCCCACCATCAATCTATTGCAATTTCTTTATACGACTGAGTACATGATATTTGCTAATCTTTATTTTTTGTGTTTAAGCATTTTTTATCAATAAATTGTTCCAAAATAATGGGTTTTTTTATTTTTTCTATTTCCTTGAAGGATATTTTCTTTCACAATCAAAATATTATACTCTTTTCTTGATATCTAATCCCATATTTTACTAATATTTACTGCTCCCCTGGCTAGTGACTTGTCCATAGCCTAGCTACCAGCCAAATTTTGTATCTTAACTGGAAAGGTGAGGATTGATGATGCCTTGCCAGTCATTAACTAGACTGTTCTGCTTCCCGTCATTTCTCACATTTCCCTTTGCTTTTATTCTAGAGCCCAAGTCCAAAGTGGGAGTCACCATGCTGAAGAATGCTTTGGTCACCAGGTTCAAGAGGTTACCTTTTGTAACAATTAGACGACAGTCTTGTCATCCATTGATGCATCCCCAAAACAAGCCTTTAAAGAAAGGCATTTATGTGTACTTGCTGTTCAAAATCTTTTGGTCTTAATACTTGAAGATATGATTAAAAAAAAAACAAAAAACTATCTACAATGATTACCAACCTAGCTTCCCTATAGACCTTGAATTTCAATTATCTCCTGGACTTGGATAACCAAAGGAGGGTTCATTTAAGTAGTTCTAACCTTTCCTTAGCAACCCTTACTACCCCTTCCTAATCTTCCCCAGCCTCTGCTCTCTTGTTACTCTCTGCAGCCCACCAAAGTATACTTGCTTCCATTCCTAGTTCCCCCCCTTCCTCATTCCCTTTCTCTTCCTCCAAATCTCTGCCTTAGCCCCCTTCCTAAACCCCACCAATTATCCTGAAATAAATACTTTTAAATGCCCACTCATCATCCCCTACTTTTTTATTGTGGTATTGATGCCCTGAATACTTGCTGCCATCACAAACTATCTAGGATTTCACTTTTCTGAGAATTATTCTAATTACTTTTATAATTATTCGTACAATATACACTTTTAGTTGTCAGTATTTAATATATATTATTTTTAATCTAGGCCTAAGTAATGTTCATTCAGGCAGGTCTCTCCCTTGTAATTATTGCCAGGTTTATAATTGATTATAATCAGTCATGATATATTAGTTAGTCAATAATTTGGTTATATTTTGTATTTATCACTAAAAGAAACACAAAAAAGGGCACTCCTTTTCAACAGAATCAATGCATTTTTTAAATATGGATCAACATACTTGGTATAATTGTAAAGAAATGTATAATACCCATTTCACACCATATTATAATTCAATGTATGTAACTAATAATGGTCCATATTATCAATATAATAAAAATATGATGTCATATATTGATCAAGAAAGTGGTTTTATTACTCAGCCGTATAGTAGTACATTGCCAGCACAGAGTGAGTCAGGTAAGATTATTTTGCCTCTTCTAGTTTCATTAGTAGTTTTTTATAAACAATGGAGTATCAAATCTTTTAGTTAAAATAATATATAAAGCTTTAGAAAGAGGGCTGTGATGGTTCCATATAATGAAAGCCTTCCTAAAACTCAAAAATACATTAATTATAGGCATGATTTTTATAGTATTTATATTATTCCTTATAAGAGAGTAAGCCCGTTTTTGCTTCATTTGAGAAGAGAACTTACTATATAGTATGGTAGTGGCCTCTTCTCCATCGGGGCACCATTCACTATCACTGGTCTCAGCCCTTCCCTCGGATTTTGAGTGAATCATTTAGAATAAAGGTTGAATTGGTAAATGCGTTTATAAATGAATGCAAGAGAACAGACTGAGATGAGCAAGCTGGTTTAAATTTTAGAATAATTCACTGTGCCCTATAAAAAACAAACAAAATCACTAACTAACCTGGAACCTCAGTGGATACAACCTTCCAAATGAATGCAACCGAGAATAATAATACTAAAATTTTATTTACTAAGAATTTATTTACAAAAAGAAGGGCTAACACAAATGCTCAAAATTCAAAAAATTTACATAAATATTAGGCTTTCAACCTTTGATTAACTTTAACTCTTTTCTCTGAAAAGAGAAAACAAACATCAATAAAAAATTGAGAAAAAATAAATAAAATTTAAATGCCAGTTATTCACATGCACCCTTGTACAGAAGGAGGAAGAGGGTATTGGAAAAGGGGGTGGGAGAATGGCCCTACAAACTCACATTCGCTCCATCACACCATCCTTGTGTTCTTCTTGCTAACGCCGGACCAAGGGGAAGGACAAATGGGGTCCCTATTTGTCCTCCATCCTCCACCAAAACCTGAAATAAAAGGTGGGCATTAGAGTGGGCACAAGTGAGTTGAGGCAAAAAAAAAACCTAGTAGAGTATGCTGTCGGAAGATTGGAAGTATGAAGAGTTAGTTGGTTCCATTATAATTGGTTAATTGAGAAGAAGATTTTGTATGGAAGTTTGTGAATGAAGTACCGGAGGAGTGTGCACTTGCATATGATAATGAGTGGGGTGCTGCTCAGGTCTTGGTTGAGGATATGAAAGTTGCAAGTGTGGCGTGTGAACATGAGATTGATCTGTGTGTGCATATTGTGTTGAGAATAAATGGGAAATGGTATTATGAAATGATTGATACTGGTGCATAAATTTCTTTGGTGAATGCTAAAGTGGTGAGGGATATAGATAAGCTGAGTTGGAATATACCTAGATGAGGCATTAAAATCATGATTTATGGCCTCGGAGAAGGAAACTTGATAGCATGGAAAGAAGTAAGCTTGGAAGTAAGTATAGGAAAGTTAGAAAATGTGGTGCAGGAATTTGTCATATTAGAAGAGAGTCAGCTACCCTATTGCTTTTTGCTTGGGATTGACTTCTTGCAAAGGAATGCGATTTCAGTGGATGTAGGAAATGAGTGCCTGATGAAATCTGGTATGCTTGTGGTAAACATGCAAAGTGAACTTGTATGTATGACTAATTAGATTTGCAGGAGTAGCGAGTATTAATACAAATGAAGAGCTTTTGACAGAAGCCAGACAATATTGAAAGCATGCAAGTCATGTCTGATGGTGTGTGAGATGAAAGATAGTGTGTTGAGGAGTATGCCTGTTGAAGAATGGAGTGGTATATTGAAAGAGTTTAAAAAGGTTTGCTCAAAAGTTTGTGCTATGTAGAGATGATTTATTTTGTACAAAGAATAGAAGAGGAAGATGTATATGTTCCAGTATTTTCAGTTTCTGGTACAATTGTGATGGTGAAAATCATGCATGATATGTTTGGACTTATGGGGAAGAACAAGTTCTGGGAGTGCATGAAAGTGTTTGTTCAGTCCATTTTTGAGGAAAATTTGTGTGGATTCTGCCACTACAGTTTAATTCATTCTGTTACCGAGCTTGTAACTTAATTTGCTCAGATATCAAAGTAGTTCCAGCCCCCACCCACCCCAAAACAATTTTTTTAGTACAAGTTTTTAATTAAGAAAAATGTACTTTATAAATAACAAATGAATAAGAAAATATTAAAACATAATAAAAGAGAATGTAATAAATTAATCTGTTTTTATTAAGTGTACTTTACCTTCAAGATCAGACGGAGATGCCCTTAATAAACAGCCCTATCTCATCACAATTAAAGACTTGCTAGGGCATGTATCCTTTGGCTTCTATCAGTTTGGTGAAAGTTTTAATAAAATCTTCAGCTGCCCTCACATTCAAGCTCGCTGCCTCACCATGCCTGATGATGGAGTGAATGCCAGTCATCTTTTTAAAATTATCAAACCATCCCCGACTGGCATTGAATGATTCTTTTGATGCCCTTGACCATTTGATTTTCCTGCCACCTGCTGCACCAAATCCCCATAAATGACTCATGCCTTCTCACAGATGATGCTCTCGGGCACAGTATCTCCTGCAAGCTGCTTCTCAATCAAACACACCAACAGCAGCCTGTCCATCTTTTCATGGACATAGGTCTGGAGTTTTGAAATGATTCTAATGCCTTTGGCTGGCATTATAGCCTTTATTGACTCCTTCAGTTTTAAAATCGTATATATCATAGATGTACTATGCTCATACTGCCTCGCCAAGTCGACAACACACACCTCATGTTTTTCAATGATTTTGTGCTTTAATTCCAAAGAATATATCCTTTTCTTCTTCTCATAACTGGCCTTGACACTCACTTTCTTAGGACCCATGGTTAATACTGTACAGTACAACGAAATAACTACACAAAACATGATGGAAAAGGCAACAGTGATACGACAAGAGCTGCTGGCACAGGAAGGTAACCACCAGAACTAAAGGAGTTGGGTGAATGTTGCAGCATGTGTGCTGCACAACCTAGTGGAGGTGTATGCGAAGCTCAGTCGCTCATTTCTATGCGTATCACAAAGCAGAAAATCAACTGAGCAACAGCTTGTATGTGAAGGAGCTGTTTGAAATGGTTTCAATTGATTGTGTATCTTTGCCTTTGACTGTGCAAGGTCATGTTGGAATGGTTGTAATGGTAAATCTCAAGAACAAGTTTGTTTATGCTGCACCTTTGAAGAATATATTGTCTGCGATTGTTGCCAGAGTTGTGAATGAGAAACTGTTACCAATGTTTGTGTGTAAGCCCACACGAACATTGAGTGATGATAGACATGAGTTTGTAAGATGTGCTTTTTAGGAGATATTGAGTGAATGGGAGATTGATCATTTGCAAACTCTGCCGTATATACCTAATGCAAATAGTTTGGGCTTATAATTCGACTGTGCATAGTGCAACTGGAATGTCCCTGTGTCAGTTTGTGATGAATTTTGAAAGGCGAGTGAAAGATAGCTTCCATTTGAGTGAAAGTGAGCAGAGTGTATGGCGTGAGGCACATGAAAAGTTCCATTCATTTGAATTAGGTGCAAAAGTATTGAAGGTGAAAGAAGTGAAGGGTAGGTTGAATGTGTCAAAGATGAGTGAGAAGTTTGATGGACCTTATAGAGTTGTGAGAGTTTGGGAAAATGGGGGTGATGTATGTTTTGGAGAATTTGAATGATGGTATGACTGAGAGAGTGCAGGCTCAGAGTCAGTTAAGGAGATGGAGAGAACCTCCTGACTACCTGGTGGGTCATCCAATGTATGAACTGTGCAGAGAGAGAGGTAAAGTGCATGATGATGAGATTGAATGAGATAGTATGGATCTGTCTGGGAAAGAGCTAGTCTTAGTCTCGAGGAGTAGAAAGTGTGCAAAGAAGAGTGAAAGAAAGAATGCAAATACGAATGAAAGTAAGTCTGAGCAGAGTCTTTCTGGTATGAGGGAGCTTGAAAGAGAGATTGAGTGTTTGCAAAAACAGGTGAGTGATTTAGCTGGTACAAGTAGATGAGCGAGTGAGCTGCCTGTGCCTGATTTTTCTGGTTTGGGAACAGTATGAATGATAGTGTGTTTGGGCAGAATGAACCTAGTGTGGCTGATTTTTTGAGTTTGATGTAGTGAATGATGAAATGGCTGATTTTTCAGGATTCTGTTGGGAACCAGTCGAAAGGGTTTCTGGTATGCCTGTTGAGAATACAGGGGATGTGAGTGACCTGTCTGTTTCGCAAGAGTGTGCTTTGAGTTTGATGAGGGCTGTGAGTGAGGAGCTGATGAATGGGGATATGAAGAGTGAAGGTTCTGAACGGAAGAGTATGAAAGCGTTCTGTCGTTAGATGGGAGAACTGGTAATGAGGGCTAAGAGTATGGTGGATGATATGATCAATAGTGACGATGAGACTGACAGGATGACTGATTGCCATGCGTAGCCAGGGACCATTAGAAGAGTGTGAATGCGTGCAGAAGGGTGTAATTAAGTATGAAAGGTACCATGAGTAAGGATTAAGAGTGTATTGTGAGCGACTGTTGTAGAATGGCCTAAGGAAGGAGGGGTGTGGTGGAGCGAATGTGTGTGTGTGTGTGAAGGGCCATTATCCTACTTTTTTTCCAATACCTTCTCCCTTCCTCTGTGCAAATGGGTGTGTGTGAATAACTGGAATTTAATTTTTTTGTTTTTTTAAATTTTTATTGATGTATTCTCTTTTCAGAGATATTTTGAAAAAAATCTTTTGTCAAATATAAATATAAAGATAAATATTTAAAGAATTTTAAAACCTGTAAATTAGAATTCGTTGTGTTTTACTTGGATGTACATTTAGAGGTAAGATAGTTAATGAATTTCCTCGGATAGTGCCCACTTTTTGATTTCCCTTCCCTATATAGTAAATGGATCGTAAACGGAGGATATCATCTCTTCTACAGAGTGGAAGCTTGGATTGACTGCAAGAGGGGTTCTCTAGGCGAGTGCTCCGCCCAGCCCTGAGACGAAGGGCTTTCATACCTCGCTTGCCACCTGCACTGCCCACCTGCATTGGCTGACGAGCCTGCCCCCTTTTATATTGGCCTACTATCACCCACCTCCAGCGCACAAGTGATAGTCCCGTGCCCCTTTTTTGTTCGGTTGTTGTTTTTTTTCATTTCATTGTGTGGATATATTTGAGTAAATTTGTTCTCTTCGTCCATTATAAATTTTGGGGGGTATCTTGTTTGGATTGGGGAGTTTGGCCTCATTTTGAAGTGTGCACACTTTTCTTGTAAATATAAATTATAATTATATTTGTAATTATTATTGTATTTTTTTGTAATTAAAGCACTGTATATACAATACAATCCGTTTCATTCTCCTTCGATTTCTCACGTCCGAATTAGTGTAGGAAGCGGGTTGGAACGATTGGGATTAGAGCATAGATTTTCGGCCTGCTACAATGTTGGAATGGTTGTAATGGTAGATCTCAAAAACAAGTTTGTTTATGCTGCACCTTTGAAGAATATATCGTCTGCGATTGTTGCCAGAGTTGTGAGTGAGAAACTGTTACCAATGTTTGTGTGTAAGCCAACACAAACATTGAGTGATAATAGACATGAATTTGTAGAACATGCTTTTTAGGAGATATTGAGTGAATGGGGGATTGATCATTTGCAAACTCTGCCGTATATACCTAATGCAAATAGTTTGGCTGAAAGAACTATCAGAACCTTGAGTGAGATGTTATGATTTATCATAAGAGATAGGGGGGCAATGGGATGAATGTTTGGGAAGAGTACTTTGGTCATACAATATGACAGGGCATAAGGCGACAGGAATGTCACTGTGTAAATATGTGATGAATTTTGAGAGAATAGTTAGGCCACGTATGCGACTTAGTGAAAGTGATGATGAGTTATGGAGAAAAGAGAATCAAAGGTTTGAACGTTTTCTGTTGGGAATAAAGTGCTGTTGGGAATAAAGTAAAAGGTAGGCTGAATCTGGATAAATTGAAAGAGAAGTTTGAAGGTTTGTTTGTGGTTTGAAAGGTTTAGCTAAGTTATGTGATAGTACATGAAAGAGAGAGTGGAAGTTTGAATGAATGTAGAGCACATCAAGGTCAGCTCTGAAAGTGGTGTGAACCTGCTGAATATTTGTTGCGACACCAAGTGAACAAGTATCTGTTAGAAAGCATGGAAGACTGTCAGAGTGAATGATATAGCTAGTATTTTAGAAGGGAAACAGTTAGTGTTAGTTGAGCATGGAAGAGGGAAGCACTTGAGAAAGGATAGATGGAGGGAACAGTTTGGTGAGAGTGAGGTGAATGAGTTATCAGGATTTTTGCAAGATCGAGATGTAGTATTTGATAGAACATATAGTGATTGTAAGTTTCCTTTGAATGAGTCTGAGTCTGTTGATTTGGCATGTCAAATCGACAGAATTGTTGTTATTGGGCTCTTGAAAATGGTAGAGAACTGCAATTTGGTGTGCTGTTGGAAAAGTTGATGCCATTGGTCCTTACTTCTTTGAATACCATAATGGAAATGCTGTTACTGTGAACACCAAGCATTACATCAAGATGATAAACAACTTCTTTGTGCCTGAATTACAATAAAAACATATTCATATCCGACATGTGGGGTTTCAGCAAGATGAGGCAACAGCTTACACAGCCAGAGCATCAATGGATATTCTTCACCCTCTTTCCAGTGACCACCTCATTTCCAGGTTTGGTGACACTCCTTGCCTCCCTCATTTTCCTGATTTGCCGTATGATTATTTCTTGTGGGGAAACCTCAAGGCATGTGTGTATGAGCATAATCCCCATACATTGGATGATTTGAAGGAAGCTATTTGCGTGGAAGTTGACCAAATCATTAAAGCAATGCTGAAAAGAGTGCAGGCCAACTTCAGAAATGCAGCAATGAAAATGGACACCACATGAGGGATGTTGTTTCTACACTTGATTTTGTCAAGTGTTAATATAATATGAACACATTAATCTCATTAGAAAATTTTGAAGCTAAAATTAATGATTTTGTGAATTTCTCAAACATGTCTGTCCTCTCTGCCTCACCCTGTATATGAATCAGCCAGTGGCTCTCTCCCTTTCTGCCCATTGTAGAATAGTCAGGAAGAAAACCTGTAGTCCCCTGCAGCCCTCCTTTCCCAGGTCCCACTAGTTTGGTGGGCCAGAGGGTGAATGAATGGTAAGGGCCAAGGAGAGAGGAGATGAAAGAGGATTGAAAAGGAAAGCATAATAAGAGATATGAAGTTGATCTCAGTTGACCTTCTTAGTGCAAGATAGGAGGATAGAATGGAATAGTTCTCTTGTTTTGTACCTATTGATTAACATGAAATTTGAACCACAACATGTATATTCTTACTACTTTCATTGCAGCGTATTTTTTAAAATTGCATAGTGTCTCTCCCAAGGGTGGATGAAAACCATCTCATCAATTGTTTGCTAGTGTAATTTGAAAAATATTTGCCTATGGCTGCCAAGTTTGTTTTTTTTCTCTTTATCAATAGTTTGACTCTTGCCTGTTTTAGATCCATTTTGATCTTGCTCCTGAGTAATTGGTGTTTGCTAGCTGTGTTGAAGTAGCTGATAACTGATATTTCTTCAGTGAATTTTTTCCTGTTCAACATGGCAAGAATACGGGCAGCTCTTCGGACTGCTTGGCAAAGAAGATGGGAGATGCTCAAAGGAAACTTAAAGTTGCATGCCATTGCGCCGCAACTGTTCCCATGGAACTATTCCCCAATGCCGTGATGGCTTAAGGTCACTTTCTGTCATCTCCGAAATCGGGCACACTCCCCCGATGCCGGAGATTGCGTCCTAATTGTTAAGTTTTTCACATTTTTATCATTGTTATGTTTTCATATTTTTATTTTAAAGTAGCCTAGTTCTAGGCTGTCGTGTTTCCGGCGACTTATGCCCTAGTGGGCAGTTGCCAGATGGGCTCTACAAAAAAAAAATTCCTGTTCAAGATTATGTACCTAATTTTCTTTTTTTTATTCCATTTTGTCCCATCCATGATTATCTTCTACTATGTTTCCACCCCCAGTGGATGTGAGGTGCAGTAGGTTAGATACCCTACCCTAGTGGAAGTACCACTTTGCATCTGTATTTGGGTTGATTTTGTGATGGTTACCTTATGTAGGAATGGTATGTGGTTCAAATTTTGCATTAAATTGTGAGTCCCCATTAAGATAAGGCATGAGATTGCATAAATTGATGATAAAAGCCTTACCAAAAGAAAATATGTAAAGTATCACATTTATTTTACATTCCATTGAAAATTTTCTTTTTGTCTCATAATGTTCAATATTTTTTCAACTCTATAGAAATTAATAAATGACAAAATAAAGGATAAATTTTAGAATGTAATTCTAACTTTTGAGTATCTTGTGAATTATTACAGTTCATTTTCATAAATGAGTCAGTACATTTGTAACTTTAGCTCAGCCATTTCTAGACACCATCCCCATATGTTAATGTTATAGGTTTAAATAATGCACTTTTTATTTTATGAACTCAAAATTTCTCTCATTTTCCAGTGCCTGAAATTGAAACTAAAAACAACAGCAGTGAAGCTGTGGAAAAAAAAGAAATACAGTCATTGGAGAAGAAAAAAGGTTCAAAGTCAACTCATAATAAAAAGAGTTACAGCAATAAGAAGGGAAAAAAATTCATTAAAAATCATGATCCACCATTACTTCAGCTGAAACCTGCCTCTTGCCGTGGACAGTTGAAGCATTCTGAATGTGATGAAGTGTCAGATGGTGACAGATACTTAATTTACAAAGAGTTCCACAATCTCAGCAGTAATCAAGCCAAATGGCAGTTCATTGCATCACATGTGCATGTTTATGCTAAGAATAGATCTACTTCAAAGGCACTCTCTCGAAGAGAAAATACCCATCAGTATTTCTTGACTGTTGGTGGCCATAAGGTGAGAGTTTGTAGAAGATTATTCTTATCTACTTTATGCATCTCTGAAGCTGTAATTCGAACATCTCTTGAAAAATTAAGCCCTCATGGAATTTGTGAGAATGATAACAGGGGTAGGAAACCCCCTCCAAATAAATTATCAGCTACTGATGATGCATTTATTCGACATCATATTCTTTCTTTTGCCCCAAGTGATACAGGCCAGTGCAGATGGAAGAATTCAAAAATATACCTTGATTCTAACCTCAGTATTTCTTCAATGCACAAAATGTACATAAATATATGCAAAGACCTCAATAGAAGATACGTATCAGTTGAAACATACCGAAAAATTTCTAAGGAATACAATATATGTTTTGCAAAAGTTCAAAAAGAAGTAATCAAAAGATTAGACAATCCCCAGCTTCAAGGAAATATAGAAAACAGAAAAATACTCAATCCACTGGACAAGTCCAATGATACAATTTTTGAATTCCATCAGAAGCCTAATGGAGAAACAATTTCTACACACAATAACTTCACCTCCCATATAAACCCTATGGATGGTCAGGGAGCAATAGACAACTCAGAACAGTCAAGTGGTTATTTCCCTTCATTTGAAGATAGACAGCTCTCTCTTATTGAACCTCAGACCTCTTTTGATGAAGATGATGTACCTGCAGACAATTGCCCACATAATACAGGTGACACTCTTTTTTTTATCACAAATCCTTATTAAGTTTGTGTTCATTTCAGCCACTTTGCTGGTACTTTGACCAGGGCACTCAAAAGACAGCAATTTCATTTCAGTTCTCTTGTGATGCTTCATATCAATTTTCCACTCTCTCTCTCTCTCCTTATTCTGTTATATTGCTGCTTGGTGATCAGCATGTCAGCTTCTTATCCTTTGACTCTTGTTTCTTTCCATTCATCAACATCTAAACCAGGTTTTGCTTAAATTCAGTGTTATTAGCCAGAGTAGGCAGAATAAGGAGGTTCTTTATAATGGGTGATCAGTCTACTACCATTTGAAGAGCAAGATTCATAGAAATACTGCCTCAGTGCTTTGTGATAGAATTACAAAAACCATCAACTATCATTTGACCATGACATGCTTATCTAAGTCACCTCAGGAATAGTTTCCCAGGCTATACAGCATGCAAAAGCCTCCCACCCCACCTCTGGACCTGACTGACAACATATCAAACATTCACTTAAAACACCTTGGTCCAAGATGCATTGACACCCTCACACTAATTTTCAACCCCTATATTCCAAATGTCTAGAAATCTGCTTGCATCATACCCATCCTCAACAAAATATTAAACACTACACTTGACTCCAACTATAAAAAATTGCTTGGGTATTTTCTCAAGGGCAGACAAGCATGAGTCCTATACAATGACAAGCTATCATGAACACACCACATCCACAATATAGTCCCATACTTTCACCTTCAAACTTTTCATTTACAACATCCCCCTCTGAAATCCAACTTAACATTCTATGGATGACATCATTCATTATATGCAATACCCAACTATGACCAAGCAGCTCTATAACTCTACATTACAAGACTCGAATGCTGGTGGCAACAGGACCAACTGACTGTCTCACTTTCAAAATCACGTTATTCTCTTCACAACCTACAAAAAAAAGAGTACAATAAACACCCTGTCATCACTTTGGCAAACAAACCACATTGCTTAAATAAAATTCTGATGGTGCTTGGTGTCAGGGTAGATACAGAACTAAATTTTCAAAAAACGATAAATAGCAAACACAAAAATTAACACACTTTGAGCACTATCAGAGACCATATTTGGCTATTCCAATAAATCCACCACCCACACATACAAGCAATATTTTCCTCCCTCACCTATTCCTCCACAACCTGTGTACCAAACCTTGGCACACTACAAAAGATACAGAACAAAGCAATCACCCTAGCAACAGGTTACACATGCATTATCCCAATTAACTATCTATCCAGTATTGCAAAAGTCCTGTTACATTTGTCACAATGTTCCCAGCAAAGGACACAATGATAGTTTTGATGCAGTTAGACTCCCCCGTAAGGGGCGCGGCGATTTGCCATCCTGGCCGCCGTGCTGACGGGATCTAGCGCTCCGTCCGGCCCCAGCTTAGCCTCTCTTTCTTCCTTCAGATAGCCCGATTTCTCCCCTACCTCGTCGCTTTTCATACAACCTCTCCCACAACTTTCTCTGGTCAGCCTCTAATTTCACAGGGTAGAATGCTGACCTTCTTCTCAAGCCAACCACCCCGGATGGGGGCTGAGGGGGGAGGGGACATTGTTCCCTAACCCCTCAGCTCCGGTTCGGGATGGGGGTTTTTTAACAACCTGCTTCATCCCCACCCATACCTTCCTCACATCCCTTTTCCTCTCCTCTTCACATTCTATCTGTTTTACGCCGTGTCTAAGGTGGAGCCGCCATGCCGAAGGACTGCCAGGCCACCAGGCGGGAGGGGTGGTCCCAAATGGCGGCGCCTGGCTCTGCTGGGCCTGTAAGCACCTCTTGCAGTGCGGGCTACTGCAAGAGGTGGTGAGCGATTGCGTCCCGTAAAACAAAGAGGGTCACCATGCCCAATGATGAAAAAAAAAACCCATCTCCCCTTAATTCCCCCTAAAACAACGGAGCCGCCCTCGTGCAGCTCCACAGAAAAGATGGAGGTCCCCCCCCTGTGCTTGCGCAGGGGACCCTCCATACCTCTTTAACCGGAGAGGAGGCTTACTCCTCTCCTACGCCTACGGGTGTAGGGGACTCCCCCTCACCCCCTTCTCTGGAGGTGCTTTCGGGCACCTCCCTATCTCCAGCGGCAGTCCCTCCTTTGCTTTCTAAGGGGACTGCCAAGAAAGCCAGCAGGCAGCCCATTGCCGACCGCCCCTCGTACAAGCGGCTCGGTAGGGCAAACCCCCTTAGGGGGGAGAGGGAAGCCAGGTCCCTTCGGTCGCTTCCCTCAAAAGACCTGCTGGCAAAAATATTAAACCTTGCTGGGGTCAAGGCCTGTGCCTCCCCACACAAGACTGGCGACACTGCCAAGGGGACCTGCGATGTCCTGGGAGGGGATGGCCAACTGGAGGCCCCTCCTGTGATAGACATGGTCCTTGAGGAAAACCAGCCTCAGAAGGTAGGGCCTTCCATGGGGGGGAATCCGGGCTCGGCGCCAAGCACCGAACCCGAATCCGCCCCTATGCAAGGTCCTCATCAAACGGCTGTAGATTCTCAGGCAGTACAAGGAGGGGAGGGATCTCCTCCGGATGATGCCCCTGCGACCACCAAGACCTTCTCCATTTTGGAGAAGGACCTGGCTGAGGCCGGTCCATCTGGCCTGGGGGCTTCTACTGGCGGGGGTGAGAAGCGGGTTCATTCCCCGCCCTCCTCTCCAAAAAAGAAAAGGACCAAAAAGACGAAGAAGACTCGGGGCTCCTCTCAATCCGCGGGGGCTACGGGGACGGATGGGTCTGCTGCCACTTTGCAAGCGACCAAGCCAAGATCGGCACATCCGGGCCCTCTGCTTCCCCGGGTACGGAGCTCCTGACGATGACAATGACCAAAAGTGCACAGGGCGGAGCCTCGATGACATCGGGGCCCCTGATTCAGAGGTTACCTGGCGTTTTCGAGCCCGCTGGCTTCAAACGCTTCCTCGTTATTCGCTCCACTGATGGCACCATGTTGTCCAAGGGCAACATGATCCATCAGAGGAGAGGATTAGCTAGTGCAATTGGTAGAGAGCCGAAGGTAACCCGTTTCTCGGACGGGAGCCTTCTGGCGAATCCCGCCGAGGCGGCCAAGATAAGTGCTCTTCGGACACTTCATGGCACCCCGGTGAGTGTGACGCCGCACTCTACCATGAACTTTGTAAAAGGAGTAGTTTATGCGAGGGAACTCGTTGACTACTCCATAGAAGACATCACCCTAGAGCTGGCCGACCATGGGGCGGTCAAGGTCGAACGTGTGATGAGAAAACAGGGAGGGGCCTCGAGACCCACCCCTACACTCTTCGTCACGTTCGACTGTGACAAGCTCCCTGAGTCGGTGCGTGCCGGTTGGTACCGCTACCGCGTAAAGGCATTTGTGCCACTGCCGCGGCGGTGCTATTACTGTCACCGCTTCGGCCACACGAATCGATCATGTAGACGTGCAAAATCGGGGTCACCCGATAAGTCCAAATCGTGTGGGGCCAAGTGTGTCAATTGCGGAGAGCCGCACCCTGCTTCTTCGAAGCAATGTGGTGCATATCTCCTCGAGAAAGAAATCCTGGCCGCTTAGGGACAGGATCGACTCTCATTCCGCAAGGCTAAGGACTTGGTCCTGGCGCGCCCGGCTCTGCCTGGGACGTCATATGCCTCAATAGTTAGAAAAGCACACTCTGCTCCTGGCCCATCCAGGCCAACGAGCACGGTTGTTTCCGCGCCCATTCGGAGCCCTTCTGTGGGCTCTACTACACCCGGGCGCTCCCCTGGTAGAGCTGGCGGCAAAAAGGGTTCACACCCAGCCCCGGCTAAAACCAGGGCTCCCCCCTCTTCCCCCAGCGTGACCGTTTCCCGTAAGGCGAAACGGCCACGCGCCTCCACAGAGTCGTTAGACTCACAGGAGGCAACACCCCTGAAGATGGTCGCTAGGCCATCTTCCGGGGTTCCTAAAGCTTTTCCCCGAAAGGAGGACAGCAACAAAGGAGCTTCGGCCCCTTCGCCCACGCCCCGAGGTGGAGCGAGTGACTCGGAGACGGTGGTTCCTCGAAAAGAGGGCCCCCCGCCTCCCAAGCCGCAACGCCCGCCTAAGGTTTCGAGGCGGAGGGAGGAAAAGACTCGCATGGCGAGCCCAACCTCCCCCAATAAGTCCTCGAAGGCGACAGCGCCTTCAGCGCTTTGTCCGGCCAACAGCGCCCGGGGTTCTGCCCCCGGGAAGCGTACGGCCATTCCCGTGAGGGTCTTCAATTCGAGGAGGGCCCCCGCGTCTCCTCCGAGCTAGGCCTGGAGGGCATATTCCTTCAATGGAATTGCCGTGGACTCCGGGCCAACTGGGAGGAGCTGCGGAGGCTCGTCTCGTCCCGTTCCCCGTTAGCTATTTTTTTGCAGGAGACCATGCTAGGCGCGTGCCCGCTGCCTGCCCTCCCGGGGTATAAGGGTCTTGCGACCCCACCACCGCGGGATGGCCGGGCTGGGGGATGCGCGGTTTACACCCGGCATGATGTCTCCGTTCTTCCTTTCTCTTTAGATACCTCCTTTCAGGCAGTGGCTGTGCAGCTGCACCTGGATAGGAGGTATACTATCATTTCTGCGTACATTCCACCGTCAGCTGACTTCGACGCGGGGGACTTCCGCCGCGTGGTTGCACGGTTGCCGTGGCCCTATCTCTTGCTTGGAGATCTGAACGGCAGGCATCCTCTCTGGGGAGATTACTCCATAAATCCCAGGGGACAAGTCCTTGCCGATCTGATCGAAGAGCTTGAGATGGGTGTCCTAAACGTGGATGAGTTTACGCATCACTGTCCGAGAACCGCTTCATTTTCTTGCCTTGACCTATCTTTGTGCTCTTCGGATGCACAGCCTGATTTTGATTGGGGAGTGGTCGATGACCTCCATGGTAGTGATCACTTTCCCATTCAAATATCCTTTTCAGGGCAACTGCCGCCTGAGAGACCACCTCGGTGGTGCTTGGCGCGGGCGCGGTGGCCTGCATTTCAGGAAATGACTGAATTCTCTATCTCAGTCGAGGAGTTTAGGTCGGTAGATGAGGCCGTTGAGTTCTTCTCCGGCAACCTCATCGCCGTGGGCCTGACTACTATTCCTAGGACGTCTGGCCGTTTTGCACACCGACCACTCCCATGGTGGTCGGCCGAGTGTGAGACTGCCCTCAAACAGAAGCGTTATGCCTACATGCGCTATAAGCGCCGCCCGAACGATTTCACTGTCGCTGAATTTCGTCGGGCTAGGGCTAGGTTCCGGTATGTTTCGAAGCATGCCCGCCGCTCTTCTTGGCGGGCATACGTGTCTTCACTTAACGGGAAGACCCCTTTAGCTGAGGTGTGGAAGCGAGTCAAAAGGATTCGGGGCAAGTTCTCGCAGGACCCCCCTCCTGTTCTCCAGGAGAATGGGACCGCAATCTCGGACCCCGCGTCCGTGGCGGAATCCTTAGCGACCGCTTTTTCCGCATTCTCTAGCCGTGATGCTGCTCCGCCAGCATTCAATGCACGTCGTGATGTCGCGGAAGGCCACCGGCTGGACTTTACCTCCAGAGGCGGAGAACCCTTCAACGACAAGTTTACTGTGAGTGAGTTGCGTTCCGCTCTCGCTTCGTGCGCGGACACCGCCCATGGTCCGGACGATGTCCCGTACGCCATGCTTCGACACCTGGGTGAGCGAGGCATGGCCTTTCTGTTAGATTTGTTCAACAGGATCTGGGTGGAGGGTCTTCTCCCAGACTCCTGGCGAATCGCTACTGTGCTCACCTTTCGCAAACCGGGGAGAGATCACTCTACTCCGACCGGTTTCCGTCCAATCTCTCTAACCTCTTGCGTGTGCAAGTTGATGGAGAAATTGGTAAATGTTAGATTAGCCTATTTCCTGGACAGCGGAGGCCATCTGTCTTCTGCACAGTGCGGCTTCCGTAAGTTCCACTCCACGTCGGATGCTCTGCTCCGACTGGAAAATGCCGTCTGCGAGGCTTTCCTTCGTAGACAGCACTACGCCACGGTGTTTTTTGATCTGGAGAAGGCCTATGATACTGCATGGCGATACGGTATCATGGAGACTCTCCACACGATGGGGGCGAGGGGACGCCTCCCAATGTTTATATCTGAATTTTTGCGAGATCTTCGATTCCGCGTACGGGTGGGGGGAGCCCTCTCTGCCCCAAAGGAGCAGAAAGAGGGTGTCCCGCAGGGAAGTGTCCTCAGTGTCACACTCTTTGCCCTGAGCATCAACGGCATCACCTCGGTTCTGCCAGAAGATGTTCTCGCTACGCTCTACGTGGACGACCTTTCGATCTCTTTTGGCGCGGCCCAGATGCCAACTCTGGATCGTCGACTCCAACAGGCATTGAACCGCGTCTCTCGCTATGCCGAAGCGCACAGGTTTCGGTTTTCTTTGGCCAAGACTAAGGTGGTGCACTTCTGCCGCCATCCACGGCTTCACCCCGACCCAGATTTGTTTCTTAATGGGGTGCGCCTGGATGTGGTTGAGTCGCACCGTTTCCTTGGTCTTGTATTCGACCGACGCCTCACCTGGGAGGCTCATATTCGCAGCCTTAGGGTCTCTTGTACCCGCGCCATGGACATTCTCCGTTCCGTGACGTTCAGCGCTTGGGGCGCTGATAGGGCTACCGCCTTACTTTTTTATCGATCCTTTGTTCGCTCGAAGCTCGACTACGGATGCGAGTTTTATGCATCCGCAGCCGAGCGTTTATTGCGGAAGGTGGATTCAATCCACCACACCGGCCTTCGCCTTGCGACCGGTGCCTTCCGCACTTCCCCCATTGAGAGCCTGTTGGTCGATGCTGGGGAGATGCCACTCGCTCTGCGCCGCGTGCAGTGCATCACTCGCCTGTACGCGCGAGCCCGGCGCCTCCCTCAGTTGCCAACAGCTCTCACTGCATCCGCAGCTGATCTCGATGGTGCCTATGCCGCCGAGAGACGCCAGTCATACCCTAAGCCCTTTGGGTTTAGGGCCAGGAAACTCCTTCGAGAGCTAGATATAGCTCTCGGGCCGGTGGCGCCCCTGGTTCTGCCCAGGACGCCACCCTGGAGGGTACCACATTTGGCTATTTGTCGCCACGCCTCTGCTCCCAAAGCTTGTACTGCGCCGGGAGTATTGCGTTCGACCTTTTTGGAGCACACATCCTGTCACGCTGGTACCGTGCCAGTGTATACGGATGGCTCCAAGTCCCAAGAGGGGGTCGGCTTCCACGCCGTATCCCCTCTGTTTGAAGTCAGCGGGGCTCTACCAGGCGCTGCGTCTGTCTTCACGGCCGAGCTGGTGGCAATACACCACTCGGTACGGGAGATTACGCGACGTGCCCGGTTCGGAGACCGGATTGTGATCTATAGCGACTCACAAAGCGCCCTGAGTGCTCTCGGGGCATTGGAATCTCCGCATCCCCTGGTTCGCGATATCCGTGACGCCACGGTTTTGGCGAGCCGGGCAGATGTCGAGATTATCTTCTGCTGGGTTCCTGGACATGTAGGAATTGCGGGGAATGAGCGCGCCGATGAGGGCACCAAAGAGTCCGCGAGGACTCTGCGACCGGACCAGCGTTTCGCTCTTCCTCACACCGACTACATGGCAGGAATACGGGCAGCTCTTCGGACTGCTTGGCAAAGAAGATGGGAGACGGTCGAAGGGAACTTAAAGTTGCGTGCCATTGCGCCGCGACTGTTCCCATGGACCTATCCCCCAATGCCGCGGTGGCTTCAGGTTGCTTTCTGTCGTCTCCGAATCGGACACACTCGTGTGACGCATCGCTATCTGATGGAGCGCTCGCCTGCGCCCTATTGCAACGACTGCGTCGTCCCCCAGACTGTTCGGCACATTCTTGTCGAATGTCCCAGTCTGGGTGATCTTCGCGCACGAAACCTGTCTCGGAACCGGGATGGGCGGGGTCGCTACCGCCTGTCCCTTGTGCTCGGGACGAGTGCGTGTACTTTGACTGGTGGACTTATTGACTTTTTGGGGGAGGCCGGCCTTCTCCCTTTTATTTAACCCGATTTAATTGTTGTTGTTGTTTTTGTAATTGTTTTGTTATTGCTTTGTTATTGTTATTGTTATTTCTTTTTATTGTTTTCTGTTTAATTTTTTAAAGTAGCCTAAAACTAGGCTGTTTGTTTACGGCAACTTATGCCTTAGTCGGCAGTCGCCAGATAGCCCCTTTATTAAAAAAATATGCAGTTAGACTCATTTTTATTGTTTCAACATATAAATATGTTTAAATTCTAATATTAATCAATGTGACCAACCACCCTTGGCCATGAGAATCTGCTCCAGGCAAGACTTGAAGGCCACACACATGTTGCGGATGAAGTCCTTCCTCATGCTGGCCCACATGCGATTGATGGCTTCAGCTCCTCAGCATCACTGTGGCAGAAGGCCTGCCCTTAACATGTGCCCACACAATGTAGTTGAGGGAACTGAGGTTGGGTGACTGTGGCATCCAAAATCTTTTTGACCAGAAGTTCATGTTTAACCCCAGCCTCTCTTACACGGTCTTGGCCATGTGGACTGGGACACCATCCTGCTGAAAGATGTAATCCACTTTCTTCATGATCTTTTCACCCAAGGAAGGACTTTCATGGCCGTGTGGACTGGGACACCATCCTGCTGAAAGATGTAATCCACTTTCTTCATGATCTTTTTACCCAAGGAAGGACTTTCATGGCCAAGATGTCCCTGTACTGGACACAAACCATACTAGCGGCATTGTGGCAGGATACATTGTACCTTCCACACCCTTTTTCTTACTGGGTTTGGGATTCATAACTGTTGGGTAAGCAATGGTCCGCTTCTGGCAGCAAAGGAGGCAGATACGCAACCTCTACCTTATCTAAATTTATTTCACCAAGTAAATTTACAATGAAATGATCAATATTTACAAAATACAAAAATAAATTGAGATACAAAATTGAGACAGCGCTGTCAGACTATGAGAAGACAAACAAATATATTGGAGATGTAATGGCCATATCAGGCTTAAAATTGCTCCCAATATTGACTTCTTCAATACAAAAAATTATCTGCCCCTCTTCAATCCATGGAAGGGAGTAGGAAATGGGAGGGTAAGATGTCTTTCCACTGAACTGGCTTTGGTTTCCACTCGAGTGTCTCAGGGTGTGCCCCTTACACAATTGGCTGGGAAGCAGGTGGAGCCAAATTGACCCAAAAGGTCAGAAATATCTTAGGGGTGCAAGTGCCAAAGCCAAGAATGGGATCCAGAGGACTTGCAAAGATATTGGAGCAAGGTCATCCAAGCCAACCCAGAAAAACTGCTGCAAGGTTGGGTCAGGATGCCAAAATAATAAGGCATCTGCCACAAATAAATGGGCCTGTTGACAAAATTATTATGCCTTGGTTTAACAAAAAAAATATAGCTTTGAGCCTTAATTTAGTAGCCAAATGGTGGTCTCAAATTTGTTAAATCTTTCTCTGTTAAGAATATTCATATCTCAAAGATTAATTTCAACAAAATATATCTCCTGCAACAAGAGAAAAAAAAAACTTTACAAAACAATGATACAATAAAAATAAATCTATACTCATAATTTCTAACTACCACCTAATCTATCCCAATCCCCCTTCCAAGCAAAGCACTCACACTTCTATCATGAACAAGGAAAAGTAGGGTAAAAGGACAGATGGAGGCAAAGTGGTGAAAAATCCAAATGGGGAGAATGGCTCCCAAATCTACTCTCCATTCACAAAACAGCCATCCACCACATCCCTCTTTTCTACACTGTCACTACTCATCATTCCATCAACCACACCACTGACTCGGGTTATCATCTCTCTTGCATTAGCCACTGCCATACACAGCCCATTCACATTTAAGCTCATTCATATCCCAACCTTCAATCACAGCTTCCATTGAACTTAGGCATACTCAATGGCCATTGATAGCTCTTTCACACTATCCACCACTTCAGCATAACTCGTTCTATCACTCCCTCCCAATCAAACTAAATCCAGAAAAAATAATTTCACTAACTGTAGACTTCCTAGGTCTCTTCTTTCACTGACTCACTATTACTAACTCTTTCCCAGCCAAATCAATCATTCCATCTTCATTCCTGTCTTTAACCACACTACTTATCCTCTTACACAATTCATACACTGGATGCAACACCAAGTATTCAGGAAGCTCTTTCCATTTTCTCAACTGACTTTGGTATGCTCATACATCTTCATTCCCATTCACACCCTCTCTTTCTATCATTCAATCACATACATCACCCCATTTTCCCACACATTCTTAACCACATATGGACCTTCAAACTTATCACTCAACTTGTCAAAAATTAATCTTCCTTTTTCCAATCTCGCTTTCAGAACTTTGTCACCCACTTCAAATGACCAAAATCTTTCAGTCTTTCACAACTTAATATATACTGACACGGAAACGTACCTATCACACTATACACTGTTGAGTTGTATGTCCATAACACTCTTCCTAACCATACATCCCAATCATACTCACCCATCATTCGCAATATCTCACATAATGTTCGTACCATCCCCTCTGTCAACCCATTCGAGGAGGGCATATACGGTGTTGTTCTTATGTGCTCAACCCCATTCTCTCAAAAGATTCATTCAAATGCTTCCCCAACATAATCTGGACTATTATCACTCAGACACTTCTTCAGCTTCCATATACACATTGGAAAAGAACAACTGCTCTCCCACTCATGCAACAGTCACACTCCTCTTATCCTTCACAGGTGCAGCATATGCAAACTTACTCATATGGTCCAGCATAACAATCATACCAACATTCCCAGCACTCATTCTCCGCAAAGACACAGTCAATCACTACCATCTCATATGGCTCATTTACATCAATTTTTAACAACGGGAGTTTTCCCTGCACACTTTGAATTTTTTGCCTCTGACAACTTTCACATGTAGTAGCAACATCATTCACAACAGACACAGATGAAATACCCTTTCTTTCATACACTCCCATAACTTAAACTTACCCATGCCTCCAAGACTATCATGCATAACTTTCACTAGCCTTATCTTACCAACTAAAGATATCACAGTTACAAGAACATCATATCCATCCTTAAAGTGTCTTATATAACATATCACATCCATACATATCACAAAATCCCTTGCATACCTCTTAAACCCATTCAAAAATTCAGGCCATTCATTCAAACTAATCCTCTTCTCAATGCATATCCTTAGCTCTTGAATCATTGTATACATCTCTTGCATTTCCAAAATATCATCATCAGTTAAACTTCACTTTCATCTACCATTTCCAATTGAATCATCCCACTAAAATTCATAACATACTTTGATCCAACATTTATCTTAACAATCTCCTTATTCCCTTTCATCACACTATCACTCAGCATCTAAGGACAACCCATTCATTCTCAAGAAATCTAGCCCCAGTAGGAAAAAACATGGCATTTGCTCATCATTTAATATCACAAATCATTCAAATCATTCCCAAGACTAACCAGCAAGCATACTTTCTTCCATGCAGTCACTCTAGCTTTACCCAAACCACTTATTCTTAATTTCACCAGCATTCATACCCCATTCATTAATGCTTCATACCTTCCTACCATTCTTGCATTTACTAATGAGATCTGGGCCCCTGTGTCTACTAGTTCATTACACACACATTCACCGCTTTCATTTTCATTTCCATCATTCCAGGGCCTCCTTGTTCACAAATACACCATTGATATCACACAGATTTCATTTGCCAAACATACATCCTCTTCCTAAAATTCATTTACTTCATTTTCTCCAATACATTCTTTCGTTTCTTCTATGCTGTCATACACCATTCTTCCACAAGATTTTTTGTTAACAATCCAATTATAATGAACTCCACTCAAACATTTCAAATGCAGTCCATACTCATCAGTCACGCCATCTCTCAAATCCTTATACACTTAACAGTTTCTCACACCCATACTGCATATTTACAAGCACCCTATACAATCAAAACTTCCTGGAAAGGCGGAACTCAAGGCATGAGTATTGCCTTCAATTCTTCCATGTAGTTCCGCACCTTGGCCATACCAATTATATTAAGCCTCTTACATACTTCAATCATCACCTCCTTCCTTAACTCATCCACTGTCTCAAGAACTCTAACTTTCAAATCTTGTATTCCATTCCATACACTTTCAAATAAAGAATCACCTCCACCCTTACTCTTGCTCACTTTCATAATCCCTGTTGGCAAGTATTCTGGATCACTCACAATACACTCACTCATTTCTGCTGCACCAGGGAAATGAGACATTAAATCAGCAACACCATTCCTATCCCCTGGCACATACTCAAAATCACTCATATCTTCCAAAGTTCTTGCCACTCTACTGTCCACTAATCTCATTCGCTGCAAATACACTAATGGCTGGTGATCAGTCTTGATTACAAATTTCACCCCATACAAAAATGGTTGCAACACTTTTACACAATACCTTATAGCCGCTAACTCTCGCTTAACAGTCAAATACTTTTGCTCAGCTGCATTCAAAGCCTTTGACACTTGCCAAGCCAAATTATTATTCTTCCATACTCTCCATTCAAATACTGCTCTTGCATCAGGCTACAACTCGAGTGGTCTGACATTCTGACTGTAATCCGGGTATGCTAACTCAACATCCTCAACTGCTGCCTCTTTCAATTCTTTATATGCCCCATTTATACTATCTGTCCACCTAATCACTACACTTCCTTTCTTACCCATCCACTCAGTCAGCGGTTTCATAATGCCAGAGCAGTTCCTGATAAATTTCCTCTGAAATTCAATCAAGCCTAGGAAGGCCTTAAGCTGTCTTACTGTCACAGATGCTCCTGGAAACCACCCACCATAAGGGTCTGCTCACTTGCTCATTAGACATCCATTAGATTTTAAGGAGGCTCAAGGAAACATCAATTTATTTTATTAAAAAACACTTCAATATATATATATATATATATATATATATATATATATATATATATATATATATATATATATATATTCCCAATACAGTCACAGAAAAAATATCATATACAGAATAAACAACAAGACAGGGAAAACATGTTAAATTGGGAGGAAATGCATACAAAATAAACTAATTTGTATTTTAAATAAGGCAATATTTACACAATTTTACAAGTTTGCTCTTCTAGGCAAATGCAGTTCTGGCCTCTTGACTATGCAGCCACTAACTTGCCCCAGAGCAGTCTCTTTAAAGTGAAACTTCTCACTTTCCTTGAGTGTGAAGTGTGGGGAGGAAAGGTCATTGGCATCTGGCTATATATCTGTCTGGTTCACGTGTTTTTCTTGCTAATGATGGACCAAGGAGAAGGACAGATGGGGTCCCTAAAATCACGCCACACAGAGGTCTCTCGGCTCCACACTCTCCAACTCCTTCCTCACTCAAAAATGAGAGCAATCAGTGGTACCTTAGGAGCTGGAAAGGGGAAAAGAAATTACCCCCTGCTTGCTCCTTAATGGTGTTATGTATGCTCCCCTCCCTTATATACATATATACCGCATATGCACACACACACCATATTCCCACCAATACACACCTGGCTTTGCATCCAGCTTCACTTGCTTGTGTGCACTGGCCCATAAACAAGTTTGAAAAGTCTTTTATATACATATAAATATACTTTTTCACTTTTTTTTTCAGCAAAGTTTTCATTCATGACCTGTGGGAGGGAAAAGTTCAGTCACCAGTGAAAGATGGGAGTATGACACTGCTTCCCAGTAGCTTGTCCTCCCTCCTTCCCCAGAACCTGAAATCAAAGGTGGGCATTAGAGTGGGCACAGGTGAGTTTGAGGCAAAAGAAACCCCCCAAACTAACACATTACTGTCACTGGCTTAAGAAAAGACCCCCACTTTCTCAATAAACTTATGACTTTTGTATCCCATTCTCACAACCTTATTCCCAAGAAACTCTACTTCCTTTGCAAACCATTCACACTTACCTTTACTTCAACTACTTCTAAGTATACAACACCTTATTTATCAACTCCTTGTGTTCATCCAAAATTTCATTCATAATCATAATATCATCAATAAATGCAATCACATTCCTGCTAGCAAATCCACTTAAAATCACATTCATAGCACTGGAAGGGACCGGGGAGCATTTGCCAAGCCAAAGCTGAGTTTTCAGAACTGGTAACACTTCCTTGCGTTAGAGAAAGCAGTCACTGGCCTAATATCCTCAGCAATGGGCATCTGGTAATATCCCCTGACAAGGTCCAACTTCGTAAACAGATGCATTCCATGCATACTGCACACACATTGGAAAACACTCTTTTACAGTCAGTCCCTTCATCACCTTCCGATAATCCACACACAAACTCAATCTTCCATCTGGCTTTCATATCAGGACTATCAGACTATTCCATGGACTTTCACTCTCTTCAATCACACACACCCAACCTTTCCAATTCCTCATGCAAGGAAAGTGTCAAGGCCTCTGATAAATCAGTGTCATTCCTCAGCACAATCCTAAACTCTGGTAGCTGAGCTCTTGCAAAATCATAATCACCCTTTCGTTCATACAACATTCTATACACATCTCCTTCTCACTGTCATTCAAATTTTCTTTCAATCATACTACCTCTATATTCATCATTTGTCCACTCACTAACCATCTCATTTCCCACATTCACATTCACATCAGTCAAATCACTATTATCAATAACTTGGTACATGTGGCCCATAACATCACCAGCCTGCACTGCTCTCAATCTAGACTGGCTCTTCAAGCCGGGAGACTTGCATGTGCAAAGGGATCAGTCACATTCATCAATCCATCAAACACACACGCCACTCATCATAACTTATATGCAGCTTTCTTTCCATTCACATGCACATTACTGCTATCTGAACCAATCTTTAATCACTCAGCCCATCTTACTTTCACTACAGACACACTTTCCTTATTCAACCTTACACCCCGTAAGGGGCGCGGCGATTTGCCATCCTGGCCGCCGTGCTGACGGGACTCAGCACCCCGTCCGGCCCCAGCTTAGCCTCTCTTCCTTCCTTCAAAACACTTGTTTCCTCTCTTTTCACACAACCTCTCCCACAACTTTCTCTGGTCAGCCTCTAATTTCACAGGGTAGATGCTGACCTTCCTTTCAGCCAACCACCCCGGATCGGGGCTGGGGGGGGAGGGGACATTGTTCCCTAACCCCTGAGCTCCGGTTCGGGATGGGGGTTTTTTAACAACCTGCTTCATCCCCACCCATACCTTCCTCACATCCCTTTTCCTCTCCTCTTCAAAATCTATCTTTTTTACGCCGTGTCCAAGGTGGAGCCGCCATGCCGATGGACTGCCAGGCCACCAGGCGGGAGGGGTGGTCCCGAATGGCGGCGCCTGGCTCTGCCGGGCTTGTAAGCACCTCTCGCAGTGCGGGCTACTGCGAGGGGTGATGAGCTATTGCGTCCCGTGGCAAAAATAGGGTCACCATGCCCATAGATGAACACCCAAAAAAAACCCAAACCCCTTTAACTCCCCCTTGCTCATCGACGGAGCCGCCCTTGGGCAGCTCCACCGAAAAAATGGAGGTCCCCTTCCCCTGTGCTTGCACAGGGGACCCTCCATATTTCTCTAACCGGAGAGGAGGCTTACTCCTCTCCTTCGCCTACGGGTGCAGGGGACTCCCCCTCACCCCCTTCTCTGGAGGTGCTTTCGGGCACCTTCCTTTTCCCAGCGGCAGTCCCATCTTTTCTTTTCAAGGGGACTGCCAAGAAAGCCAGCAGGCAGCCCTTAGCCAGCCGCTCCCCATCAAAGCGGCTCGGTAGGGCAAACCCCCTTAGGGGGGAGAGGGAAGCCAGGCCCCTTCGGTCGCTTCCCTCAAAAGACCTGCTGGCAAGAATATTAAACCTTGCCGGGGTCAAGGCCTGTGCCTCCCCATACAAGACTGGCGACACTGCCAAGGGGACCTGCGATGTCCTGGGAGGGGATGGCCAACTGGAGGCCCCTCCTGTGATAGACATGGTCTTTGAGGAGACCCAGCCCCAGACGGTAGGGCCTTCCATGGGGGGGAATTCGGGCTCGGCGCCAAGCACCGAACCCGAATCCGCCCCTATGCAAGGTCCTCCTCAAATGGCTGAGGGCTCCGAGGCAGTAGAAGGAGGGGAGGGATCTCCTCCGACAGGTGCCCCTACGAAAACCAGGACCTTCTCCATTTCGGAGAGGGACCTGGCTGAGGCTGGTCCATCTGGCCTGGGGACTTCTGCCGGCGGAGGTGAAAAGCGGGTTCATTCCCCGCCCTCCTCTCCGAAAAAGAAAAAGACAAAGACAAAAAAGACTCGGGGCTCCTCTCCATCCGCGGGGGCTGCGGGGACGGATGGGTCTGCTGCCACTCTGGCAAGCGACCAAGCCAAGATCGGCACATCCGCCCCCTCTGCCCTCCCGGTTGCGGAGCCCCTGACAAAGAAGACTAATACCAAGAGTGCACAGGGCGGAGCCTCGATGACATCGGGGCCCCTGATTCAGAGGTTACCTGGCGTTTCCGAGCCCGCTGGCTTCAAACGCTTCCTCGTTATTCGCTCCACTGATGGCACCATGTTGTCCAAGGGCAACATTATCCATCAGAGGAGAGGATTAGCTAGTGCAATTGGTAGAGAGCCGAAGGTAACCCGTTTCTCGGACGGGAGCCTTCTGGCGAATGCGGCGAATCCTGCCGAGGCGGCCAAGATTAGTGCTCTTCGGACACTTCATGGCACCCCGGTGAGTGTGACGCCGCACTCTACCATGAACTTTGTGAAAGGAGTAGTTTATGTGAAGGAACTCGTCGACTACTCCATTGAGGACATCACCTTAGAGCTGGCCGACCATGGGGCGGTCAAGGTCGAACGTGTGATGAGAAAACAGGGAGGGGCCTCGAGACCCACCCCTACATTCTTCGTCACGTTCGACTGTGACAAGCTCCCTGAGTCGGTGCGTGCCGGTTGGTACCGCTACCGCGTAAAGGCATTCGTGCCACTTCCGCGGCGGTGCTATTACTGTCACCGCTTCGGCCATACGAATCGCTCATGTAGACGTGCAAAGTCGGGGTCACCTGAAGTATGTGTAAATTGCTCCAAGGTCGCACACGATAAGTCCAAATCGTGTGTGGCCAAGTGTGTCAATTGCGGAGAGCCGCACCCTGCTTCTTCGAAGCAATGTGGTGCATATCTCCTTGAGAAAGAAATCCTGGCCGTTCAGGCCCAGGATCGACTCTCATTCCGCGAGGCAAAGGACTTGGTCCTGGCGCGCCCGGCTCTGCCTGGGACGTCATATGCCTCAATAGTTAGGAAGGCACCCTCTGCTCCCGGCCCATCCAGGCCAACGAGCACGGTTGTTTCCGCGCCCATTCGGAGCCCTTCTGCGGGCTCTACCCAACCCGGGCGCTCCCCTGGTAAAGCTGGCGGCAAAAAGGGCTCATACCCTGCCCCGGCTAAAACCAGGGCTCCCCCCTCTTCCCCCAGCGTGACCGTTTCCCGTAAGGCGAAACGGCCACGCGCCTCCACCGAGTCGTTAGACTCACAGGAGGCAACACCCCTGAAGATGGTCGCTAGGCCATCTTCCGGGGTTCCTAAAGCTGCCCCCCGAAAGGAGGACAGCAACAAAGGAGCTTCGGCTCCTTCGCCCACGCCCCGAGGTGGAGCGGGTGGCTCGGAGACGGTGGTTCCTCGAAAAGAGGGCCCCCCGCCTCCGAAGCCGCAGCGCCCGCCTAAGGTTTCGAGGCGGAGGGAGGAAAAGACTCGCATGGCGAGCCCAACCTCCCCCAATAAGTCCTCGAAGGCGACAGCGCCTTCAGCGCTTTGTCCGGCCAACAGCGCCCGGGGTTCTGCCCCCGGGAAGCGTACGGCCATTCCCGTGAGGGTCTTCAATTCGAGGAGGGCCCCCGCGTCTCCTCCGAGCTAGGCCTGGAGGGCATATTCCTTCAATGGAATTGCCGTGGACTCCGGGCCAACTGGGAGGAGCTGCGGAGGCTCGTCTCGTCCCGTTCCCCGTTAGCTATTTTTTTGCAGGAGACCATGCTAGGTGCGTGCCCCCTCCCTGCCCTCCCGGGGTATAAGGGTCTTGCGACCCCACCACCGCGGGATGGCCGGGCTGGGGGATGCGCAGTTTACACCCGGCATGATGTCTCCGTTCTTCCTTTCTCTTTAGATACCTCCTTTCAGGCAGTGGCTGTGCAGCTGCACCTGGATAGGAGGTATACTATCATTTCTGCGTACATTCCACCGTCAGCTGACTTCGACGCGGGGGACTTCCGCCGCGTGGTTGCACGGTTGCCGAGGCCCTATCTCTTGCTTGGAGATCTGAACGGCAGGCATCCTCTCTGGGGAGATTACTCCATAAATCCCAGGGGACAAGTCCTTGCCGATCTGATCGAAGAGCTTGAGATGGGTGTCCTAAACGTGGATGAGTTTACGCATCACTGTCCGAGAACCGCTTCATTTTCTTGCCTTGACCTATCTTTGTGCTCTTCGGATGCACAGCCTGATTTTGATTGGGGGTGGTCGATGATCTCCATGGTAGTGATCACTTTCCCATTCAAATATCATTTTCAGGGCAACTGCCGCCTGAGAGACCACCTCGGTGGTGCTTGGCGCGGGCGCGGTGGCCTGCATTTCAGGAAATGACTGAATTCTCTATCTCAGTCGAGGAGTTTAGGTCGGTAGATGAGGCCGTTGAGTTCTTCTCCGGCAACCTCATCGCCGTGGGCCTGACTACTATTCCTAGGACGTCTGGCCGTTTTGCACGCCGACCACTCCCATGGTGGTCGGCCGAGTGTGAGACGGCCCTCAAACAGAAGCGTTATGCCTACATGCGCTATAAGCGCCGCCCGAACGATTTCACTGTCGCTGAATTTCGTCGGGCTAGGGCTAGGTTCCGGTATATTTCGAAGCACGCCCGCCGCTCTTCTTGGCGGGCATACGTGTCTTCACTTAACGGGAAGACCCCTTTAGCTGAGGTGTGGAAGCGAGTCAAAAGGATTCGGGGCAAGTTCTCGCAGGACCCCCCTCCCGTTCTCCAGGAGAATGGGACCGCAATTTCGGAAAACGCGTCCGTGGCGGAATCCTTAGCGACCGCTTTTTCCGCATTCTCTAGCCGTGATGCTGCTCCGCCAGCATTCAATGCACGTCGTGATGTCGCGGAAGGCCGCCGGCTGGACTTTACCTCCAGTGGCGGAGAACCCTTCAACGACAAGTTTACTGTGAGTGAGTTGCGTTCCGCTCTCGCTTCGTGCGCGGACACCGCCCATGGTCCGGACGATGTCCCGTACGCCATGCTTCGACACCTGGGTGAGCGAGGCATGGCCTTTCTGTTAGATCTGTTCAACAGGATCTGGGTGGAAGGTCTTCTCCCAGACTCCTGGCGAATCGCTACTGTGCTCGCCTTTCGCAAACCGGGGAGAGATCACTCTACTCCGACCGGTTTCCGCCCAATCTCCCTAACCTCTTGCGTGTGCAAGTTGATGGAGAAATTGGTAAACGTTAGATTAGCTTTTTTCCTGGACAGCGGAGGCCATCTGTCTTCCGCACAGTGCGGCTTCCGCAAGTTCCACTCCACGTCGGATGCTCTGCTCCGACTGGAAAATGCCGTCTGCGAGGCTTTCCTTCGTAGACAGCACTACGCCACGGTGTTTTTCGATCTGGAGAAGGCCTATGATACCGCATGGCGATACGGTATCATGGAGACTCTCTACACGATGGGGGCGAGGGGACGCCTCCCAATCTTTATATCTGAATTTTTGCGAGATCGTCGATTCCGCGTACGGGTGGGGGGAGCTCTCTCCGGCCCAAAGGAGCAGGAAGAGGGTGTCCCGCAGGGAAGTGTCCTCAGTGTCACACTCTTTGCCCTGAGCATCAACGGCATCACCTCGGTGCTGCCGGAAGATGTTCTCGCTACGCTCTACGTGGACGACCTTTCGATCTCTTTTGGCGCGGCCCAGATGCCAACTCTGGAGCGTCGACTCCAACAGGCATTGAACCGCGTCTCTCGCTATGCCGAAGCGCACAGGTTTCGGTTTTCTTTGGCTAAGACTAAGGTGGTGCACTTCTGCCGCCATCCACGGCTTCACCCCGACCCAGATTTGTTTCTTAATGGGGTGCGCCTGGATGTGGTTGAGTCGCACCGTTTCCTTGGTCTTGTATTCGACCGACGCCTCACCTGGGAGGCTCATATTCGCAGCCTTAGGGTCTCTTGTACCCGCGCCATGGACATTCTCCGTTCCGTGACGTTCAGCGCTTGGGGCGCTGATAGGGCTACCGCCTTACTTTTTTATCGATCCTTTGTTCGCTCGAAGCTCGACTACGGATGCGAGTTTTATGCATCCGCAGCCGAGCGTTTATTGCGGAAGGTGGATTCGATCCACCACACCGGCCTTCGCCTTGCGACCGGTGCCTTCCGCTCTTCCCCCATTGAGAGCCTGTTGGTCGATGCTGGGGAGATGCCACTCGCTCTGCGCCGCGTGCAGTGCATCACTCGCCTGTACGCGCGAGCCCGGCGCCTCCCTCAGTCGCCAACAGCTCTCACTGCATCCGCAGCTGATCTCGATGGTGCCTATGCCGCCGAGAGACGCCAGTCATACCCTAAGCCCTTTGGGTTTAGGGCCAGGAAACTCCTTCGAGAGCTAGATATAGCTCTCGGGCCGGTGGCGCCCCTGGTTCTGCCCAGGACGCCACCCTGGAGGGTACCACATTTGGCTATTTGTCGCCACGCCTCTGCTCCCAAAGCTTGTACTGCGCCGGGAGTATTGCGTTCGACCTTTTTGGAGCACACATCGTGTCACGCTGTAACCGTGCCAGTGTATACGGATGGCTCCAAGTCCCAAGAGGGGGTCGGCTTCCACGCCGTATCCCCTCTGTTTGAAGTCAGCGGGGCTCTACCAGGCGCTGCGTCTGTCTTCACGGCCGAGCTGGTGGCAATACACCACTCGGTACGGGAGATTACGCGACGTGCCCGGTTCGGAGACCGGATTGTGATCTATAGCGACTCACAAAGCGCCCTGAGTGCTCTCGGGGCATTGGAATCTCCGCATCCCCTGGTTCGCGATATCCGTGACGCCACGGTTTTGGCGAGCCGGGCAGATGTCGAGATTATCTTCTGCTGGGTTCCTGGACATGTGGGAATTGCGGGGAATGAGGGCGCCAAAGAGTCCGCGAGGACTCTGCTGCGACCGGACCAGCGTTTCGCTCTTCCTCACACCGACTACATGGCAGGAATACGGGCAGCTCTTCGGACTGCTTGGCAAAGAAGATGGGAGACGGTCGAAGGGAACTTAAAGTTGCGTGCCATTGCGCCGCGACTGTTCCCATGGACCTATCCCCCAATGCCGCGGCGGCTTCAGGTTGCTTTCTGTCGTCTCCGAATCGGACACACTCGTGTGACGCATCGCTATCTGGTGGAGCGCTCGCCTGCGCCCTATTGCAACGACTGCGTCGTCCCCCAGACTGTTCGGCACATTCTTGTCGAATGTCCCAGTCTGGGTGATCTTGGCGCACGACACCTGTCCCGGTACCGGGATGGGCGGGGTCGCTACCGCCTGTCCCTTGTACTCGGGACGAGTGCGTGCACTTTGACTGGTGGACTTGCTAACTTTTGGGGGGAGGCCGGCCTTCTCCCTTTTTTTTAACCAGGCTTAATTTTTGTTGTTGTTTTTGTTATTGTTTTGTTATTGTTATTTCTTTTTTGTTGTTCCCTGTTCCATTTTTTGAAGTAGCCTAGAACTAGGCTGTTTGTTTACGGTGACTTATGCCTAAGTCGGCAGTCGCCAGATAGCCCCTTAAATGAAAAAAATAAAAAAAATTCAACCTTACAGTCTTCTTTGCAATTTCTTCAATCCCACTAAACACACATCCTTCGGTCTTACCATCATCACCTACATACAATTCCCAACATCCATTCTTACCAAACTTTCTTTCAATCTTACGGTCTCTGGGATGTACAACCAGTCTATTCTCTTTCATAAACTCATACCCAAGAATTATTCCATACTCAGAACCCACTTTGTAATCATATAAAACTCAGATTTACTCATCTGCATCCCATGCATTCATACTGTTAAATGGATTTCTCCAAGCACCGGGACTTTCAGATTTCCAATACCTACCAACACATCTCGATACATCAAACTCTTCTTACATCCTGAATCAATCATAGCCAAACACTCCAATCTTTTCATTTCAATCATAACACTCATGCATTTATAACTCACCCCTGTTAAAACTTTCACTGCAGACATACCAACTCTCACATCACTCACAGAGGACACATCTCCATGCATCCCCTCACATTCTAGTTTCCCGACACAGGAGTTCCTACTGACCTCAGGCTGGTTGGTCATACCTTGTCTTGCCTTGGGTGTTATGACCACCTTTGCCACAATGTCCACATGACTGCCTTGCTTCCATACATTCTCGCATAGTGCCCATTCTGCCCACATTTACTACATTCATGCTGGCAGTCATTCGATCCTCTAGCATTCATACCTGTCTGTCGCTTTGGGCATTCTCTAACCATATGACCATTCTTACCACAACCATAACAACTAGTCCCAGATGCTTTACAATCTTTAATCATATGCCCCTTTGAGCCACATCTGAAAAATGCACCTGTTGTCCAATTACACTGTGCCACACATGCCCTGCTTTCTTGCACCAATGGCACACCACCCATACCATACCTGTCTTCTTTCATTTATACCATTCATCTGTCCAACATTTCTACTCTTATTCTGCTGTCGCACCCAATCTATACCAGGACTTACATTCATCCTACCAAACCCATTCACTCCTTGCATATTACCACCATATTGATCAAGGAAGCTGGCCATCACCTAAACCGGGTTGACCTGCAAAAGGCATCTTGGTAACTCTTAAACTGAGGTGGCCAAGATCCCTTTGCTCCCTTTCTTCCTACATTTACCTGCTTCCATCCGTCAGTCATATCATCCTCATACTCCTCATACTGTGTACTTCCACCATCTCAACTCATCATCCCATGTTAATCTCACCTTCCCATCTCCTTTTCTGTTGTCTCCTCATTCACACATTACGCTACATACCCTGGTAACCATGCCCTTGTTGATTGTCACCAATAGATTGCATTTGAATTTTTAAAAAACGTTTTGATTGATAAATGATTACTCAATATTTGAGCTAGATAACTGAGCAGTCACCAGAAACAATGATTTCAATATAGTAAACAAAAGATTTAACAGTGGATCACACAAAACTTCTTTTCCTCTAAATAACACAATTGAAAGGGCTGGCCTAAAAAATTTATTAAAAGCCATTTAATATTAGAATTGATATTACTTTAAAATATTACCTTCAGAAATAAGAGTTATGGAACTAATTCTTTATCCATATCCTCTCTTCTTTTTTTTTCTTATTAACCTCTAAATTCCAGCCTTTCTTTCCCTTCTTTCTTAAACTAGCTTTGAGTGACTCTTAATGGCTTTGCTGGTTTGCACTTCTGTATTCTATTACTTTGATATTTGTCTCTTAGTAACCGACAAGCTTTGTTTTCTTTCAGTAAATGTTTCTTCCTCTTCAGTGATTGAAATTGGAATGATGTCCCAATCAAAGGAAGGTGACCAACAACAAAACCTCTCAATCCCATCAAAGGAGTACCTCCAAAGAAATGAAAAGTTAACAAAGGGCACTTCAAAGCTAAAGAGGTTAAGAGGGGAAAGCTACATCGATTCTAAGGGAATTTTTCATCCAGCCCGCCCTATGAAAAATGCACCATGTAGAAACCAGTATAAGCATTCCTTGTGTGATACCATTTCTGACAATGAAAGAGAACTCATTTACACAGAGTTCCGTAATCTTGACAGCAGTCAGGCTCAATGGCAGTTCATTGCTTCCCATATCTATGTTCATGCCAAAAGTAAGAGCACTTCCAAGGGACCTTCAAGGCGAGAAAATACCCATCATTACTATCTGACAACCTCAGGTCATAAAGTCAAGGTTTGTCGACGTTTTTTCCTAGCTACTTTGAATGTGTCTGAAGCAGTGATTCGAACTGCATTAGAAAAATTAAGTCCTCAAGGAATCTGCCAAGAAGATGCAAGAGGTCATAAGCCACCACCAAACAAGTTATCACTGGATGATGAGAAGTTCTTGACGGACCACATCCTTTCATTCTGCTCAGTTGACTCAAGTTTATATGGAAAAAAGAATAAGAAGTACCTTAATTCCACCTTGAGCTATTCTTTGATGCACAAGATGTACATCAATGTATGTAAGGAGCATAACAGGAAATTTGTATCTTTAGAAATGTATCGACGCATTTGTAAAGAGTACAGCATTGCTTTCATTAAACCTTCCAAAGATTCCTCCAAGAATTTCCTTTTTTCTTCATCTTTGGGCCAAGAAAAGAATCTCAAAGAGATTGCCCATTTTCCTGTCCAGGAAAATAAAACATTTGATGACCATGATCCAATGTCTCCTTCCATTCAAAAGATTGGTCATTCTAACTCATCAACTTGTGATTTTGACCTCCATTCTCTCCTTTATATACCAGACAAACCTTAAAGGATTGATTCCCTGATGAAATTGGGAACACCATTTTCCAAATCATGCATGAACAATCCATGCTCATTTGTGCTTGCATTTTCATGAAAGTTTTATGCCCACTTTTAGCCATCTTTTCTAATGCACTCTTTGTTTTCCCTTTACATTCTTTTGATTGATCCTTCTTCATCAGAAGGTGACTATTCCCTCTAGTCCTCATTTTACCTTGGTTCCCCTTTTGCCATGGCAGTATTGTGCAATTGATTCTCACATCCTACTGGAATAAAACATCATTCCATGATTGTAATTGGGACATAGAATTCAGATACAAGGTGAGTTGATCAAAGTCACATCCTGAATATTCTCTTACAGTGTATCAATGAGTTTACAAGTGGTGAAGTAATTTATAGAGGGACACTCAGATGGCCCACACAAGCAAATTTTTCTTTGTTCCTTACCTTAGATTATTTCACTGTTACTACCCCTGATCTACCTTTTGTCAACCTATTCTATTACTCATAATTATTCATCTTTGTTTCTCCATCTATGGTACTGAAACGAACCATCCTCTCCTCATTTGGAAAATAGCACCTTTTTAATGTTGGGCCACTTCCAATTGCAACAAAGTTACACCACATTGAAGGCAGTTAATCACTGGATGGATTCCTGATTTGGATTGACTTCATGGCAACTGCTTGAATCCCACATAAAACTGTCATCCCCTATTGATGAGTAAATGACCCCATAATGAGTGTTGATCAGGGGTAAAACAACAAATTATTTATGTGGAAGTGTGTCTCCCAGCCCTAGAGGGTGGTGTTTTTCTAGCCTCCTCCTTGCATGTGCACATTAATGAAAATCTGCCCATCTCTTTTATTATTACCATTACTATGATTGTGTAGATAAGGAAGCATTATGATGCAGTCCAAGAATGTATGAAAAATGTGGTTAACTGTTATATGGTGTGAAAAGTTTTATGTTGGAAGTAAGGTGTGTATTGAGAGAAAGATGAGTTGAGTGGTTTGATATAGGTTAGGAGAGGTAAACCAAGGGCGTGTGGTGTCTCCATGGCTGTTTTATATCTTTATGAGTGGTTTAGTGAGAGAAGTATGAGTGGAAATGAGGGATAGGGTTCCATCTATGTTGGTAAATGGTGAGGACCTGGTGTTAGTGTCTAGGAATGAGAGAGAGGGCTTTAAAAATGTTGATTAGAACATTTGACAGAGAATGTGTGAAGATGGGTTAAAATTAAAACAGAAAAAGTTGATTGTATTTGAAGCTGCGAATGTGGTAGTGTGTGATATTATAGTCTGTGTGGCTGCCCTTGAACAAATGTAAGGTTTTAAGGATCTAGGATGCATCATGAATAGTGGTGCAGAGCAAGTTTTGTCAGCCATCCATCGCTCGGGTGTTAGATCCCCCAACCAGTCAAAAAGAAATTTGCATAAAGATCAGAATGAAAATCTGAGAATTGCTCTTAAGCCTCAAAGCAAAAGAGGGCCAATCCTAGTGTGTCAAGGTGTGCGTATAGAGGGGTGGGGAGTACATATTATCTTTGTGACACCAATAAACAAATGAGAGAATCTTTTGTGACCCAGTGGGGTTGGTGCACCCATTCTGCATCAGGTGTTTATGAATAGAAGTACCCAATTAGCAGGTTCTGGGAGAGTGGCTATATTGTGCTAGGAATGATGGGAAAAGAACAGTAGTTGTTTGGATTTTGACTCTTATCTCTGTTCCTACTATGAACTCTTTTGTGAGCCACTGATCATGAGTCCCCCAGGACCCTCACCTCCTGGCATCCTAGGGAAGAGCTTTAAGCCCCCTCGCTTGTTTCAAGGTTCACCTCTTGGTGATTTTATTTTTACCTCCATTATGTTGATGCCTGCCAAGTGTAGGATGTGAACCATGCTGGCACCAACCCCTACATGGAAATCCTGAGGATGGGCAAAGAGAGGTGTGTAAACTCTCCTATTTTGAATGCTCCAATTTGTCTTATCTTTGCCATTTACTTACGAAGCCCCCCCAGCTTTCTTGCGATATGTCCTTGTTTTTTTTTCACTTCTTTAACTTTGACATCTGTAATTGTTTCCCCACATTCGTGGTTGGTGCTCATCAATGCTACTAAAAACTATCCAACCCTTCACACACTTTTATCAAGAACATAAGCATACACAAACATTTTATACTATTAATACTGGCTCTTAATAGCAGTGGGGTACTGCTCTATCACTGATATGTCCGGGCTTTCCATCCTGGCTACGTAATCAATGAGGCTCTTGGGGCATACCTAAAAGACTGACTTGGTGGTTCTACATGGGGCACTGACCATTGTTGATACCTCATCCTTCTAGTGCCTTAGTCCAGTTCAAATTAGACTTTGCGTGACATACAACTTACTCTCACTCTACTCTGCCTTAGCCCAATCTAGAACTGTAGTATTTGTTTAGCTCCATGATCTTTTTGCTCCTTCCCCGATGCCTGCCTTTGTGTGAAGCGAAACTTGCCCTCCCTGTCCGATGGATTTGCAGTCGTCCCCGCAAAAGCATTCTTTCACTGAATGCCCTGCCCATATCCCCCCACAATTGATGCCTGAATTCCTTCTGCTAAACAACATCGGCATCTCTTGAGACATTACATTTTACACCCATTCCTTTTCTTTGCCCTATGTTTGGCAGATTTGGTGGGGCCTCCCTTTTGGATGAAGGGGCTTTAAGATTCCCATTGTCCTCCGATTGATTTGATTTGTCAATGATTCGCTCATTCAGAGAACGCTGCCATATTTACTAATGGCTCCTAAAGGGCATTGACTACCTTCATTGCAGAGACAGCGCTCCTTTTCCTTTCACACTCACCCCTTGTGGGAACACATATATCAACTGTAGGATTCTCAGCACCTTTTGCCTTCCCCCCAATGCTCCAACTCCCGATCGGTAATAAGCCTATAAAGAGGTAGTGCTAGCCCTCCTCTGTTGAGCCAGGCTCACCCATAGACACATTATTTCCTGCTTTCCCAACCCCCCAATGCCTTAGTATTTTCCCCATCCCTTTCCTCTCTACACTCAGAGTATTTGCATGCAAACTTTGCCTGAGGCCCTGTTTCGTCCTCAGATATCTCTCCTCTTTCCTCACTTTGCCCTTTGCATGTCACTGGCAAAGTTATTCAAGCCGATGAAATAAGTGTAGGTTTGCTTTCCATTTTATACATTACAGTCTTTAGGAGAGGTGCTCATTGGTTTTTGTATTTTTATATTGTTGTATAGCAGTCTTTTTCATTACTGTGCTGCTAATAGCTGAATGGAAACCATCTCTTCCCACCATAAACAAAGTTTAAGCCAGATGTGGTATGGTTAGTTCGAGTTGAGTTTCTCTTGCACCGACTGCTCTGTTAATCGTGCCACCCATCCAGTATCAATAGTGGATGAGTCCCTCCAAGCAAATAAGGAAATTCACCTAAAGATCAAAATGACAATTCCTAGGTACTAGGGGCCTATCTTCATTAGAGGAGGTGATGCAGCTAGAGCAGTAGTACTGTGCCCCTCTACCTCCACCCCAATGCCCGAGCAAGCTTCCTTCTTGCTGCCTTTTTGCTTTGTTTTCTATTTTCTTTTTCTTTTTTTTTTAGCTTTTGTACTTTTTATCATTATTTACATATTGTTATCCATTTGTTTTTTTTAATATATACTAGTAGTAGGCTCTTTTGTGAGTATTGCAACTTCTACCCTAGTAAGCAGTCACCAGATGGGCTTCTAAAATTTTTTAAAAAGCATTTGCTAGGGAAAAGCCGCGAGATTCTGGTTCAAGGAATATGGATATGAAAACCCCCTTTAGGGGTGGGTCAGGGATGGAAGAGGGATGTGTGTAAAGGAAGAGAGGAATTGGCATGATATTATTTCCTGTACATGTGATTGCATACCTGGCTGGAGCTGTCTTCGTGTATGCACAGCCTCGATGCACTGCTTCATCAGCAGCTGTCCCTATTGAGTGTCAAAAATTTGTTATGACCACCTGATTAGTGAGAGCTCTTCTGTCTTGTTATAGTGACTAGTGGTTAGGATCCTACCTTAAGCTGTTGGCATTACTAAGATAGTTCATGTAAAGTGTGAGTCGGTAGTTATAACCAAACCAAAACAACAACAAACACTTCTCATCACAAATCTTTCTGACTAGTCTAAGTTCTCTTTTATTTTTTCTTGTTCCATCTGTTCTTCCACAACTCCAACATTCGGATAGATTTGACTACAAGCAGAAGAGGAAATTAAAGCCTTTAAAAAAAATCTCTACTCTTCTGTAGAATTTAAATAAGGGCTGGGCAAAATCCCTACTCTTTGATAGAATAATTTAACAAGGAGTGGACAAAATCCGTACTCTTTGGTAGAATTTACATAAGAGGTGGGCAAAATCCCTACGCTTTGCTAGAATTTAGACAAGGGATGGGCAAATTCCCTACTCTTCAGTAGAATTTAACCAAGGGGTGGGTGACAAAATCCCAACTCCTTACTCTTTGCTAGAATTTAGAGAAGAGATTGGCAAATCCCTACTCCTCAGTATAATTTAAGGTGAGCAAAATCCCAACGTTTTAGAGAATTCAACCAAGGGGTGAGCAAAATCCTCTTCAGTATAATTTGAATGGGTGGCCAAAATTCCTACTCAGTAGAATTTTAACAAGTGGCTGGCAAACTGTGGATTGCAAAAATATCTTGAGATTTCAAAGTTAAAATGGATACAACATATTTTGGCCACATTTCATCAACCCCTTCTCAGACAACTATTATTTTCCCCATTTTTCTCAAAATTATAATTAATTCATTTTAAAACAAATATAATATTTAAAAAAAAATCATTGACAAATTATATATTATGCACATACCTGTCTCATAATTTGAAACAAAAACTTGATTGATTGCCCAGTAAAAAGTAGCCCTTTGAACCAATTATGTAAATTGAGATGCCAAGTATCATAATTCAGGTGGCTTCTCCTCTGTGATCTACTTGCTTTTTGGTGCTGAGAATTGATGACGGTACCGAGGTAGTTAACTATCAAGGGCACACTTTGCATGTTCTCAATGGTAAATCTCTCTACCCTCTACCATTAAAAATGGGACACTACTTGAGTGATCTAAATTAACATTTCCTAACTTATTGAATCGCTCATTAGATTGCACACTTAAGATCTCTCATGTTTGTAGATCAACTACTACCCAAAATGCAATGCCATTGTTATAAAAGATAAGGATACCACCACCATATTGCCATTTGCTCATTGTGTGTGAAATGAGCAGAGACTATGGCCTGAAGGCCCAAGCTAAATATATATATATATATATGTCACATGACCTGGGTCAAGTTTAGGAACACTTGTAGGACCTTGTTAAGACTCCCAATTCTATTCCTATAATCTTAAAAATTATATTCCCTTTTTTTTTCTCAGAGACTATTTCCTTTTGATATTTTAACATTTCTGCTCCACCCTGTTTCATTCATCGATTCAAGCAGGTCATCTTTTTATTAGCTCCGACCTGAGTCATCCACCCTTTCAACTTGTTCAAAATTATGCCACCCATTTTATTGTGGTTTCCTTAAGCTTACAATGAAATTAGGATTAGTTTTAAAATGCAAGTACTACTTCACCTACTTTCCCACAAAAGTTGGGGTTGGTCAGCATCAATGCTAATAAAAGTACCTGCCTTCCGCCACCCACTTTATTCCCTATCAAGCCCAAAGCTCAAAAATGCAGATGATTGGCCACTCATATCTAGTAATTGTGTATAAAGCCTTTACTGCATTACTCCATGGCACACAAACATTGCACTTTATATACCCTTCAACTTTTACCTCTTTCCTACAAAGCCATCCATCTATTTTTTTTACACCAAAATGGCCTTTCATAGTGATAGGGTTGGTATTTGCTGTGGCATCTCATCCATTCAAGCTTCATCTATTTTCTCTTGCACACATTCAATATCAATCCACCTTTTATAAAGTCTTTAAACTTTTGCTCACCCTGACACTCGCTCTCGGATATCATCTTCACAAGTCTATTTCCATCCATTCTTCTTATATCCATACCACCTCAAAACACTATCATTCACAACCTTGTTCTCACTCTAATCCACCTTTTGGACGCCAAGCATCCCTCTCAAGATGTCCATTTGCACTGCTTCTGAGATCTATCCTTATTATTACATACCATAGTAACTCTCCCATACATCAATGGTGGCTCCAACATACTCTCATGCACCCTTCGTAGCCTATTACACTTGGTACCTGAATGGGCTTCACACTCTACCTGCCA
Organism: Ceratothoa steindachneri; assembly: GCA_963969495.1. Lineage (NCBI taxonomy): Eukaryota > Metazoa > Arthropoda > Malacostraca > Isopoda > Cymothoidae > Ceratothoa > Ceratothoa steindachneri. The sequence goes on from OZ018335.1 coordinate 79,543,421, forward strand.
GCTTGAGTGCAATTTAGGGAAGCCCTATCACTGGCTTGACATGAACTCTGATTGGGCTGGGAAAGTTGTTGGTGTTCTTCTCCCTAGCTCCCTCTCAGTGCTAGTTTATTTTTATTTTTTTTATTTTTTTACTCTACTACTATCCCCTCAGCCTTTTGTCTACCTGCACTTACTACCAGGAGGAACTGTTCTCACTCAGAGTGTAAAATAGGGACACCCCACCACTTGGTTGAATTGAACTCTTTGACAGGGCCCAGGTAACTTGTTAAGATGCTTCTTACCCGTCCCCTCTCAGCAATCCTTTTTCTCTACAAGTATCTTATCAACCCTCTGCCTAGGCTTAAGGACCTGACCAACTACCTCATGTTGTATCAGAAGAAAGGCTTTAGAACCTCTATAAACGCCACCCTTTAATGCCTGGAGGTTGCAAGAGAACAGGTCTTGAGAGGCTTGAATAGTGGGAATATCAGTTTTGCCCCATTAACCACTTCTCTGCATGTAATGGGCTGACCACCTCCCTGTGGCCATTCTTGGGTACATAATGCTGTACTACATGTGGTCGATGGGCGTTACTACCATATTTACTGTGGGGCCAACAAATTCTTGAGTCCCATCCCTCTCTGGGTCTACCATAACAAATCTTCAGATCTCTGCCTCTCTGGCTGCCCAGTTGGCAGCTGCAACCTTTGGGGAATGACCAGCCACTAGGTAGCTTGTGGTTGGTGTTAGTTTCTGTCCTAGGTTGTGAACACCATTTTTTAATGCACCCAGAACAGGCCCCTAAAAGTCCATTAACTTAGACAGGATTGGTGGGAGTGGCTGGACAAGGGATAGAGCCCACCAGCCATCTTCCTTTTTCTTTAGTGGTGACAAGTGTAGGAATTTTCAGTGTTTGGGAGCTCTTCATAAAGTTTCACCAAAATATTGGGTCCTTGGCTGACCTTGGTATTGGAGCGGACCAAGGAGCCAAGATACAACACCACTCGGGCAGGAGGAAGGGCTTCCCTGCTACCTTCTGGATGCAGCAACGTGCTTTTCCCTTTGCTATCTTTGAAGCTGTCCCTGGGCATTTCCACCTCTGGGATGGAAGTGCCCCCCATGTTTTCACAAGGGCCCACCCATCAAAGAATCTTTCAACAGAGAGGGCACTTCTCCCTATCCTTCTTTGATGTGTTCGGCGGTTTTTTCCTTTTGTAGATTCGGCTCCAGCTGACTCCACTTGCATAGTGTAAGAAATTTATTTTAGTAAATTGTATGTCTGGCATGGTATAGTCCCCAAAACAATGGAAACAATCAAAATCTATAATAATTTGGAATATGTGTGTGTCCCACATATGCAATCCAATAGACATAAAAGGGCTAATCTGGATAGGAGGTATACTGTTTTCTCGTTTCTCATATTGGCATACATTCCACCTATAGCCGACTTTGATGCGGGGGAACTTCCCCTGTGTTGTAGCACAATTGCCAAGGCCCTTTCTACTGCTCAGAGATTTGAATAGTAGACACCCCTCTGGGGAGACTACTCAATCAGTCCCGGGGCTCAGGTCCTTGCCAATCTGATCAATGACTGGAAATGGGTTTACACATCACACCCTGAGAACCTTTTCATTTTCTTGCTTCGATCTGTTCCTGTGTTCTCCAGATGCACAGCCAGATTTTCGGAGGTTGTCTATGACCTTCATGGTAATTGCCACTTTCCTATTCAACCATAATTTTCTGGGCTGCTGCCGCCTGAAAAACCACCCTGTGGTGCTTGGAACAGGCATGGTAGTCCACATTTCAGGAAATGACTGATATCTTGAATGTGAGATCGCTCTCAGACAGAAACACTATGCCTACACAGGCTATAAGCGCCACACAAACAACTTCACTGTTAGTGAATTTCATCGAGTTAGGGCTAGGTTCCAGTATAGGGCATACCTATCTTCACTTAATGGGAACACCCCTTCTTGCAGAGGTGTGGAAGTAAGTCAAAATGATTCAGGGCAATTTCTCTAAACCTCTGACCCCAAATCCATGGCATAGTCTTTTGCAACCACTTTTTCCACATTCTTAACCGAGATGCTGCTCCACAGCATTCAATACATGTCATGATGATGTTGAAGGCTGCTTACTGGACTTTGCCTCCAGAGACAGAGAACCTTCCAATGACAGGGTTATGTTGAGTAAGTTGTGTTCCACTCTTGCTTCATTTGCAGGCACCACGCCTAGTCCAGACAATGTCCTAGGAGTATGCCATGCTTTGACACCTAGGTGAGTGAGGCATGGCATTTTTACTAGATTTTATCAACAGGATCTGGATAGAAGGTATCCTCCCAGACTCCTGTGCTTACTTTTCACAACCTGGGGAGAGATAACTCCACCCCGGTTGGTTTCCACCCGATCCCTCTAACATCCTGCATGTGCAAGCTGATGGAGAAGTGGTAAATGTTAGATTAGCCTCTTTTTTTTGGACCACTAGAACCACCTGTCTTCAGCACAGTGGTACTTTCTCAAGTTCCACTCCACATCGGATGCTCTGTTCTGACTGGAAAAGTCTGTTTGTGAGGCCTTGCTTCATAGACGCACAATTCCACAGTGTTTTTCAATCTCGGAAAGGCCTTTGATTTTGCATGGAGATTCTCCATATGATGGGGGCGAGGGTAGGCCTCCCAATCTTTATATCTGAATTTTTGCAAGATCGTTGATTCTGCCTACGGGTGGGGGGAACCCTCCGGCCCAATGGAGCAGTAAGAGGGTGTCCTGCAGGGAAGTATCCTCAGTGTCACATTCTTTGTCCTGAGCTTTAAGGGCATCACATCAGTGGTGATGGAAGATGTTCTCGCTACATTCTATGTGGATGACCTTTTGATCTCCTTTGGTAAAGCCCAGATGCCAACTCGGAGCGTCGACTCCAACAGGCATTGAACCGCATCTCTCACTATGTCAAAGCATACAGGCTTGGGTTTTCCTTGGCCAAGACCAAGGTGGTGCACTTTAGCCAACATCCACGGCTCTATCCCAACCCGGACTTTTCGTAAATGGAGTTTGCCTGGAAGTGTTGGATTCACACAGTTTCCTAGAATCTTGTTTTTGACTGATGCCTCACCTGGGAGGCTCATTCCCAGGCTTAGGGTCTTGGGCTTTTGATAGGGCTACTGCCTTATTTTTCTACCGATCCTTTTGTTCGAAGCTTGATTACGGATGTGACTGACTCACTCTGCGCCATACACAGTGCATTGTGTGCTTGTACACGTGAGCCTAGCACCTTCCTCAGTTGCTAGCATCTGTCACTGCATCCGCAGCTGATCTCAACAGTGACTATGCCACCGAGAGATGCTATTCACACCCTAAGGAAGTTATTTTAAGATTTCTGTCTAGCTATTGGGCTGGTAGTGCCTTTGCCTTTAGTTCTGCCCAGGATGCCAAGCTGGAGGTTACAACCTTAGAATATTTGTTGCCACACCTCTGTTCCCAAATCTTCAACAGCACCAAAAGTATTGCGTCTGACCTTTTTTGGAGCACACTTATGTCAGCATGGACCCAAATCCAAGGAGAGGGCCATATTCCACGCCTTATCCCCTTTGTTTGAAGACATCGTGCCTCAGTCAACCACTGTGCCTGTCTTCATGGCAGAGCTGGTTGCAATACACTGCTCGGTATGGGAGATAACCCGTTGTGCCTGGTTTGGAGACCGGATTATGATCTTTAGCCACTCACAAAGCACCCTGAGTGCTCTCAGGTCATTGTAATCTCCGCACTCAATTTTTCACAGTGTCTATGACGCCATGGTTGCCCTGTGGACTTTGAGATTATCTTCTGCTGGGTTCTAGACCAACATTTAGCTCTAGTTCACACTGTAAATGGCAGAAATCAGTGCAGCCCTCTGAGATTCCAAATAAAGAAGATGGAAGATAGCCGAGGGAAAATTAACCCATCAGTCGCCTGAGGGCCTTTATAAGTCCTCACTTCAGTGCTATGCAATCGCCTGACGGCCTTTTGTGGCCTTTTATGTATAAATTCTTATTTGCCCTCATAATTAGGATAATTTGTAATTTTTTTTTTTTTCAAACTCTTATTTTAGTGATTAAGCATCTAATTAAAATACATAAGGCTTAGGTCAGGCCTTCTTTGTTTGTAAACTAAGGTTTATGAATGAGAGTAACTTGACTCCATTCTAGGCCTCACCACAACATGACGGCGAAAAGAGGCTCTGAGAGAAAATGCCTTAAGTTACTATGTTATTGAAAGCACACAAACCAGCAAGCCTATTTTGTCTGGAAAATACAGTTTTATAGGGTGTGAGCAAAATTTTCAGAAAATTTAAGATAAAATATAGTATCCCATGAAGGGCAACACTATTTTCTCTAATTATATATTAGGTTTTAAATCAGAACTGATTTAAAAATCATAAAATAAAACAACCATGGGTGTTGATGAAAATTTGTGTAAGAACTGAGAATTATCAATCATAAATTTTATTTTAATTATTTTTGATAACGTGTTCCATTTGTAACTTTGCAGAGGGCGAATTCCGGCAAAAAAGCTAGGTGACTAAGGGTTAAAGTTGTGTGCCATTGTGCCGCGACTGTTCAATGGACCTACCCCTTAACATCGCAACGGCTTCAGGTCATTTACTGTCACCTTTGAATTGCATTGGCCCCTGTACTGTTTGGCACATACTTGTCGAATGTCCCAGTCTGTGTGATCTTCGCGCACATTGCCTGTCCCGGTACTGAGACAAGCGGCATTGCTACCGCTTGACCCTTGTACTCGAGATGGGTTTGTTTACACAGGCTTGTGATCTATCTGACTTTTGGGAGGCAGTTAGCCTACTCCATTTTATTTTCCTCATATTGGCTTTAGTCACATGATCCTACACAAGGTGAGGTCCGATGCTGGCCCCTGCTTCCTTTTTGCTTTTGATTGTTTTGAGTTTTGTTGTGGGGGCGGGGGTGTTTGACTTAATGTTATTTTTATATAGCCTAGTATTAGGCTTGAAATTAAGTATGGAGACTTATGCCCTTGTAATCAATTCGTCAGATGGGTGCTATAAAAAATAAAAATCAAACTAACCTTCCTGCCATTTAAAACCTTGTGGTTGCAATCTTCTTGAACTCTACCAGTATCATTCACAATACTTAGATACTTAAAACATCGCACTTGTCATGGCTAGCCCCTCAAGCTCTATCATCCCCCACACCCTATTCTCACCCCCAAACAAGATTACCTTTCTCTTTTCTTGCTTTTACCTTTAGCCCTATCCTCACACATAGCTTGTCAAACTCTTTAATCAACATTTCCAAGTCCTTCTCACTGATACCAACTTTGAACCTCATTCCAAATAGTACTTTTCTCAATACTCCATCCATATAAATAGTAAACAGCCTACACATTCCCAAAACCAGCTATAATGCCTCCCTATCAAGGTTCTCCAAACATCTACTTGTGCAATTCAATTCTCAGTTGTAGCCTTCTTGGCTAGTCATAAACACTGCTTTGTAGAGACCTTGACCATGAAGGGGCCTTTATAAATAATTTTATTGATTTGTGGGACATCTCAGCATTTGATGTTTAAATTTTTTAACCTGTTTTTTTAGAGGAAAAGGGGGATGGGGGTTATAAACTGTTTCTTGTATTGGAGATGTCCTTTCCTGTCCCATTTTGTGGTGAGTGAGGTAGTTTGTAGAATCATTTGTCATTTATTTATTAACTTTTTTACTTCTGACTTTTATGTTTCATCTCCTTTTCTGAGTTATCCATAAAAACTGAAATGGGCTCAATTGGCTCATTGAAGTATATCGTTCAAACTAAATTGTTCAGAATTTTTTTGAAAGCCAACAATATTTTCAGCTTCTAAATTAGAAAGATTTTTCCATAAAAAATGAATGAAAATTGGAAAATTCTATTTACATTGTCATTTTTAATTTATACTTTCAAAGCACCTGGAGATTATTTTTATAGTAAAATCCATTACGTGTTGCAGTATTTTATTATATTGTCCTTTTTCTATATATATCTTTTCAATTAATGTCCAATGTGAAGTAAATTGCTTTCACTGTGATCTTTTTAGTCAACACTGCATATGTATTGGGGAAGAAGCGGTAAGTTTTGTAATCCATGAGACACATCCACTTTGTGGGACAAGAATACAGGTGAAATGTTGGAAAGAAAAGGAAATGGCAGTAAAAAGTATTTGTATATAAAGCCATGATTAAAATTAATTAACAGAGGCTTGAGATAGTTTAAAATTATTTAATCAAGACTTCATTTTCAACGAGTCTCCCACAAAGTTGGGTTGGCATGCTGCAAAACCACTAAGAACTACTATCCCCCACCCCCTTATGCAGTATTAAGCACATAGCCAACTATCATTTTTTTCATGCCAAATTGCCCCTTCATAGGCATAGGTCATATGTGTTGTAGCATCTCATCCACTGAGTTCATCCCTCGGCAGAAGAAGCCTCAAACTCTCATTGCACATCTATCATACATAATATCATCCATTTCTTCCTCAGCCCTTTTTCTCTCAAACATTCATTCGCATAATGAAACCACCTTTTACGTAGTCTTTCAATCCTTCCACCCTGACACTCTCTTGTATATTCTCTTTTTAAGTCTATTTCCATCCATTCTCCTTATGTCTATACCACCACAGAACATTCAGTCACAACCTCATTCACACATTAACTTGAGAAGGATGCTTGGTACTACACAGCCCTCTCAAGTTGTCCATTTGCACTTTAGATCTTTCTTTCCACACACTAAGGTTAGCATTAGCATACTCTCATGCAGCTTCTTTGCACATTCACACTCAAACATTTCTCATTCACTAGCACTCTAATTTCCCATTAGATTTTCCTACCATTTAATATCTAATGTTCCCAATCTGCTTCATATGTGCCACTATCACTTACAATGCATCCTAGATACTTAAAATGTCATACTTTTCCAAGGGTGATACCACACACTCCACACACACACCACCCAGTTCTCACCTCCAAATACCATTACCTTTTAGTCCATGGGTTCTCAACTGGGGGAAATTGGGACCACCGATTGGTAGACTCTAACTGTTGAAATATTGATATTTGTATTGCCTTTGAGCTCCACAATACCCTGGCATTCTCTTTAACTTTTTTTTATTGCAGTGTGCTTCAGTTTAGTCCAAGTAATTAATTATGAATATAAAAAAAACTATTTTACTTTTATTCAAGTTTTAAAATCCATCAACATTTTCAATTGCTATTAAATTTGTAAAACTCCACTATAAAAATAATCCATGTAAATGTATATGTACTAATATGGCAAAAAAAAATAAGGATTTCAGTATTATATGCATATTATTTAGAATACACCTTTTGAGGCAGACAATCTGGAAAAGGGGGAATGACTTTCTGAAATATGGTGGTACCCCTTCCTTTCACCCTAACAACACTGTTAGGCCCCACTCAAGTACACTGGTAAAAGTTACGATCCACACTTCCAATTCCTTCTCACTCTCAGCCACCAACACCAGGTCATAGTATATACCAATATAGACAGAACCCCATCCCTGACCATTCTTCATCAATCTCACACCCCTTTCTCTCATTCCCATACCTACTTCTTTCCCTTGTTCATTCCCACACCTACTTCTTTCTTTCCCCTCGTCCATTCCCACACCTACTTCTCTCCCTGGTTCATTCCCATACCTACTTCTCCCCCTGGTTCATTCCCACACCTTCTTCCCATTGTTCATCCCAAATCAATACCTCAGTTATCCATCCATTCTTCCATTCCTGAGGCACTAATTCCATAACAATCACCACCACTTTTTAGCATCCTAGTGACTCATCTACACCAACTGCCTTCCTTTTTTCATACCTCTCACGGTACTAAAAACCCTTTTACTCCCTAATTTTTTCCATACCCTGATACAGCACCTGATTTATGCTCATAAAGCCAAGCATATTTACATTTGCATTATTTTCCATACCCACATTATACAACTCATCAATTATTCTCGCCATCTACATTTGAGTACCTCATTGTTCACAATTACCGTGCCATTATTGTCCTTGATATTCCTGGTTTTTCACCCTTCTCTCTTCCTTCCAGAATAGCTTTTTGTTCCCATCGGGATCTTCATTCATATTCCTGTTCCCATCAGGATCCTCATTCATCTTGTTCCATCAGTATCTTCATTCATCTTTCTGTTCCTTCACGATCCTCATTCATCTTTTGTTCAAACGCTTCATATGCTGCTTTCCTACTTTTTTAATCACCTCTTTCACTTTCCTTTTCTTTTTTGTGTAGGAATTTAACCGGATCTTCCTCACATTCTTATTAAGCATTTGCGAGTACGTCTCCTTTTTGCTTTCCTCTACATGCTTCACATCTCCATTCCAGCATTCAGCATTTTGCTTCCTCCTCCCAGTTCTGACACATCCACATACAACCTTTACACAGCCCTTCTTTAAATTTGTTCCACACATGCTCTATCTCCATGCCCGCACTTATTTCCTTTCTTCCTCCCTCAAACATTCTCACTTACTCTCCTTTTTCTTTGATTCAATAACCTTTCTCTTCTGATTCTTCCTTTCTTTCCATCTTCCTCATGTCTTCTCATCCATGCAACAACCAATTTAACTTTACACATCAGATAGTCACATACTCACCTCTTGCCTTTTCTAAAAGAAAACTACTCTCTGATTCTAGAGCTCCTTGAGCTTGAACATGATGATCCCCTTTTCAGAAAAAAACGGAGGCATGAAATGATCGTTAGAATTGTTCCAATGACAAATCTGACCAGGTTAGATATCCTTAAACCGGTTGTACACTTGCTATTTCATTGTGTCAAGTAGATGCCCTACCTCAGGATATTTCTCAAGGTTTGTCATTCAGACACCAAAAGCTCCTGGCCAGTACAAACAAAATTTCTCAGGTGGGAACTTGATTCTCACTTGAACCATATTCTTAATCAGGTCACAATGAAAAACAATAATAAAACAGGTACTTATCCACAACAAAAAGGTATTAACATATTACAAATGTAATCATTTCATAAAATTGCCAAAATATTTACCTTGTATGTAATTATAATTATGGATTAAAGAATTTGTTCGTTCATTCGGTAATCTGCATTTAGATTCGGACTATTAAGTGTTATGACCTTTCATTAAGGTATGTTAAAGTTGATCTTGATTTATCCTCACCTTTCTGCAGGATCTTACTAGGCTGGTCAATCATACTCTAAAGTTCTCCCTCTCTCCTTCACCCAACCTCTGTATATTTATGCTCATCCTTGTGCTGGAAAAATGTCTGATAGGTAGTTTTCTTTCAGTACAGAACCCTCGACCCTCTCTACATTTTCATTCTTTCCGGATGTATCAAAAAGCTCTACCTATTTACTATCCCATTCTGTTAACTATTTGCCCATTCATTATTCCTACAAACATCAGCCGATTCACATTCCCAATTCCATCCACCACTCTTCTAAGTCATTTCAGAACTTCTCTTTCTGAGTTTCACTTCTATCATTACAGGGTTCATATATTACATCCATGTCAATGGACTCTTCTGTTGCTGAATATTCTCTACCCTCAAGTCCGTCCCGCCCTTCATAGGACTTAGGCCCCCTCCCCCAGTCCAAATGGTAGCAGAAATACACCCAGTTCCTCGTACTTTACCCAGATCACCTGCTCCTTCTACTCACCATCCTACTCATGATCCGATTGAAGCAGATGATACTACAACATGACCAATCGCAGTTGTTGGATCAGCACCTCAGACATCAAAAGTCCTCCTCGCCCTATGAATCTAGATCTACCACCCGAAAATCTCTTCTCGACCTTCCGTTTCCGCCTGGTTGTGAGCCTGAATTATAGGCAAGGGCCTCGGAGGGTTCCTCGAAACCATCCGAAATACCCCCTGTCACTGCTCCTTCCAGGATATCTTTCCCTGCTATAGCAGGCTCTTGAAAATCTGCTCTTTGGGACGCACTTCAAATTTAACCTCAGCCACAAAGGAGAAAAAGATATCTACGGTGGTATCCAACCGTTCCACATAATATCCTCTATTTTACAATGGAATTGTCAAGGCGTTCTTCCAAAGTGGGAAGAACAAACTGGATACACAGCCTTTTCCGGTGGTACCCGTTTTTCATATTTTCAAGTATATTGTTCTTGGCGGCGGCTTGTCTCATGGGTGTGTGTGTCGGGTGCTGGGGGGGGGTCAGTTATATTTTCGTCATCCCTCCATATATATATATAATATATAATTTCACGGATGACAAAAGCCACAAGGGCCTATCAAAGGTCATCTGTATCCATCAAATCCCACCCACCCTGTCTCCATGTATCCCCTATAGCCCTACACGCTACCCTCCAAGCTGTTTCCATGAGGGCTTTTTACTGTTTACCTCCCTCCTTTACCATTGTCAAGACCCGACTTTTTAAAACTTATAGATCAGTTGTCCTCCCCATTTTTATTACTCCGAGATTTTAATGCCTGTCACCTATTTTGATGCGACATCACTCGGAATGCCAAAGGCAATGTTTTATTATCTGACTTTCGGTGTTTTAACACCGGCGATTTTACTTCTATCTTCAGCCGGATTCTTTTAGTTGTTTTGACCTGTCTCTCTGTTTCCCGGATTGCCTCACTGATTTTCGATGGTCAGTTCTCGACGACCAACATGGGAGTGACCACTTTCCTATTGTATTGTCTTGTCAACCCCTCAAGTTAGCCCTCATACAACCGTGCCTCTAAAGTTGGACTTAGGTCATGCAGATTGGGAAGGTTTCCAAGAGGCGTCCTTCACAAGTGCATCCTTGGGGACCTTTAATAGAGAGGACGGGGCAGTAGAATACTTTACATCAACTATCTACAATGCAGCAACACAGACCATTCCTCGGAGGCAACCCGCCACGGGTCGCTCAACCGTGCCCTGATGGACCTCGGCGTGTGCAACAGCTGTCAAAACCACGTTAGCCCATGCCCGATTCCGAAAGAACCCAACTTTGTGCAACAAGGTCGACGGAAACCGAACTCGTGCGCTTCGCCAAAGAACCCTTCGTCAGGCTCGCCGAAATTCATGGCATCGTTACGTTTCATCAAGTTCCTCTATGACACCTACCGCTAAGATCTGGAAGAGGATTAAAAAGATCAGGGGCTGTTATGCTCATCATCATAGCCTCACACTCAACTTACACGTTTCCTCGGAGAATGACAGCCTGGCGCTCGGCACAACTTCGCTGACCATTTCCGCGCTGTCAGTCGTTACGATAAGGCTGACACTACAAATCAAAGGAAGAGTCTCATTCCCTCAACTTCGCAACAAAATCTTACCTTCCATATAAGGCTTTATTCAGCATCCATGAGCTGCGCAGCGCTTTGTCCCTTTGCAGAGCTACTTCCCCTAGCCTTGACGAGATCCATTTCGATATGATTTGGCACCTACATCCACACTCTACTCTCTTACTTGATTTGTACAACCTTATATGGGTGAAGGGTTTTTTCCCGTAATCGTTGCGCATTGGGATCATCCTTCCCTTTGTCAAACCGGGCAGGGACGTGTTGGACGCAGATCACTACCATCCTATAGCTCTTACCAGCGGTTGAGTAAGTTGCTGGAAAAATGGTGTTGGAGCGCCTAAACTGGTTCCTAGAAACCAATCACCTTCTCTCTCCATTTCAATGTGGCTTCCGCAAAGGTCATAGTACCCTTGACCTCTTAGTACGCTTCGAGGGATCGGTCCGGAAAGCTTTCTCATTAAAGCACCCTGTCCTGGCCATATTTTTCGATATTGAGAAAGCCTACGACACAACATGGAGATACGGCATCTTGAAGCAGCTATACGTCTAGGGGATGAGAGGCCTTTTACCTTCACTTATTCAAAGTTTTTTAGCATCTTGATCCTTCAAGGTACGTGTTGGAGACGCATACTCTGACCTGCCACCCCAAGAGGAGGGAGTTCCTCAGGGCAGTGTTTTATAAATGCGATCAATGATATTATTTCGTTTCTCCCAGAGGGTGTATCGGCAACTGTTTGTCGATGATTTAGCACTATTCTGTTCCTTACTTCCCCTTCCATCAGCAGCGCGTCGACTACAACTAGCGGTCGATGCTGTCCCCAAAAGAGCACAACTTAAGGGATTCCGCTTTTGCACGTACAAAACTAAAGGAATGTATTTCCACCGGGGCAGAGGGGTTCTTATCTCGCCATCTATCTCCCTGCAAGGCGAAGATATAGAGTTTGTCAGAGTTTCGGTTTCTTGGCGTAACTCTTGATCCAAAGTTATCCTGGTTACCACACCTACGCCGCCTTCGAGCGGGCTGTCTGCGGTCTCTACGACATTTGGAAACTCCTCACACACACCGTGGGACAGCCGCCGACAAACATTGTGGACATTATACACAGCCCTCGTCCAATCCAAATTGGATTATGACTGTCAAATTTACTCATCGGCTTCCCCTTTCAGCCCTTAAAATGCTAAACCCCATTCAAAAACTCAGAGTTCGTCTCCAGTGGAGCCTTCGGTACTTCTCTTGGAAACAGCTTGCGATACCTCTGCCGAGTACGGCGGCATTTGATAAGTTGCCATCTTTACCCCGCCCCTTGAACCTTCGCATAAGAGATCATCTCTAACCTGGGTGCTCCAAAGGTCCTTACCCTTCCATCCTTACTGACCCCTAGTTGGCGTGTTCCTCTCCCCACAGTATGTACCAACATGTGGAGCCTGGACTCTCGCATCATTAAAAGCCTGTCCTTAGAGTATTCGACCTCACACAAACAATGCTACCCATTATACACGGATGGCTCTAAGTCGGTAAGTGGCGTCATCTACACAGGAGGAGAATTCCTAAGTTTATCTTTGCCGCCAGCAGCATCCATTTTTACCGCTGAACTTTAGACTCATCCAAATTTTACCTTTAGGTGATTTTGTCATTTTTTCCGACTCAAGGAGTGTCTTACAGTCAATTAGATCTTTTAATGCATCCCATCCCCTAGTCACAGAAATTTGCAACTGGCTGGTCCAAAATGCTTCCCGATATAGAATTACTTTTTGCTGGGTCCCTGGGCAACGAGAGGCCTGATCGGCTGGCCCGCTCATCACATCCTGTGTCCCTGGAGAACACGGCTCTGCCTTTTAGCGACTACTTTCCTTCAATAAGAAAGTATATTTTTCAACTGTGGCAGAATGAATGGGATGGCCGTTCATCATCCAAACTTTACCCACTAGTTCTTTACCTTAAACCTTCACTTGAACTGCTCTCACTCTCACTCATACCAATCATACATTCACACTTTTCTTCATCCGAATACATCGAGTCCCAGGGGTGGGCGCGATAACGGAAAAATGTATCGCGATTATCGATAACCGGCGATAAATTTATCGACCGATAAGGCGATAAATCGATATATCCAAAATTCCGATACTAGCCATAACGATATTGATATTTTAAATAAAAAATCACTAAATCCAAATCTTTATTTTAGAAAAATCTTAGAAAAACTTCAAATTCAATGTTTATCCTGTCTCTTCACTAATGAAAAGTACTGTTTTAAGTAAAATAACTAAATTCGCACATCCACAGTCTTTGTCAGGTTCTGCAGCATGTTTTCCTTCGTAAACATGAGCATGTTTAAGTTTTCATCAGACAGGGAGCTTCTCTTAGCCCTGATGATGTCCTTGCCAAGGGAGAACAAGCGCTCCACGGCGGCGCTGCTCGGCATCTCTGTGTTGTACCTCAAGAAGAGGTCAATAAGGACCTTCTCACTGTTGAAGGCTGGGTCTGCCAGACTGTCTGTTCTTTTGGCCTGCAGCCGCACATTCACAGTTTGAGCAGCCTTGGACTTGGTTGACCTGTGATGACCCCCAGTGTCATCCTTGTCACAAATGCTGGCGTAGTCCTCCGTCTCCATGCCCTCGGTGCTGCTGGCGGTGTCCAGGTCAGCACGCAATAAGATCTCTACTTCTCTATCAGGGACTTGACCATTCTTTCCTCAAAAGCCCCCATCCACTTGGGTTGGAAAGCAGTGTCCAGAAGACATTCCTCATCCTCTAAGGTGGCGGCGAACCTCCTCGATGGCAGCGAGGAGGGTGTTGACCAGGGGCTTGCAGAACCGGAGGTTGCCGATGGTCATCAAGTTGACCAGCTTCTTCTTGGTCACAATGAACGCGTAAAACCGGTAGCGCGCAGGAGCAACACCTAGTGACCTCTCGTCCGACAGCTGGTAAGAGACAAGCTAAGCGAACGTTTTGAGAAGACGTCAAGACCGGCCACCCCGTACTCCGTGCAGTATACGTTCGGTTCCCAGCTCGGACTTACCTATTTCTGCCTTCAAGGCACGCGCGGCTCGCCGTTGTGCTAAACTGGAACCAAAAACTGAAATTATCGATTATCGCTATTTTGGAACCAAAAGTATCGGCGATACCGATGAATCGATAATCCGGAAAAAAATATCGAATAACCGATAACCCGATATCGTTATCGCGATAACGCCCACCTATGACGAGTCCATACTCTTCCCTTCCAATCCTTCCCCTTTGACCCAGTTTTCCTTCCTCTCGCGTTCCATTATCTGTCCTTCCTCTTACTCACAATCATCCTGTCCTCTAGACTCGCACACACTTCCATTGAACCCATTAGTATTATCCCCTTCGTTTTGAGCAGGGGTCTTGGGGCTGGTCCTGACCCCTTCATCATGTCATAGAGATCCTGCATACTGTTGTCGACCGGCTTCTGTCTTATCCGATCAGTCTTTTCAATCATACCCATCATATCACTCCTCAATCCCTCACTCACGCTAATTAACATCGTACATTCCTCGTCCCTGTCTCAGCTCCAGCCTCAATCTCACAATCTCATCATGGAGGCCCTGTTCCACAGAAGTTATCCTCCCAGGTTAGTAAGAAAGGACAGAAGAAGGGAAAAAACAATCACTACGTCCAATCCGATGACGGTGTGCAATCCAATCCTGTCACGCTCCCGGTTTCGAGATCTCACGTCCCTATTCGGGCGCCAAATGTAGCGGGCCACGCATCCACACTATAACCCCAATCTATCCAACCCGCTTCCTACACTAAGTCAGACGTGAGAAATGAAACGGATTAGATATACAGTCCTTTATTTACAAAAATGTGGGCTAAATATATTTGAGATCTCGTCACTTAGGCACACGAATAAAAAAAATATGACATACATAAATTTACAATTACAATATATACAAAATCAAAATAAGCAGTCCTATCACCAAACAAAGTTTTATCTAAAAAAAAGAGACAATCAAACAAAAAAGAGCCCTTTTTTTATCTTACGATTTGGAGGTACCCCGGTGCTAAATCTTACCAGCAGTCACTCTTGTGACCAAAATTGGGTGCATGCTTCTTAAGGGTCTGGTGCCTCCGAGCTCGATATAATAATGCGATCTGGTAGCGTCTTGAGGCTATTTAAAAGCCTCCATCCAACGAAATACAAAGTAAGGACAATTACGTTATTACTCCAAATCCTAGACTCAGCTACTCTTTAAAATTACAGGATTAAATCTTGGAGTTCTTATCAAAATAATAATGGCTTTTTGTAAAAAAAAAAAAAAAAAAAATAGCAAAGAAACTATCTGCAAAGAGACAATTTTTTTTTAAACAAAACATGAAAATCAATTATATATATATATATATATATATATATATATATATATATATATATATATATATATATATATATTTTTATATATATATATATATATATATATATATATATATATATATATATATATATATATATATTATATATATATATATATATATATATATATATATATATATATATATATATATATATATATTTATATATATATATATATATATATATATTTATATATATATATATATATATATATATATATATATATATATATATTTATATATATATATATATTTTCTAAGCACCGTTTCCTTCCACATGACCTCCATTTCTTTCCAAGCACAGTTGTGCCTTTCATCGCATTGATTGAACAGCTTTTTTGATTAACTTGTGATTTTCCTTAAGTGTATTGACTTCACGTCTGATACTATCTCTTAACTGGTTGATGTTTTGTAGTGGAGTAGAATAACTTTATTATTTAGATATCCCCATAAGAAATAATTGCACGGTGTTAAGTCAGGGCATCTTGGAGGCCATTCAATTGCATGATTTAGCGCGGCAATGCGGGTGTCAAACGTTTTTCTTAGTTTTTTTCTTACAGCAAGCTGTCTATGAGCTGGTGCGCCGTCCTGAATCCACCAAAGTCTATTGAATTGATTGCCGTAAGTCTGGCGGAGTTCCGGGTAGATCCTTTCGTTGATCATACTCAGGTAGGCAGCACCATTCAAGTAATTCTCGTAAAACAATGGGCCGACAAGATAGCCATTCCTGCATATTCCGATCCACAGAGACACTTTCTGCTGACAAATACGTGTGTCAAAGTTGAATGCTGGGGGGTGGTTCAGCGGCGCATATTGCTGAATGTTATGGCTATTTACCTTTCCATTCATGAAAAAGGCTGCCTCGATACTAATCACAATGTTTTCCAAGAAACGAGCAGGTTTATGGAGACATTGTCTACGACGAGGAAAATTAGTTTCAAGAACCTGGTGTCTTGCATGCATCTTATACGGATGCCATTTTAAGTCATGTTTAATAATGCGGCTAAATGATGACTTTGACAATTGTAACTCATTCTTTCTGACTGATACATGTGGATTTTGAAGAAGTGTCATCTGAACATTTTCGATATTTTCTGTTGTTCTTATGGTTCTCATACGACCCCAACTACCTTTATTTAGATTTAAGCATGTTCCTTCATGTTGGTATTTGCAAACATTTTTCCAAATTGTGGGCTTGCTTAGTGGGTGCCTACCTGGAAACGTTGTTCCAATGAATCTTATACTTGTTTAATACTGCCAGTCTTAATAAAGTTTGTGAGTACAAATACGCGTTGATCTTTTGTTAACTGCATGATTAAAAATGTTCTATGGAAGTAAACTTTTACACAGAAACGCTTTGATTTCATTAGTAAGCAATAATGACGATACCATACCACAGCGTGGTCAATAACCACTGTAAAATGGCCTAGGCTTTGCTTGAAGAATCGCACAGTGACCTAGGCTACTTAGGCTTCCTACGCTTCTCTTTAAAGTGCACAGTGACCTAGCCTTCCTAGGCTTCGTTTCATTATTTTACTTCCTTGCGCAAACATATTTTGAGAGCCTACAATAAACTCATTAGTGTATCAATATCATAAAAGGGAATTTAATGAAATTTCCAGAATCGACAGATAAATAGTTGGTAAATAAAACACTTTTCCAGGACCCAAAAATCTCAAATAGTTTTGGGGTTATACTAATTCAAAGTACGGTTAACTTTTTTCTGGGACCCCCGGTATATATATATATATATATATATATATATATATATATATATATATATATATATATATATATATAGATATAGATATAGATAGATAGATAAATATAGAGATAGATAGATATATAAATATATATATATAGATATATCTATATATAGATATATATATATATATATATATATATATATATATATATATATATATATATAGATAGATAGATAGATAGATAGATAGATAGATAGATAGATAGATATAGATAGATATAGATAGATATAGATAGATAGATATAGATAGATAGATAGATATAGATAGATAGATATAGATAGATAGATATAGATAGATATATATATATATATATATATATATATATATATATATATATATATATATATATATATATATATATATATATATATATATATATATATATCCCATTCACACACACATTCTTACGGAGGGAGAGGGTATTGGAAAAGGAGTGGGGGAGAATGGCCCTTCAAACACATTCGCTTCACCACACTGTTTGCCGGCCCCTTTAACTATCCCTCGCCTCATCCGTCTTCGTTTCATTTTGGTAGAAGAATCTTTTAAACCCTCATTTTTGTCATTTTTATCGCAAAGTGGTCTTCTTTTATAACTAATTTACCTCGTTTTATCTAAGTTGTCACTTAGAATCCACTTGGATTGTGCAGCTACCCAACTTGTTCCTTACCTTAAACCTTAGTATATCCATGCAGTGTTTCACCTTTTCAAATCTCAACTTTAGCCACATAATTCTCGATCGCATATTCATGTGCAACCATTGCATCATGCAACTCCACACTAAAAAAGCGTTGTCTCATCCCCTTTAATCCCACCACCTTGATTTACACACATGATCGAATTCCATCTAAGAAACTCTTCATTCCCTTTAATGTTTATCTCGTATAGAGGAATCATCTCTAATCTCTGTTTTAAAGACATTTTCTTATTTTCCACATCACCCATACACCCACTTGATTCCCACAACGGTACAGATTAACCGGCCCTACAGGACATGGTCTGCGACATCCCCTGCCTAGTACATTGCGTGTCGCACTCATAACAATAAGCCTTCGAGGGCGTGGCTTCCCAGGCCAACGGCCCCATATCTTTGTTCACTTGCCTTCAACGAGGCACAGGAGGATGGGATGACATGGGTTTTCTTCTTGCCTCTAAAGTTTTGGAAACAATACCTAAGAAAGCATGAACATGGCCAAGTATCACTAGAGGTAAGGCAAAGACATTCTCGGTTACTCCCTGTCTATTCTCAGCCAAAGGTTTCCTTCCCTGGCATTTAAGATTCTGTCTTAATAGGTTGGAAACAAAGTTTTCGCACTTTTATTGACATTGATTTACAAGGAAACATTGCAGTAAAAGAAACTTATCACAGTACTTTGTAATCACCGTTATTTTCGACCCCTGCTTCTAACGGCAAGAATAGATCATGGATGACTTTATTGTAAAATTCAACTTGTTTACTATCAAAGAAGTCTCCAACTTCATTTTTCAGTTCGCCATCCTTTTCGAACGTTTTGTGATTTAAGAAGTCTTGTAGTGCCCGGAATAGATGGTAGTCTGTTGGTGCCAGGTCTGGAGAGTACAATGGATAAGGGAAAACTTCCCACTCCAGCTCCAAGAGTTTTTCACGGGTATGATCTGCAACATGCGGTAGAGCGTTATAATGAAGAAACATGACATCACTTACTTCTGGTCGTTTCTACAACGTGCGATTGGGTATTATCATGAAGAACATGACTTCAGTCACTTCTGGTTGTTTCTACAGAATTTGATTTGCCACCTATTGCAGTTGACTCTATTTTTGAGCGTCGATAGACTGATTGCGTGCCAACATTTTCTAGTAAATCACCCCTTTACATCCCACCAGGCACAAAACAAGCTTTTGATGGCGGTCGGCATTTGGCTGAAGTTTTGTAGGGGCACGGCGATTTGCTTTCCTGGCCGCCGTGATGACGGGACTCAGCGCCCTGCCACGCCCCAACTTAGCTGCTTCTTCACTTTCCATACAACCGCACCCCCAACATTCTCTGGTTGGACTCTAATTTCACAGGCTAGACGCCGAATAGCTTCCTTTCACCCACCCAACCCGGATCGAGGGTGAGGGGACAACGCCCGCTTCCCTTTGAGATCCGGTTTGCAGTGGTGGGTTATTAACAAACTGCTTCATCCCCACCCAAACCGTCCTGACATGCCCTTTCTTTTTCCTTTTAATGTCTATAGATTTTACTCCAAGCCTAAGGTGCAACCGCCATGCCGATGGGCTGCTAAGTGGCCTCAAATGGCGGCAGCTGGTTCTGCCGGCCCCATATTCACCCCTCGCAGAGCGGGCTATTGCGTGGGGGTGATTAGCGTTTGCGTTCCGTGAAAATACCAGGGTCACCATGCCCATGAATGAGAAAAAAACAAATAAAATCTTCCCCCTTAGCGACGGAGCTGCTTTCGGGCAGCTCCGCGTAAAATTTGAGCCCCCCCCCCCGTGTGCTTTTGCAGAGGACCCTCCAAACTTCCGACCGCGGTGCTGGGGTAGCCGCCCGCGGTGTCCTCAACGGAATCTCTTCGGTCCGCCCTCCCTCCTGTAGCATCCGTTTTTACCGAAGAGTTGACGGCCATTCTTTTGGCTTTTAATTTGATTTTATCCCTCAATTCTTCAGATTTTATGGTTTTTAGCGATTCCCGGCCTGCTTTGGAGGCAGTTCGTTCTTTTACGTCCACACACCCTTTGGTTTTACAGATTCGCTCCTGAATGTCAGAAATGCCTCCCGTTACAGGGTGGCGTTCTGTTGGGCTGCGGCTCATGTCGGAGTCCCAGGCAACGAGGCGGCTGATTGGCTGGCCCACTAGGCCGCCCTCGAGGTGCCGGATGCAGCCCCTCTGCCTTTTAGGGATTCCTACGCTGTAATCAGGGCGTATGTCTTTTGTTTTTGGTAGATAGAATGGGATTCGTTCCCCTCTTCTAAGCTATCCCTTATTAAACGCTCTGTCCATTCCTGGTCCTCTAGCATTCAGCCACTCCAGTCTTGGGAGGTTGCGAATTGGGCACACGCGACTCACCTATAGCTATTTAGTTTCGTGTGAAGCCCGAGTTGCCCCTGGTTGTCCCTTTTGCCGTGGCGAGCTGGCTGTGGCTTACATTTTAGTAGTTTGTCCCCGCCTTGCTTCTCTTCGAAATTCTTGCTTCCATACCCTTTCTGGCGTCACCTTTCCTTGCTCGACTTCGCTTTATTTTATCAGAGGACTCCCTTCGGATGTCCTCCCTCCTTACCTTTCTATCACGAAGTGGCGTTTTATCCCTTTTTTAAATTCTTTTAATTTTTGTGTTTAGGTTTATTGTTTTATCTTTTACCCTGTGCCCTTCCCTGCGGCTGGCGCACGTCATTTTTTTATTGCTCCAGCCGTCCTTGTTTTTAGAACGCGTGCTGTATGCCCGTAATTTAAGTGTGCGTCTTTGTGTGTTGTACTTTTTTTTCTAATCCTTTGCTTTTGCCATTTTTTATTGAGTGTTTCCCACGCCTTTTCTGACTTTTTTTCGGGCGACCCCGTCTTAACAGTGCTGCCATTAAGAATCCATTAGGATTGGGCAGCTGCCACCTTGTTTTTCCTTAAACAAACAAACAAACCCTCCAAACTTCTAACGGAGAAGAGGCTTACTCTCATACTCTTGCAGACGCAGGGGACTCCACCGCACCCCCTTATCTGAAGTAGCCTTTGGGCCACTCCATATTTACAGTGGCAGTTATCCCCTCCCCCTTCTTTACTTTCTCAGGGGACTGCGAAGAAAGCCCGCCCCCGGCGGGAGCGTCTCGATAGGGACAACAACCTTAGGGGGGCGAGGGATGACAGGGCCCGTGCCCTGCAAAGTCCTGCTGGTGCGCATATCACTGTACGTGCTCCTGGATGCCGGTTTGCCGGCACAAGATAGAAGGAAAGGTACCTCTGATGCGGGGCGATTGCCACATGGAGCCCCCCCCACCCCCCCCACCCAAGATGGAAATGGTCTATAAGGTGAGCCAGCCCCAGACGGTAGAATCTTTCATGGGGTCGAAGACGTTCTCGGTGACAAGCACATATACCGAGTCCACTCCTGTGAAGGCTTCTCAGACGGCTCGGGCGCCTGGGGCCTACCCAAGACCGGAAGGGATCTCCCCCGGCTGGTGCCCCTGTGATGGCCAAGGCTTTCCTATTTAGGAGAAGGTTCTTGCTCTTGCCGGTGGAGGGGAGAAGCGGGTTCATTCCCAGCCCTACTCTCTAAAAAGAAAAGAAAAATGACGCGGGAGAGAGGGGTCCTCTCACTCGGCGGGAGGAATGGGGCAGCTTCCGTTACGGTATGCGACGAAGCCAAGAACACGTCCGGCCCCCCTGCTCCCCCAAGTGGGGAGTCCCTGAAAGACCAAAAGTGTGCAGAGCGGATCCTCGATTAGGTCGGGTCCCCTCATTCAGAAATTACCTGGCGTTTTCGAGCCCGCTGGCTTCAAACGATTCCTTGTTATTCGCTCCACTGATGGCAGCATGTTGGATAAGGGCAACATGATGCATCAGAGAAGAGCTTTAGCTAGCGCGATTTGTAGAGAGCCGAAGGTGACCCGTTTCTATGACGGGAGCCTTCTGGCGAATGCGTCTAATCCTTTGGAGGTGGCCATGATTAGTGCCCTTCGGACACTTAATGGCACGCCGAACTCTACAATGAACATCGTGAAAGAAGTGGTTTATGCGAGAGAACGCTTTCACTACTCCAATATGACATCACCTTACAGCTGGCCGACCACAGGACATTAAAACCAAATAAGGAAAACAATAACAAACTAAATGAGGCAAAGTGCCCAAATTAAAAATGAATTAAACTGAAAATAAATAAATAAATACAAAGGAGAGAGGGAAAATAAACAGGAAAAGATAAAAAGAGTAAATAAAACGAACCGAAGTGCCCAAGTTAAAATAAAACAAACACTAAAATAAGAAAAAAAAGTAAACAACAAACGATAAATATGTAGAAAGAGGCAAAGTGCCCAAGTTAAAATGAAACTACAAGAAAAATACACAACAAAAGATAAACAGCATAAATAAAAAGACGCGAAGCCCCCAAGTTAAAATAAAAATCAAATAAAAAAAACTAAAATTAGAGAGAGATAAACAAACAACAAAAAATAACAAGCTTAGATAAATATAGGCGAAATGCCTAACGCTAATATTATAAATTGAAAGAAAACAGTTAGCAAAATATACGACTTAAAAGGCTCGAAAGACACGACGGAGGAACAAAACATAAGAGTTAAATAAAAATATAAATTTAAGGAAGAACTTAGCCGTCCTGGACGGTCATCACAAATCTCGACGGATGAAATAAAATACAAAAACAAGAAAGAGAAAAACGCTAGAGATGCCCTCCACACCGGGGCAATCTACAAAATTACTTTACACCTATGGAACCTACCACACATTTTCATCACTTTCTTTTTCGAATCGAATGATCAGCAGGCTGCTCTGTCAGAATTATGAAAAGTACGCTAACTCGGAAGAAACATGCTACCCGATAAATGAGATCTGCACAAGGGAAAGCCAGGCGGAAAACGTGGAAATTTTCTTCACTTTCCCTACGTACAGGGCCCTATTATGATCATGCGGTGCAATGGGCCATCCACTTTAACGGCACCCCTGTTACCATACCTTCCCTGAAAACGATTTAGTTTGGATTTGATTGATTTTAAGTCCACCTATGGCCATAAACCAACATGTAGTGCTTTTTCATTTATTTAAAATAAAGCATTTTTGTATATCTTTATCGAAAATCATCAATATTTTTCCATAGAATCATATTTTTTTATATATAATCACTTAGATCTAAAATGGGATTAGACCGCCTTCTTTCTTGAATTGGACATTCCACAAGTGTTAATTATATCCTGAAAGTCAATTCTTTGGTCAATTCTGATTCAATTGTCATCAAGGCGAGATTACAAAGTTTATCCTGTGACAGTGTTGAGCGTTCTCCTTCAACATTTGCAACTTGCAGTATTAAATACAAGCGAAATGCTATGTCAACATTTGGAAAGGTTTCTACAATTACAACTGTGCGTATATGTCTGAGAGCAGATAGTGGTGTGCAGTTTTCAAGCGGGGCTTGCTTTATATATGTAGAAAACTGAGCCACATCATCTGCGGATGTTACTTGAATGTCTGCAGAGAAATGCTCCTGCAAAATTGTAGCAACTTCTCTAAGTTCAAGCTCTGACAAAGTAGTGATACTAAATAGGAACCCAAACTTCTCCTGGAGCTTTGAGAATACTTCTTTCCTCTTTGTTAATTCTAATGCTAATGAATCCAAAATGGCAAAGTATGTAGATATCTTAAAATTATTCCTGGGTGATACTCTGCTTCAATATCTGACTCTTCAAAAAATTGTTTCCTTTTTCTCGATCTTTGGTCAAGCACGTTAACTGTGGTCCTTCACTAGTAGCTTAGCCTTTTCTTCAAAGTCCTCAGATGTTTCATCATTGCACAGACAATTGACAAACTGCAACATGTATTTATAAAGACGTGTACATGTATAGCAATGCCTCTGGGCATTCCTACAATAAAAACCTCCTGGGAAACTTAAATATATATATCATCATTTATTATGTATAAAATTCATTCGATTATTTTACTTTCACTTTGTTAATTTAATCATTCCATTATTTTACTTTAACTTTGTCAATTTAATCTTTCAACTAATTTACTTTAACTTTTGTAAATTAAATCATTTATGTTAAACTTAATAATTAATTAATTCATTTATTTTACTTGTCAATTCAATTAACATACACTATTCCAAACATCTCTTAAATTTCACACAGAAACAAACAAACACACGTTCCCAGCTCGATCAAAATAGCACGCTATTCCGCCCACTCGACTCGCAGCTTTCCTCGTATAAAGGTCGGTAATCATTCCTTCCACAATTATTCATTTACTTCCAAACAAATCATACTTGGTTAATTTCATTTTCTCTCACAATTCTTTGCAAACGACCATACGAGAGTAGATCCTAATTATATTTACTTCTCATTGCAGCCCCAATTCAGTCCAGCATAGATACTCTTTATTATTCACTACATTACTACACTATATTATATATTATTCAACATATTATTCCACTATATTAATTTCACATACTTCAATTCTCTTCGCATCTTTTTACTGTAAATCATATGTTAAAATATCTTACATTGTATACCTAACCTACTTATCTCATTGTACATTCGTTGATTTTATGAATATATTTATATTTGTGTAATTGTCTAGCTTAAAGCCCAAGTCATTTTTCCAAAATTTATTTCGCTGTCGCCTTAGGCCTAAAACTAACGGCAGACAACTTCGATCAAACAAATTTATGGTTATGGTTTTCGAAACGCTATTTAGGCTGATTTATTAACATAGAATAAACACATAGATAACCATACACTATACAGGTTGCTAAATGTGTTTCAACTTTTTGGAGACTCGTGCTTGTGGCATTCAATGGACCCAAATTACACAAAGAAGTACAGTTTCTAAATTCTCCATTTTTGACACCAGATTTGATGCCTCCCCTCTGGTAGTTGTTGGTTGGTTCTTTTTTTATTTCCAACTGAATCAAAGCTGAGCGTATTTCAACAAAGTCCCCCTCCCTCTCTGGGATTTTTTCCTTAGGGGTTGTTCCCAGAGAGGCTCTGGCCTTCTCGTGGCGAAGGGGGTCAGCCCCAGGTCCCTTAGGGGACCCATGGTGCTGACAACAAGACTTTTAACATGCCCCTCTTTCTTTCTTCCTTTATTACGCTCTTTCACTGCCCTTTATTTCCCTCTCTACCTTCACCTATCTAGTGGTCCTTATCGATACCCGACCTCTGCTCGTTTAATGGATTGATTCCGAATTGTTCTTTCATGAAGGTGAAATCGGCTGGGCATCTCTACCACCTTTGTCTACCGCACGCCGAAGGAGAAACCGATCGTTGGCCCCTTTTCTCCGTGCGTAGGAGAACTCGAGCAGCCTCTTAGGTTTCAAAAGATGGTGTGGTGGATCCGTATCCATTCTCCAAGAGGACATACCAGACGTAACTGATTGTATAGTTGCAGTAGTGCCGGGCCATTGTAGGCCTCCATGGTGGGGAGCCCCGAGGGAGAATGCGAAGTTTTTTCTTTTTGCAATGGCTAGCCATAAACCAAAAACCTCCTTTTCTCGTAAGGGTTCTCGTGCCAAACGTTCCTTAGCTCCCCTTTCAGCCTTCCCTCGCTCGTTGGACCCCTATTCCAACGAAGTAGACCCAGATCTAGATTATCCTCGCTTTCTTGTCATGAATTCATCATCCGACATTCCACTTGCAAAAGTCGATGTGTTTGACGTCAATGAATCTTTTGAGTCCTGCTGTGGTGAACCCCGCCGAATGTGGTCAAGAGGAAGCTGTGATGTCGTAGTCGAGGTGTCATCCCACTCTCAACACAACTTTGTGCGAAATATAACTTCGATAGCTCAAATTCCAATAACTGTCTCGCCCCATCCGCGTCTGAATTTTGTCATGTTGTCGTCCGTTCAAACGAACTAAAGGAATACGACCCCACCCGCCTTCAGAGTAACTAAAACATCAGGCTCCACTAAAGTCCCAACCGACACACTGATTTTAACATTTAAACGACAAGAACTGCCGCAGTATATTAAAGCTGGGTACCTTCGTGTCCCGGTAATTCCCTACATCGTACTACCCAGACGTTGCTTCAATTGCAATCAATTTGGACATGTTGGCCGTGCCTGTCGGCACACTTGCTCTGCGTGAATTTTAGCTCTGACTACCATGGCCCCGAATGCATCAAAACACCCCGGTGTGCCAACTTCGGAGGTACTCACAGTGCTGCGTCAAAACTCTGCTCTATATTTTATATGAAAAGCAAGTGCTCGCTTTGCGCGACTCCCTACGTCTAGATATAAGAGAGGACCGCCAGCATGCCCGAGCACAAACCTCGCCACTCGGCCGGCTCTTATCTGACGTTTTACGTGACGCTGGACAAAACCGACCATCACGCGCGAGTTCCGACCAGCCTGAAGCACTTCGCCCTAGATCTACTCGCAGCGTCGAAAACAATCAGAATATGCAGACGAAGCATCGCTCTCACGCCGAGATAACCAATGTAGCCCCCCTCTCTCCAGCAGCTCTAGCTGGGAGAGACGCTCAGGGTAAGAAACTTCAAGATATCAGACGCTATTTGAAACAATCCTCGACATCGACCAGTGAAAGTTCATCCACCCGGCCCCGAGACCCAAAGCCCAGTGGTAAGAGGAAGGATTCCTCACCTGGGTCAGGGACCACCAATAAGCGGGCAGCCTCTGGAGCTGACTCAGCCGAACCCCCGAGAATCTTCAATGGACTCCTTCCCTATGGCTGAACATTCTATGCCCTTAAGTCCATCTCGCCTTTCACAGGACTTAGGCTCCATCCTGATCCAAACGATGGCAGATCTACACCTAGCTACACACACCTCGCTCAGATCACCTGTTCGTTCCGCTCACCCGACAAACCCAAGATCCGATGGAAGCAGTTAATACTCTAACATCACCAATCGCGGTGGCTGGACCAACTCCCCAGACACCGAAAATACCATCGACCCATGAATCCGGATCTACCGGCTGAAAATCCCTTCTTGATCTTCCTTTTCCGCCAGCTTGTGAGCCTGAATTACAATCAAGGGCCTCGGTCGGTTCTCCAAAACCCACGGAAAAAACCAGTTACTGCTCCATCTAGGATCTCTTCCCCTGCAAAAGCAGGCTCCTCAAAATAAGCTCTCCGTCTCCCAAGCTCTTGGGGACGAACCTCAAATACAATATCGGCCTCAAAAGAGAAAAAGATATCCACAGTGCTATCTAATCATCACACATAATATATTTTATTTAACAATGGAATTGTCAAGGCTTTCTTCCAAAGTGTGAAGAAAACAAAATTCTTTTGACGACTATCCAACACGCTGTTATTTGTCTTCAGGAGAATAAACTGGTTATACGGCCCTTTTCGCCGGTACCCGGCTTTCTCACTTTCAACTCTATTGCTCCTGCTGGAAGTCTCTCTCATGCGGCGGAAGGGGGGGGGGGTCAATCATGGTATCTTCATCCCACCATGTTTCTCCCTTCTCCCTACATACTACCCTCCAAGCTGTTGCCGTGAGGGTTTTTCTTACTAAGCTTTTTACCGTTTGCTCTATTTACATACCCCCTTGTTTATCATTGTCAAAACCCGACCTTTTAGAACTTATAGACCAGTTGCCCTCCCAATCTTATTACTAGGAGATTTTAACGCCTGTCACCCATACTGGGGTGACATCACTCGAAATGCCAAAGGCAGTGTTTTATTCTCTTTTATTATCTGACTTTCTTTGTGTCTTAAATACTGGCGATTTTACCTCTTATCATGTTCAGACGGACTCTTTTAGCTGTGCTGACCTGTCTGTTTGTTCCCCTGATTACTTCACATAATTTCGATGGCCAATTCTTGACGATCTCCATGGAAGTGACCACTTCCCTATGGTCTTGTCGGCCCTTCAAGTTAGCCTTCATACACATGCCCCTTAAGTGGGACTTAGATCATGCAGATTGGGAAGGTTTCCAAGAGGCATCCTTCACAAATGCCTCATTGGGGACCTTCAATGGAGTGGACGCGGCAGTAGAATACTTTACATCAACTACCTACAATGCAGCAACACAGACCATCCCACGGAGGCGACCTGCCACAGGCAGCTCAACCGTACCCTGCTGGACCTCGACATGTGCAACAGAAATTAAAAATTACAAGTTAGCCCATGCCCGATTCCGAAAGAACCCAACTTTGTGCAACAAGGTCGACCAAAACCGAGCTCGTGTGCTTCGCCAAAGAACCCTTCGTCAGGCTCGCCGAAATTCATGGCGCCATTGCGTTTCATCAATTTCCTCTATGACACCTACTGCTAAGATCTGGGAGAGGATTAATAAGATCAGGGGCCGTTATGCTAATCATCCTACCCCCACACTCAACTTAGACGGTTCCTTGGAGAATGACGGCCTGGTGGTCAGCAATGCTTTTGCTGACGATTTCCGCGCCTTCAGCAGTGTCAGCCGTTACGATAAGGTTTTTCAATCCTACAAATCAAAGGAAGAATCTCATTTTCTCAACTTCACAACAAAAGCTAACTTCTGTATAACGCTCTATTCAGCATCCATGAGCTGCATAGCGCTTTGTCCCATTGCAGAGCTACTTTCCCTGGCCTTGATGAGATCCATTTCGATATGATTTGGCACCTACATCCACACTCTACTCTCTTCTTACTTGATTTGTACAAACTTATATGGGTGAAGGGTTTTTACCCGTCATCGTGGCGAATTGGGATCATCCTTCCCTTTGTCAAACCGGGCAGGGACGGGTTGGATGCAGATCACTACCGCCCGATAGTGCTCATCAGCTGTTTGAGTAAGTTCCTGGAAAAAATGATATTGGAGCGCCTAAACTGGTTCCTAGAAACTAATCACCTTCTCTCTCCATTTCAATGTGGCTTCCGCAAAGGTCATAGTACCCTTGACCTCTTAGTACGCTTCGACGGATCGGTCCGGAAAGCTTTCTCATTAAAGCACCCTGTCTGGCCATATTTTTCGATATTGAGAAAGCCTACGACATAACATGGAGATACGGCATCTTGAAGCAGCTATACGTCTAGGGGATGAGAGGCCTTTTACCTTCACTTATTTAAGGTTTTTTAGCATCTCTATCCTTCAAGGTACGTGTTGGAGACGCATACTCTGACCTGCAACCCCAAGAGGAGGGAGTTCCTCAGGGCAGTGTTTTAAGTGTCTTATGTTTTATAATTTCTATCAATGATATTACTTCGTTTCTCCCAGAGGATGTATCGGCAACTCTGTTTGTCGATGATTTAGCACTATACTCTCCTCCATCAGCAGCACGTCGGCTACAACTGGCGGTCGATGCTGTATCCAAAAGAGCACAACTTAAGGGATTCCGCTTTTCCATGAACAAAACCAAAGCAATGTATTTCCACCGAGGCAGAGGGGTTCTTGTTCCGCCATCTATCTCCCTACAAGGCGAAGATATAGAGTTTGTCTCCGAGTTTCGGTTCCTTGAAAAAGAACCTTCTTGTCGAGTGGATCGATGCGCTTATCTGTGGCTCTTTCTACGGTTCAAGTTATCCTTTTAGATAACGCCTGGCACGTTTGTGCTGTGTTTTAATTTTGTTTTTTTGCAGTGTTATTGCCTGTGCTTTCACCATTTGCTGTGTTGCTTTTTTGTGTTTTTAGGTATTGTTTACTAGCCTGTCCGCCTTAGCACCCACGTGTTTTTTTTCAAGCCGCCTCGTTGTTACATCCGCTCTTTCTTCCCACCAACGCCCCCTCCCCCTCACTGTC
This sequence comes from Ceratothoa steindachneri, assembly GCA_963969495.1. Lineage (NCBI taxonomy): Eukaryota > Metazoa > Arthropoda > Malacostraca > Isopoda > Cymothoidae > Ceratothoa > Ceratothoa steindachneri. Next base: position 79,573,220 of record OZ018335.1, read on the forward strand.
CACTAATTCTGATTTGTCATTATTTTTTTTCCCTCGTTTCTTGTTTCTATCGTAATATTATTTGTTCAATCTATTCGATTACTCTTTATTTTGTCTCGATTGTTGTTTCTCCCATTATTGTGTCGCTTAAGCCACTCTACTTATATAGTGAATTTGCTTTTCTCCCATTATTGTGTCGCTTAGACACTATGATTGATAGGTTAACGATTCTTGCCCTCAATGGAACTGCTACCAGTGTTTCTCAAAACACCCTTACTCACATTAATGTATTGGGAATTTCTCGTTCCCGCCGCCAGACTAAACGTGATTTCCGTTTAGTTCCTGCTTTTAGAAAACTTTTTTACTTGAATAAAGCTACCCCGCTTACCCCTGATTCTTCTCCACCTCCCCCTTCACCCGTTCTCTCAGCGTCTCTCCTCAATGTCAGAAGCCTCTCAAAGAAGACTGACTACATTCATGACCTGCTCGTTAACACTCGAGTCACTCTCTTTGGACTCACGGAAACTTGGCTTTTCCCTTCTGCTTGCTGTTTAAATATTGCTACCCCTGATAGTTACGTCCACTTCCATACCTCCCATAACTCTCGCGGTGGTGGAGTTGCTCTCATTCACAGTGCCTCCTTCTCTCTGAATAATATGCCCTCTCCCCCTCTTCTTTCGTTTGAGGCGCTCATCAATGTCTCTTATTCCCCCCCCTCTCTAACTATCTTAGTCCTCTACCGCCACCAAGCTCCTCCCACGAGCTTTTTCTTGATGAATTTAGTAGCCTCCTCGATGGCCTCTCCCTCACTGGTTCTCTGCTAATCCTCGGTGATTTCAACCTTCCTGGCCACAATCCTAATTTCAAAGCCTTTTCTGAAATCCTTGATCTCTTCTCCCTCACCCAACACGTTTCTTCCCCTACTCACTCTCACGGTAAATTTAGACATTGTAATCTCTGACTGTCTTATTTCCAACCTGGCGACTACAAATTTTTCCAATGCTATATCTGATCACTTCCTTATCAACTTCAACTTCTCTACCCCATTCCATATACCTCCCCAGATGTCTCATAATCCTAAGCCTTTCCGTCGACTAGCCTCCATTGATATTCTCCCCCTATCTAATGATGTGGCCTTCAAACTTCGTCTCATTGATGCTTCTGCATCTCCTGACCAGATTCTCTCTTCTTTGGAGCAACCCCTTCTCACTTGTCTGGATGCCCACTCTGCCCTTGTCACCCCTTCGAACTCCCGTTGTAACCGTGCCCCTTGGTACTCTATGGAACTCCTCCGTGCTAGGCAGTCCATGCGTGCCTATGAAAGAGTCCTTAGAAAGGCTCGCACCCGTGGCCCAGACAAGACCCCTCTCTCGCTTGCGTTCCGACTTGCGACAACTTCCTACTTGGCGAAATTTAAATCTGCTCGTGAAGCCTACTCACGTAATCTGCTTACTGATAATAGGAATGATCCCCGTACCGTCTTCCGCCTGCTCTCGCGTCTTACTTCCCCAGCCCAGGTCTCCCCACCCATTAACCCTGCTACTCTCTCGAATTTCTTCACAGATAAGGTCACTAACCTCCGTGCCTCTCTCCCTCAGCCTTCTTTCCCGGCTCCTGCCATTCTCCCTGACTTTCCGCCTCAGCCGCTTTTCGTTTTCCCCACTGTGACCGCGTTGGAGCATACAGCCCTGCTCTCGCATTCTAAGAAATCGGGCTCCCTAAAGGACATTTTTCCGCCTAAACTGTTATGTAAAATTTTGCCTGCTATCCTCCCAATGCTTCTTCACCTGTTCAACACTTCACTTGCAACTGGTCTTGTTCCCTCTTCCTTCAAAGTGCCCACATCCGTCCAATTCTTAAAAAGCCTCAACTGAACCCCACTGACCCTTCCAAATATCGCCCGATTTCGCCACTTCCTTTCCTCTCTAAGGTTCTGGAGAGAGTGGTTGCTTCACGCATCAACAGTCACATGGTGGCCTGTAACATTGATGAAACCTATCAATCTGGTTTCAAGTTAGGTCACTGCACAGAAACTGCCCTTCTCAATGTGTCCGATTGCTTACGAAGACCCGCGGACAGGGGTTGTGCCTCCATCCTCGTTCTACTCGACCTCTCCTCTGCCTTCGATACTATTGACCATACCGTCCTACTTGATCGTCTCCACTCTTTCCTCGGCATATCAGGCACCGTGCTTGACTGGTTCCGCTCTTACCTCTCGTCTCGTACCCAATCCATTGTGATTGACAACATTTCATCCGACTCTACTCCCATTCGCTTTAATGTGCCACAAGGCTCTGTCCTTGGTCCTCTACTATTTCGTATTTTTCCTTCTCCCTCTTAGTTCCCTTCTCCGTAATCTCGGCCTATCCTTCCACCTATATGCTAATGACACTTAAATTTTTGTTTCCTCGTCCCACACGTCTCTTGCTTACTCGTCCATTTCTGACTGGCTCTCTACCAACTTCTTCAGGCTTAATCACTCCCAAACTGATATCCTCTTCGTTGGCACCCCTGCTTTTGTCAAAAAATCTAAATCTCTCTTTCCCTCGCTTACTCTGGGCGGTAATACTATCATTTTCTCTGAGTGCGTTAGGAATTTGGGTGTTGTTTTTGATGAGCATCTCTCCTTTAAGCCTCACATCCGCAATGTTAGCAAATCCTCTCTATGTTTCGTTCGTAACTAATCTCGCATTCACTCTCACTTTGATCGCCAAAGTCTTGAGACTGCTGTTCATGCCTTCATCACCTCACGCCTTGACTACTGTAACTCTCTGCTTGTGAATCTGCCATCCTCCTCTCTCCGCCACCTTCAACTTGTACAGAACTATGCCGCCCGGCTTTCCTCCCTTTCTGCATGAACTACACTGGCTCCCTGTCAGATCCCGTACTCACTTCAAGATACTTCTCTTCACATTTAAGGCCCTAAACAACAAGGCCCCGTCTTACCTCTCTTCTGCCCTCTCACCACGCCATGTCCCTCGGGCCCTCCCGTCATCACATGCACCTCTTTTAAATATTCCTCGTTCATCCCTCTGCTCAATGGGAAACTCCTCCTTCTCAATCTGCGCCCCTAAGTTGTGGAATGCTCTTCCTGCTGAAATCAGGTCTTCTCCCTCTCTTGCGACATTTAAGCGTCTCCTGAAAACGGATCTTTTGAGTATTGCCTTCTCCCCTTCTTGAATTTCCATTCTAATCTCAGCACAACGTGCGCTCTGGGAAGGCATCAGGCCTTGAAGAGCGCATTACAGAAGACTTATTATTATTATTATTAACTCTCGATCTAAAGTTATCCTGGTTACCACACCTACGCCGACTTAGAACAGGCTGTCTGTGGGCTATAGACATTTTGAAAGTCCTCTCACACACTTCGTGGGGCAGTGAACGACAAACATTGTGGACATTATACACAGCCCTCATCCAATCTAAATTGGATTATGGCTGTCAAATTTACTCATCGGCTTCCTTTTTAGCCCTTAAAATGCTGAAACCCATTCGAAACCTCGGAGTTCGCCTTTTTAGTGGAGCCTTCCATACGTCTCCTGTCAACAGCCTTTATTGCGAGAGTCGGGTACTCCCTTTGCCCTACCATAGACTTCAAATCTGCATGCGATACCTCTGCTGAGTACAGCAAGCCCCTGTACCAGAGGTCTACAGATGCCTGTATGCTGCCGAATCAACGGCGGCATATGATAAGTTGCCATCTTTACCCGCCCTTTGAACCTTCGCATAGGAGATCAACTCTCTAACCCTTCCATCCTTACTGACCCCTAGTTGGCGTGCTCCTCTCCCCACAGTATGTACCAACATGTGGAGCCTGGAGAAGTCCTCCATGGACCATCGCATCATTAAGAGCCTGTTCTTAGAGCATTCGATCTCACACAAACAATGCTGCCCACTATACACGGATGGCTCTAAGTAGGACGGTGGCGTGGGTGCCGCAGCCATCTACCCAGGAGGAGAATTCCTAAGTTTATCTTTGCCACCAGCAGCATCCATTTTTACCGCTGAACTTTCTGCAATCCTTTTAGCCTTTAGACTCATCCAAATTTTACATTTTAGTGATTTTGTCATTTTTTCCGACTCAAGGAGTGTCTTACAGTCAATTAGATCTTTTAATGCGTCCCATCCCCTAGTCACAGAAATTTGCAACTAGCTGATACAAAATGCGTCCCGATATATAATCATTTTTTGCTGGGTCCCTGGGCATGTTGGGGTCCTGGGCAACGAGAAGGCTGATCGGCTGGCCCGCTCAGCACATTCTCTGTCCCCTGAGAACTCGACTCTGCCTTTTAGGCACTACTTTCCTTCAATAAGAAAATATATTTTTCAACTCTGGCAGAATGAATGGGATGACTGTTCATCATCCAAACTATACAAAATTAAAAATTCTACTCGCTCTTGGCCCTCGAGTCGTCATAGAATGCAGTCGTTGGAGGTGGCCCTTTGCCGAGTTCGCATTGGCGACACGAGACTTACTCACGGCCATCTTGTTTCGGGCGATGCTCATATCAGTCCTTGCTGTCGTTTTTGCGGTAAATTGTAGCCATTTTGCCATTCTCCGGTTGTCCTGTTTCCCGACCCTTTTAACTATTCCTCAACACACCCGTCTTCGATTCATATTGGCGGAGGAATATTTTAACCCGTCGTTTTTAAAATTTTTGTCACAAAGTGGTCTCCTCCACCTTTTATAGATGATTTGTCTCGTTTCACCCTAGCTGCCATATAGAATCCACTTGGATTGGGCAGCAACCCACTGGTAACTTACCTTAAGCCTTAAACCTTTCAACAAAGTTAGCTTTCCAAGCATTTGCTGCATCAGACCTTGTCGACCTTCTTGTTGTTGATAGTAACTTTATGACATCGACATGAATGGTTGATTTCAAAATACACCATCGGTGAGTTGAATTAGAGAATAAGTTAAATAATAGTTATAAGAATCCAAAGACTGAAATTGCATTGACACAGCACTCTTCAGCACACGACCAATCAAGATTTAATTCATGTGCTGAGCAGGGCTCAAAATCAACCAGAGGGTTGGCTTGTTTGATTCGGTCTTGTAATCCATGATATTTGACAGACATCTTACTTGCATTGTCATAGTACTCTCTACGCCGTTGCTTAATAGGAAGATCATGTTCATGCAGAGTTTCAGTGACCACATTCACTAGTGTTTCACCATCATGACCTGCCAGAAGAATGAACTTTAAGAATTGTTCTACAGGTTTTTCACTGGAGTCCACAAACTGAATAATGAATGTCAACTGACCCACATGATATATCAGAGATTGAATCTACATCAATGGCAAAATATTTAGCTGCTTTCACATCAGAAACTAATTTTGGGAGAACTTTTTTTGACATTAACGCGAGGAATTCATTACAAGTGGTGGGGGGCAGAAAAGAAAAATTGTCTCGTCCAGGACTTCCGAAACGTGTAGAGTGCTCAGCAAGAAACGTAGCAAATTGTGCTAACAGTTCCATTATCCCTAGAAAATTCCCATTGTTGTTAGATCCAAGGACCTCATTTTCACCGTGGAACGCCAGTCCTCTCACAGCAACCACTCTTTCACGAAATTTCCTCCAATAACTGCGCTCTCCTTCGAATTGAATTGCTACATGTGTATCTATTCGGCATTATACTAGAAATAATACTTTTCTTATGGGCAGCACTATTCTCGTGACCCTCAATTCTTTGGGTATGTTTCCAGTCTAAATCCATGTGTGAATGTATTTTCATTTGAAAATAATTTGCAAGCTGAGCAGTATACTTTTCCTGAGGCTTCAGAGTAAACCATCCATGACCGCTTCACAGATTCAGAATTGGCAAGTGTTTTCGAGAAATATTGGTGAGCCTAAATACCTGTTATCCCTAGTTCTACCCAGTTCTATCTATTTTCTGACTAAAGTTTTCTACAATGAATGATTATCGAAGTGATTCAGAAACTTTCATAGGCCAAAAGTTAGGATCATATAGAACAAAGTCGTCATTTGAAATATCCATAGTGTCTGAATTAAAGTGTGAGAGCACAGATGATGATGCATATGTTGTAGGTTAGTGTGTTTTTGGAATATCTTCACTTTTTGACTTGCCTGAGTGTTTAGATTTAGCTACAAGGGTATTGACAGAAACAGGTGTAGGTTTTGAAAACATCAGTGATTTTTCTGCAACCATCTGCATCTTTTTTTTCTGTTCATCTTCTTGAATTTTTATTTTTCTCTCTTGTGACCCACTTGAATACGTACGACCAATATCTGTGAAAAAACCAACAACTTAAAATACATAAATAAATGGTCAAAATAATATATTAGATACCATATATATATATATATATATATATATATATATATATATATATATATATATATATATATATATAAGATCAGTAAGAGACAAACAATCGGCCAAGAGCAAACAAAAACCAAAAGCTCGTGTTGGCAACAAAGAAAATTCTCCATGTCCCAAATTCAACATGTTCAAAATTCTAAAATGAAACCGGTAAATTCAGCAATAATTTACTATCACGTTAGTAACGAGTAAAAACAACTTACCTTCCAAATACTGTTCAAATTGAAAAAATTTAAAACATTTTTTTAATCATCATCATCATCATCATCATCATCACATCACCAGTAACTATAATTTACGAAGGTTTTTTTTTTAGTATTTGAATAATAATTTCATCTTAGTTTGGTTATGACTTATGTTTTTATCAAAGTTACTTCTAATATTTCTGTTATAATATCAAAAAACAAAATGGTGAAGTTCAGAAATAAATATAATATCGAAATTTTGTGAATTTTTTAAAACCCAAAGAATTACAAATGGTGAAGTTCAGAAAATTTATTTTTATATATATTCTATAACTATATTTTAGCAACGTGATATTTTGAAAGAGTGGAAATTTAGTTTAGAATTCCTTTTTGAAATTATTATAATTGGCGAAGTTCAGAAAATTTATAAAAATTTAACCATGACTGGTTTTTTTTAGATTTTAAATTTTAATCTTTGTAGCGAAGCTATTACCTAGTGTTAAAACTATTTTATTCAGCCCAAATAGTTGAAAAATTAATTTTTAATTAAAAACTAAACATCCGGTCTCTAGTCATTTTAAATTGCGGGTAATTTAAAATTTGCAGCGGGGCCCGGAGCCATGGCTCATTTGGACCTATGGGTAATCCGGCCCTGCCTACGGGGACTTTTAAAAAAGATAGATAATTACAAGTTGCACATAGGCAACTTTATTTCAGCCTACCCCGCATCCCCCCTCTATGGAGTAACGAAGCAGAAATGAGCTGGACTGCCTATCATCTAGCCTCGTTCCAACTATGTCGTTCTCTGTTATAGACATAATTGGGGGCGCCAAGGAAAGCAGGTTTGAGGATCAGCCCACTGTGGAACTCGGCGTCATAGGTATCCGGAAGAGGGGCAGGAATGTAATATCCTGTACAAATATAAATGCAACGTCGGTGACTGTGAGCATCGCACTTCCTCGTACATTGGGATGACTTCTACAACCCTGTCTCGGCGACTAAGAGCGCGTCTGCAAGATGGAGAGATCAAACGCCACACTGCAAAGCATCGGACGACCCTCACTCGAGAAATGTTAAATAGAAATAGAACTATCATTCTCAGAGAGAGTGATCGACGACGACTGCGGATAACTGAAGCCATCACTATATGGAAACGACAACCACAAATAAACATGCAACTCTAGCCAGAAACCAGTTTGCCCTCCACGTGAGGTCTTAATACCGGCCACATTACATTATAGCCCGCCTTCCGTTTACCTTGCCTCCTTTGATGATCATCAACAACCAACGATCAACGATCGTAAAAGATAGAAGGTATGGGGATAGTGTGTAGAGAATAAGTAGAAAAAGGTGTTATTTTAGTAAGAGAGTACGTGTGCCAGGTTATCTGGCTACGTCAGTAATTGTTCATTTGTTCTAAGTTTTTTTTTATATCATTAGGTTACTCATTTTGATGAGTCAGCATCCAAGCCTTTGTCGTTGATAATATGACCTCTTGTAGATGATGATAGACTTGTTGTTGCACTTCTGTTCTTTATTGTCCTTCATTTTTCACTTCAAGTACGGTTGTTATACCTCAATGGATTTATTACTTATTTATTTATTTCTTTTTATTATTTTCTTTCTTAACATTAAATTGAATTGTCCACTTCGGATCTTATTTTTAAAGAGTTTGTCCACTTCACATATAAAATTCAAAGCTGGTAGTTCTTCATTTGGTAGCCTAATTCGATGCAGCACTTCTTCAGGATCTTCTGCCATATATTTTGTGCTCGTCTATGTAGGGTTAATGTTGATAGGTTTAATGTCCGTTGCTTCGTGTAAGATTTCGGATGGTTTGTGGTTTCACATGGTGACGTTAGCGATGAATTTTATAGCATTATTTTCAACAACTTGCGCTTTCTTAACAGCGGACTTACTCTGGTTATGGAGGGGGGTGGCGGGTTACAGGAGAATCGGCCTTTCTAATAACATGTAAAGTTTCCTCTTGTTGCATGGAGAGAGCCATAAAAAAAGAAATCGCTGACGGCATCGTCCCACCATTCTATTCCGCGAGAGCTGTTTGAAGCGGTACAGAGTCCGTAACGTTCTCGTGGCAGCGGCGATCTTCTCCTTTTAGTGAGCGTTGTACCCGTCGGAGGTTAATTTCAGACCCAGTACCCGGTTTTCTCTGGAGTAAGCGTAAAATTCATCTCGCACGAGTGCTTCCGCTGTCTTACGACGTCCCATAAATATCATCTTAAACTTATGAACATTGGTATTATTTGTTTTCATTTTTTCTAAGTTATCGGTGTTTTCGATTTCCCTGCTTGTCCTGTTTGAAACGTCAACCGAGTTTTTGTATATGCTCTTGATGACCTGTGTGATGTCATCCGCTAGCTGGATGTATTAAGTGAGGTCTTAGTCGAGGTAGGGCAGGTCGCCAGTATACACCGCAAATAATGTAGAGCCGAGACAACCTCCCTGTTGCATCCCAGCCTCCCTGTTGCATGCCCAAATATTTCTTAAATTCTTAATTTATGATGAACCAATGCCCAAATATTTTTGAAATTCATAGTTCATGATGAACCTATGCCCCAATTTTTATGAAACCCTGTGTTCATAGATAGTCTATGCCCAAATAAGTTCATGAATAGGTTTCTAAAATAATTCTCTTTCTTTTATGCTGCATTGTGATTTGTTTTACCGGGAAACCCGCTGCGAAAAGGTTGTCGTGCCATTAGACCCCAACCCCAGTGAGGATGAGTCGCTTGATGATGATGACGACATTGGAGACCCCAGCTATACACCCGAGGGTCACGACCCAAATATCCCCAGCCCCAGTGATGAACCACTCAACAAGATGAGGCGTACTGTCGCAGTCTTTGAGGAGGCTGATGTAGAAGATGAGGAGGACAATGATATGGATGCCGATCGTGGGGAGGAAGAAGATCAGCAACCACAAAACAATGGCGAGGGCAGGACCACAGTCAAGGGCACATCCAAGAACACTCTACAAAAAGGCCCACTACATGGAAGAAAGTTGATATCAAGAATCCCCCTATGCCAGAGTATCAGCACGCCCGACCATCGTATGTAATGACTTCCTAGCAGTATTTTTGTAAGTTCTTCAGCCCCCTGCTCATCAAACACATAACTACTGGGTCATGAACACTAGAGTACCACAAGTGGCTGATTTGATGTCTTCCAAACGCTTCCGACTACTCTGGAGAACCTTGCACTTCAATGATAACTTCCCCATTCCTGGAACTGTAGACCGCTTCTTCAACTTCCTCAACGAAGCCTTCCGGAATGAGCTTTAGTCTCCAAAGCAATCCATCGACGAGGTGATGGTGGGCTACAAGGGGAAGACTGCAGGGAATTCGAGGCAATACATCAAGAATAAACCTCATAAGTGGTGGTTCAAGCTCTTCTCTAGAGGATAGGAGGATGGGTTCATACATGATATTGTACTTTATCAGGGCGCATCAACTCTGCAGGATCACGGCATTCCCCTCACAGTGGAGCAGTAATCTCTGGGAGCAACAAGTTAGATAGTCTCTGACCTCGCCAGCACCATGACCTCCTACTCTACCACAGCAATATTCACCGACAACTTCTTCACCAGCCTTGAAATTGTTCGTTATCTACAGATTCTAGACTGCAGATACACAATCACATCCAGAGAAAACAGGATTGGTAAACCTCCACTGAATACAGCCAAGGAGATGGACAAGCCAGCCGTAGCTCGAGGGACCTACGATTACACTACAACTGACGATGGCATCCTGGCCCTTCGGTGAAAAGACAATCAAGGTAGTCACCATCCTCTCCACTGACTTTGCTGTTGAGCCTGTCTTCAAGTGTCTGTGGTACTCGAAGGCTTCCAAAACAAAAGAGAAAGTAATATGCCCAAATGTAATAAAGTCCTACAATGCTAATATGGGGGGTATCGACAAGAGTGATATGCTGGTACACCTTTACCTTAATTCGATGAAAGCAAAAAGGTGGTATATGAGGCTTTTCGCCTACTGCCTGGATCTCTCTATTACTAACACTTGGCTGTGCTACATGCGTGACTGTAAGGCGTTGGGTGAGAGGAGAGGCCTGAGCCTGAAGGACTTCCGGGTTCAATTGTTCCAATTCGCAAGTAACAAGAAGCCTGTGGTACCTTGGCGGCCACGAAGCTTGTCAATGTCCCCCAGAACTAGCTCCAGCCCCAGCCCCAGCACTGCTTGTGAGATCCCCAAACCCATTAGAGGTCAGCGCAGTCAAACCCCTCATGCCTCTGTGCGGTTTGATTACAGTTTACTCTATGTTCCTATCTACACTACTCGATAGACGTGCAAGAACTGCAGCCAGCAAGGTAACATAATCCGCTCCAACTTACTCTGTCGTATCTGCAAAGTTTACCTCTGCCTATATGCTGAGAGAAATTGCTTTCTGGAGTACCACCAGCCTATTGCATAGCTCGCAAATATGAAGTATTTTTGTAAATATTACATTTCTAATTTTACCATCATGTAATACAATGGAACAACTATCACTGCTGGTGATATTAACTTTGTATTTAAATTTTCAATTTGACATGATCTGAAATTTATTTTACCCTAGACCAGCAAGCGACTATATATGATCACTTCATCAATCTTGATTTACAACATAAATCTAAAATTTAAAAAAAAAATTTCAACAGTCAAAAATACCTTAGAATTGGCCATATTTTCACGGTCTAGGGTCAAAAATTTAAATTTCTCAGTATATCTGAGTTCCTAGTAAAGGGTTAACGCCAATGCCGTTTCGGTACCAAGTTTCTTTCGGAAACCGTGTTGCTGGTTGTTGTATAGACTGTTAGTTTCTAGCTAGATTCTCAGTTTGTTGTTGGGGAGTTTTTCCAGTAATTTACCCATGAATTCCAGCAGAGAGATGAGTTTATAGCTGCTCCTTCTTCGTCTTACCAGGCTTTAGTATGAAAATCATACTGGCTCTTTTAAACTGGTCCGGAAAATAGCCAAAATTGAGGCAGGCATTATATACCTTTAGCAGAGCTTCGTTGATGTTATGAGGAGCGTTTAACAAATACATTTTTGTAATGTCAGTTATCCCTGGCGCCCTTTGATTCAAGCTCTTCAAGGATGCTTTATATTCTTCATGAGAAAAAAGGCCTTCCTTCTCCTCCCACGAGTCGTGTCCCTCCACAAAGTGATCCAGTGTGAGGTCAACTCCCCAGCTCTCGAAGTCTTAGAAGAATTTGCTCCTCGTACCTTTCATCAAAGAGTCCATTCTCCTCATCACTTAAACGAAAACGAGTTCGCCAATATCTTCTGAATTCACGCTCAATATCTTGGTCTTCCGTGAGTTCCATGCCATTGATTTTATGTTTATACGACTCTTGGGGGAGTGCCCTGAAATCTCTTTAGTTGACTCCAGAATTTACCTGCGCCCCGTTCTATATATATATATATATATATATATATATATATATATATATATATATATATATATATATATATATATATATATATATATTTATATATCATCTATCATTTCATCCCACTGCTCTCTTGATTTCTCCATTATGAGATGCTTGATTTCGTTCCTCATCTCTCGTAATTTCTGGTATCGACGCACCGTTATCCCATATATGTTTATAAAATAGAGAAATGCTCCTAGATGATCAATCTTTTCTTGAATGTTAAAGTTCCACCTTAGAGCCGGTAATATTTTGTGTTCCGTCCAAGGGACAGCTAGTTGGTCAGCTTCCAAGACTTTGACGTTAGGTGGTTGAGTTTATCGTCGATTTCCTCCAGTGAAGTAAATTTTAGTTGGTCAATCTGCACATTTTACAAATGTTCATGGTATGTCTTCCAGTTGGTTCTCACTAAGCACCTGAGTTTGAGAATTTGGACTTGGATCGGTGGGGTAGAGATGTGGGTGATCATACTAATATGGTCCGTTGGAGCGAAAAGGCTCGGAAAAGTCACTTAATTCAGAGAGAAGTTCCGATTGGTTAACACTATATCTGGTGTGGTCGACGATATTTCCGTGTGGAAAGTGGCAAAATCAGGTCCTTGCCTCTGTAGTATGCCTCTGTCAATTAGAAGGCTCAGTGATTTATCGGCTCCGTTGAATGCTTTAGTGTAACCAGCCTCCCTACAGCGTGCGTTTGAATCACCGATCAAGATAATTGAGGCTTCTCTCCCGAAAAGTTGTACACAATAAGGGATCGAAATGTTTGGACGCCTAGGAGGCTGGTATCCGACCGCAACTACCAGGTCATCATATGTCATGCAGATCTTAATTGCTAGATAAGACTCTTCCAACTGATGTATTTCTTTGAACTTTATCTCTTTCCTGATAGCAATAGCTACTCTATCGTACCTCTCTTTCGAGTGGCTAGCCATCAGCGACACATAGTTGTGTATTTTTATACACTCGTTTTCATCATTTAAGCTATGCTCGGAAATAAGCACAATTTCGGGATTGACGGATCTTATAATTTCGTTATATCTCCTACTTTTGGCGTTCCAACCGTTTACGATGACGGAGAAGAACTTCAAATTCCGGACGTATCTAGTAGAAGTAGCCATGTTTAATTTTTATAAGCCTGTTTTGATTTTTGTTCCTCTTTTCCTGGCCAGCGACCTTACCCTTCCCTATCTTTTCTTCCTAAATTGTTCCTGGTTTAGATTCAAGCCGGATTCGGGCCGTATTTGGATCAGGCCTCGTCTGAATTCTTGTAATAATTCTTCTTCTGCGATGTCACCGTCGAAATCCCACTTGTATTTACTTTTTATGACTCCTTCAATAAAATCAGCAGTTTTGGAGTTTGGAGGTATTGGTGCGGATGGGGAGCCATAAATCTTTATGCATAGATCTAGAGTATTTTGGAATGGTTTAGTGGGCGTGGCAGTTTCCGTTGCATCTGATTCGATTTGAATTTCCTGAGGCACACTGTCTTTTCCTGGCAGGTCGCTCGTCTCCATTTGAGATTCCTTATCTTTGGTGTGATCTTGCTTGCGTAGGCAGGGTTCGCGAGAAGCCGCGCGAGACCTCGGTACCGTTTGCGTCATGCTTTTTATTTGGGCGTGGAAGAGGTCCCCTGACGGTAGGTTGTCAGGTAACCACATCGGTTTTACACCATTGTGGACCAAAATCTTATTAGGCTCTGTTGCCTAACTTCCCAGTTTCATAATATTGGTGCTATGGGCATGTAAAATACATATTATAATGTCGGGTTACATGTTCTGATCGATTTGCAGCATGGTCTATTCCTGTATTGTCCTCTTCGTCATCTGTGTATGCCTAGTGGTAGCCTTTCTATTTCTTTCATCTATCATTGCCTTCTTCTTGTCCGTTATCAATGAACTTCTTGTTCTAGTTCGTGAAATCCCTCCAGGTGTGGCCAGATTCCGCGCACTCGGAACATACCTTTCCTTCGACTTGGCACTCTTTGGTGGCGTGCTTCTCCATGGCGTAGCGTGAAAAACAAATCTGAAGCGGGAAAAATACTTCTATTTCGATAAAACTGGCGGATACTTTTGAGTTTAACACAACCAACCCGCTTTCAGCTGCTTTCGCAACCATCTCAGTTGTCTCGAATGTCACATTGAAAACATGTGTGTGCTCTTCACCGTCGCGATTTTTAAATTTACATGACTCATCGATCTTTGCCCATTTCTGTTTATTTTTTTTTTATCTCTTTCGCAGAGTGAGTACCAATGTAGGGGTCGATACGCCGACATATGATTATAGATATCTTTCCTGAGACGTGCGGAGGAACCTTTGGTATGAGACCGATTACTTCCCGTTTTTCTTGGATTTTTCGCTGAGTAAGTTGTCCAGAACTTCTTGGTTCGTATCACAGAAGACCATGTATCCATAGGCCTGATCATTAAGCCTGCATAGCGCGATTGCCAGCTTAGTGTAAACAACTTCAAACACTTTCGCGCGTGGTCTTCTGACATCGCTTTTTGACCCAGAGTGGGACACGTTTCTTGCCGTTGGGGTCATCCATAACGGTACCAACCGCGGGGGTTCCTATTTCAAACCTAGCAGGCCCTTATCACGGAGGGGTGTATCTGAATATTCTCTGGTTCACCCTTTATGCCCCACCTAAAATAAAATGTATAGCAGGGTCCTCCTACCTTCCTTGACCACTCCGCCCCAGAGTGGGACCCTTTTTTCACGCCCTCTGCAGGACTTCCTTCCGGGGTTCGGACATGGTCAGAGACATGTGGCTTCTACAGACCTTAAGTGGCAGAAAAGTTATTAGAACCAGAGATGTGCTGCTGAGGTGGGAACAGGTGGATGCGCGGTGAACTTTCCTGAGACTTCAATCATAGGGGATAGGGATAAAAGAAGAGATGGGAGTGTGGGAGAGAGATAGAAAAGGTAGAAAAGATTGTGTAAGTGAGGGATGAGTGGTGTTGCAGATATGAATGAGGAGAGGTTTTGATTGTGATAAATAATTTTTAATCACCGTGATGGTGATATGTGTCAGGTTGCCTGGCTAACGCTTTCGCTTTACATTGTGTTCTCGTTTTTTGTTTTTTTCTTGAGATTAATTTTTCTTTTGTTTGTATTTGTTTTTTTTTTAGTTTAGCATTCAAGCCTTTGTTTTCATAATGATCTCTTGAGAGCTTTGTAATTTTTTATTTTTACTTATGGTTCTGGTTTTTGGAGCACTCCAGAGGTGGGCACTAAATACATTTAAAGTATTTAAATACTATATATTAAATACACGAGAAAAATGTATTTAGATATTAAATACATTAAATGTATCTAGATACATTTTTAAATACATTTCAAATACATGATATATATTAACAATCGATAAGGACCATTGGTATCACAACAAAAAAATATCCATTAAAATGAAATTGTACATTGGAATTACTAATGTAGGATTTGATGACAATTGGACTTAGATACTAGAAAAAAAAATTAGAAAGTTCCATTGAATGAAATTTCAATTAGCTATTTATATCAGCCTTAGATTTAAGTAATATCGGTTGCTGAAATGTTTCGTCAGATATATATATTTTTTTTTAAAGAGCTCATCTGGCGACTGCCTACTTGGGCATTCGTCAGATAAAGAACTCCGTTTTGGAGATAAGGTCAATCCTCATAAAGAGAAGAGCCGTTCCACAGGAGCTGACGACGGAAGGGTGCTGTTGTATTTAATAAATAACTTTTTTATGTTTGGATACCTATCGAAACTTTGAAGTGTTTTATTTGAACCCTGAAGGTAACTAAACAATTATACATCTGCGGTTGATCGTGTTTGAGTGGGTTTTGTAAATATAAAATAATCGTCACTGTCCGATACACCACTTCGGGTCCTTCTGCTAAATTCTCAATAACTTGAATCAAAATATTTTTAACAGTCTTGGTGGCTTGAACTGTCCCATGAAATACTATTATCTAACCAGTGGAGTTTGAAGAATGGATGGCTTGTTGATGCAATAATGACATCTGTAACGCTGGCTTCATTTCCCAAGGTCAAATAAGATTGGTAGCGCTTTCCAAAGCCGTTAGTGACTGCACTTAGAAGAGGTTGACAAAATTTCAGAGAACGTGACTGAAGGTTCTTCAGCTATTTCTCCACAGTGAGCAAGGTAGAGAGAAATTCGCCATAAAACAGTTTTGTTCTCCCTGTAGGTGATCAATTGCCACTGAAGTAGGAGCCAAAACTAAGATATACTTCTCAAGAAATTAAATTTCGTGACTTCTGAACACTGGAAGCTCAAGGGACGTCATGAGTTGATGTAATTTGTCCTTTTGTTTTAAAAGTAATGACAATGCGTTAAATAGAGAGCTCCACCTTGTAATGAAAGGCGCCTTTAATGAGCAGTTGATAACAGTTTTGATAATATCTGCTGATTGTGGATGACCGCTTTTGTTTCCCATCGCAGCATGATTGATATTTGCAAAGGAAGATATTTTCAGTGCCTGTTTTGCATCAGCTGTGGCGACGAGACTGAGTGTGTGTGAAGCACAACACACATGCTTGGGTAGGCAGAAGCTGCATGGGTCAGACGAAAAGTCTTCTTCCTGATCTAAGGCACTTCTCATTAAGAAACTATCCTCCAGCTCGTGTTCACCCTGATCTTATTCGCCTACATGGATTCCATCTTCTTAATCTGTGGACACATTTGCAGCAGTGACTGTAAATAACTTAAACGCGGGGGGGATATCGTATTCATTGATGATATTCTCCATATATGACGGACAAAAGCAACTTCCTGAAGCTGACAAAAAAGTCCAATGTTTGTCTTATAGATGTTTCCATAAATTTTACATATTAATATAATCGAGATAAATTCCACCAACAAATAGCTCTGCTTTCAGCCAAGAGCTGATAACTCCCTAACTGTAAAGACATTTTCAATTTGATATTTCATAAAGAGTAAAATCTTAACATACCCAATGAACTGTAACGCCCAAAAAACTACGGTGACGAGTTGACCAAATATCTGCAGTAAGACAAGTAAGAGGTTGATTGATTGTATAGGTTTATTGTGCAATAGCGTACATTTATACATAATCTTAATACAAATACAAAAATAATCCAATACAAATACAGTAATAATATGATACAATAATATAAATACACGTAGTATAAGTGCACACATTACACAAAGCGGGTAGCTCGTCAGTGTTGGCGTGCAGTAAGACTCTTTGGGGCGTCCCACGCGTGTCTTATCTGCTGCAAGTGGGTGGCGGCGGTCTTCACCATCAGTCGCCCGGCTGGGCGCGGGCGGCGATCAGCGCAGTGGGTCACATGGTGGTGGTGGAACGTAGGCGGGGTTGAGGGTGGCGGGGTCGTGCCATAGCCAGTTTCCTGTCTTGTTGAGGGAGTTGATTGCTAGGCTGACGTTTACGAGCCACCTGTTGTTACGCAGGCACTCGATGCCCTGCGCCACGGCCATTCGGAGTCTCCTCTGCACAACACCCTCCACGTCGCGCTGGAGCACTCTGGCCACCTGACAAGCCACAATGGAATCCACCCTGGCGGTGAGGGGCACCAGGTTGGCCTCACTCTGCATGAGACACGCAATGCACTACCTGGGTGCCCCCCAAAAAGGTCCTCATGGCGGTGTTTTGCATCACATCCAGGCGCTGTTGCTGCTGCCGGGGTAGCGCTACAAGGACCGGTGCACTGTAGTCCACTAGGGAGTGCACTGCCTGGAGGTAGTAGAGGCAAAGGACGGGCAAGGTTGCACCAGCGCTCGGCCGCATCATGGACCTTATCACATTCAGCCGGGCCTGCGTCCACTCCCTCAGGTGAGTGACATGCTGCGTGAAGGACAGCCGCCTGTCCACCCACACTCCGGGGTACTGGTAGGAGTCGGTCCAGGCCAGGCCGACTCCTTCGACGCGAAGCTGCTGGCCAGCAGGTGTGCGAGTCTTGATGGCCATGGCCTGGGACTTCTCTGCTGAGATCTTGAGCCCCAGCTCTTCGCACTTGGCAGTGATGAGGTGCAGCGCTTCTTGGGCCCGCGCGAGATTGTCGCCGCGCCCGGTGACGACGAGGGCCAGGTCGTCGGCATAGCTGAGGAGAATGGTTCCTTCACGATAGGGAAGGGCGACCAGCTGCTCCATCAGCACGTTGAAGAGGAACGGGACGAGGATGACGCCCTGGGGTGTCCCGTTCTTGAAGGTGAGGTAGGGAGACTTGTGACCCTGAAACTTCACACGGGCTCGGCGCTGGTGAAGGTAGTCATGGAGCCAACCCAGCAGTCTCCCTCGGATGCCCTTACTCACAAGGGCCGCTAGTATGGCGCGGGGAATGGCCAGATCGAAAGCCTTCTCGAGGTCCAGGAAGACTACGATGGTGGGCTGGTTGTTGGCGTGAGCCAGGAGGGTGATGAGGCAGTCCGCCGTGCTCACATCCCTGGTGTAGACGAACACGTGGTGGTGAAGGCTTCCCACGCTCCACTGTAGGCGACTCAGCACCATCCTCTCTGCTGTTTTTCCGGTGCAGATCAGGAGGGAGATTGGCCTGAAGGTGGTGTGATCCTTCGGCTTGGGGATGGGCTGGATGTCGGCGTCCTTCCAGGAGGGCGGCAGACGGCCTGCCAACCACGACGCGTTCAGAAGGGCTAGCAGCGCGGCGTCCCCGGCGGGCCCAGCGTGCGCCAGCATGGAGTATCGCACTCCGTCGGCTCCCGCCGCTGTGTCACGCCCAAGCTTCGCCCTGGCCAGCTCCTTGAGCGTGAAAGGCTGGTCCGTCGCGTGCGGCTGGCCCCGCGCCTCCCTGACCTCTTCGTCGCACTGTGGGCGTAGCTGCTGCTGGAGGTAGCGGGTGTGGGGAGGGAGCTGCTCGCTGGAACCCCTCGCTGTAAAGCAGTTCGCCACCCGATCTGCCTCTTGCTGTGGGCGTGGGTGGGCACCTGGGCGGGTCAGGGCGGCGCCTGAGGACTTCCCGAAGCTCCCCTACAGCTGGCCGAGGGAGGTGTGTTGGCTGAAAGAAGCGCACCACTCCAGCCACTTTGCCTCCCTGGCACTCAGGGACACCTGTCGCGCGCGGGCTACTACGTCCTGCAGGAGCTGCAGGTTAATGGCGGTCGGGCGCTTCTCGTACAGCCTCCTGTGGACGTTGACGCGGTGATTGTGCTTCCGGACTTCCTCGTTATAAAACCACCAGTCCGGGCGCCGGCGGTGGTTAGAGGCTGTCCTGGGTATGGCCGCGTATGCTGCACTCTCTATGGCCGCCGTAAGGTCCCTCTCTTGCAGGTACAGGTCCGCAGGAGGCACATACGTGGACCACCATTCCTCCAGGGCGGCTTGGAACTTTGCCCAATCCGCCCTCCTAACGTTCCACTGGGGCGGCGGGAGAGGAGGAGCTGGTGGGGCCACAGTGAGGGTAGAGAGGGTCCCGTAATGGTTGCTAGTGAGGGTAGGGTGGACCTGCCAGGTGGGGCCGGGCTGTAGGTCGTCCGACACCAGCGTGAGGTCGAGCCGCCCCCCATACACGTGCGTGGCCTCCCCGGTTTTCAGTAGTCGGACGTCAGGGACTTCTTCGAGCAGGTTGGCCAGGTGGCGCCCGGTCACTTTAGTGGGTGACACAGAGTGCAGCACGGGGTGGTGGGCGTTGAAGTCGCCCGTTACAAGGAGGCTGGAGTGGGATTCGAGGGAGAGCAGCTCCTCAGCATCCAGCGGGTACCGCTGGCTCCTGTATATAATGTATACAGTGAAAGTGAGCGGCCCCAGCTGCAGCTCCAGTGCCAGGACCTCCCCTCCGTCACCACGGTACACGGGTGCGGCGATCCTCTTGTGCGGGATGGTGTTCCGTATGAGGGCTGCACTGCCACGCCCATTTCCGTCACCAGCCGGAAGCTACTGGAGGGTGTAGCCTGCGACTCGCCATTCAAAGCCGGCGGGCGTGAGCGTCTCCTGTAGGAGAACCAGGTCCAGGTCTTCTTGGAAGACGGCTTGCAGCACCTGATGTTTCTTGGGACGGAGGCCCTGCACATTCCACTGTAGCACCCTCAGCGTGGGCGCCGGCGCGTGGGCTGGGCTATCAATCCGCGCCTCCATCTTGGTTGTGGGCGTGCGGTGGGTGCAGAGGGTGTTGGGTGGGACCTCTCAGCGTGGTAGATGATGGTGGGGGCTGGAGGGCACCCTCTGTGACGGCGGTTAACACCTCTTCTCGGAGGAGTGCGTTGAGGTCCTGCTCGGTGGGGGCTGTGGTGCTCTGCCGGCGGTCGAGCAGCTTCTTCAACAGCTGTGCGACACACGCGAGGATGACGTCCACGATGGCTCTGCCCTCCTCAATGAGTCCCTCGCCATAACCTGGGGGTCCACGTCGAGGCCCTGTCGGTGGTTGGGTATTGGGTAGCACTGTGGACTGCTCCTCGTCTGGGCGGGTGCGGTGGGCCCGACGCCTGTTTCCCCCTCCTCTATGGCTTGGGGACAGAGGAGGTGGGTGGCTGGGTGGAGGTGTGAGTGGAGTTGCTGGTTTTGTAGCTACTGGTACCCCCTCTCGCTCCCTGCCTGTCCTCTTCCCCTGTCTTGACCTGACTTGTGCCAGGCTGTTGAGGGGTAGGAGGTGGGTGGGAAGCCCACGCCGGCCTGTTTGGTGGTGGTGCTGGAACAAGGCGTCGGTTGCTTTGTTGCTGGGGGGTCTACGTGGTTCCCCCTACCTCTGCCGCTCCCCCTCCTGTGTACCACCCAGACGTGTGCCGGGCAGGCCGAGAGTCGCGGGTGGATGGATAACCTACGCCGACCCGATTGGGGGTGGCGCGGCAATAAACCGACGCTTTCTTCTTTGCTGGGTTGGGGGGAGCACGTGGTTCCATCTTCTGCTGCCGCCGGTGACCCTGTGGCATCCTTCTCATTCGCTCGGGACACTTCGTGTTCCAAGCGTGGTGCCTCTTGGTGCAGTTGGGGCACCGTGCCGTGGTGGTCTCGCTGGCCTTGAGGCGACCGATACACTTCTCCGTCGGGTGCGCTTGGTTGCACACGCCGCACTTGACGTGGTTTTTGCACATGGTCTGGAGATGCCCGAAGCGCTGGCACTTGTAGCATCTCACAGGCTCACCCTGGTAGGGGCGCAGGGCGTAGCGGCCCCAGCTGCCCAGGTGCAACTTGGGTGGTGGCGGCCCCTCGTACACTACAAGGATCTGCCTGGTTGGGACCTTGTCTCTGTGTGCGAGGAGCCGTGTTGCCGAGAGCACGTGGGGATGTGCCTCGACAGCCTGGAGTGGGAGAGTGGTCGGAGAGCGTTCAAGCACCACCTTGTGCCTCTTCACTCTGGGGTCGAGCAGGATCACTCGATCCCCCTCATCGGCAAGGCGGCGCAGCATGGCCTCCGACCCATCGTCCTTCGGGGTGAGGACGTATTCGCTGTTGAGAGTGGGGCGAATGATTATCCGCAGGCCAGGGTGTGCTCTCTCCAGCTCTGTCACAGCCTGGTAGGCACTGGCGGTGTTCCCCCTGGTGAACTAGTTTGAACTTGGGCCGGGGTCCTCATCGGAAATGAGACTGTTACCCAGCCTGCCTCATTCTCCTGCTGGGCCTCCTCGGTCTGGGGGCTCTTGTCGATGACGAGGCGACCGCTTTCATCGCTGGGGGCCTCCTCTGCCTGTGAGAACTCTGGCTCCAGGGTTCGGGTGGTCCTCTTCGGCGTGGAAGTCTCGGTCGGTGAGGGTGGACAGACCCATTCCGCGTGCGCTTCGCAGACCTTGGCGGGGTGGCTATGGACGCTGACCCTTGCATCGGGGCGTCACTTTTGTTCCCCCATCAGCGCCACGGGTGCAAAGGGGAGAACATACCAATGCCCTCTTTACAAGCAGGACAGGAACAGGAGGTATCTCCAATCAACCCGTCCACGCTTGCTTCTGTCTCTTTTGAGAGCCACGGAAACAGGAAGAATCTCCAATCAGACCGTAGCTGCCCTTATGAGACAAAGGAGGCAACAAAGGTAACCTTCTTGCTCTACTCTCAAGGTTAATAGTTACCAAATGGTAACATTCTTGGGCGATTTTCTCTCGTGGAAGTGGTGATGATTCGTCAGTTGCTTATCGATCGTGACGTTCTTGATGTATCGATGATCGCTGAGTCAATGTGTATGATGCAAGTAAGAGGTGCCGTCTAGTTTATTCTTCAGTAGAGCTCTTGTCACTTTCTCTTCTTCTATAAGATTTCGGCCTAGCGTCCGCCTTAAATGACATCAACTGAAGAATTTAGACCTGCGGTAGTGGAATATGTGATTATTGTGAATGAAATTGATTTTCACAGTGAAATGAGAATATGTGGTATGCATATAAAATTTTATATATAAAATGTAGCTATATGAATATCCTATAGCTATATAGGACTCGTACATTAATTCATAAATATATAATATATTAGTCTTTCATATTCAGAATTACATAGTAAAATATTGACTTTCAGGATTGTTAGGATTATATATATATATATATATATATATATATATATATATATATATATATATATATATATATATATATATATATATATATATATATATATATATATATATATTATCAAGCTTTATTTCCTACATTTTCGACGGGTGGGCATGCTAGTTTTGACATAATGATATTCAGGTGTTGCTACTATAACGAAATACATCATTATAGGAATTCATCTAATAACTACATATAATCGATCAATAATTGTACTAATTAATCCTGAAAAATATTTAGTTAATAATATCTTCAAGTAAATGATAGCGCGCTTTAAGAATATTTGTGTGTGGATTCTCATGAAATTATTGCAAAATATTAACCTCTGTTGTCTTCCTTTATTTAACTTCGTTATATAGACTACGTATTGACCAATGATCCAAACGCTTGAAATATTAAAAAAGGTCACGCACAAACCACTTTGAAACGTAATATAGGCCATTTTAGCATTTTATATGTGTTAAAAATATTTATATTAAATATATAAGTCATCAAACAGACTTGTGCAATCATTTATGTACCATAGAATTGTATAGAATTTACCAGAAAATCATCACGTCATCGCTTGGGTGATTTCTGTAGAGTTCCAGAATTTTCTTCAGCCATTTCGCGTGTGGTATATAAGCGAGATGTTTAAAGCGGGTAGTTACTAGTTCAGTTTTAACGGCGTTGGTATTATTATTGCCTTATTATAATTGTTGTGTATTCTCCAGCGTTTATTGTAAAGAGATCCTGGTATTATTTGGTAAGCTACATTTAACTCTCTCACTAATTATATAATATAATAGCATATAATATTTTATTAGTGTCTGCCTTCTCTCTTATTTTTTATAATTGTAATTTGCTTGTTTTTTAATAAAATATATAAAAGCTCAATAACAGTTTCTCTAATTTGTTACCTATTTAATATTTACGTTTATTTTCTATTTCAGTTGCTGAGTACAAAACATGTTGAAGAAGAGCTTTTTTAACACAGAAAAGAACAAGAAAACCTGGACAAATAACTTAGTCCAGTTTTAAGCACCATCAAGAAGAGGCAACGTGGCAGTTTATGAAGCACCTTTAAGTGAACGGAGTCGCATGCCCCTGAAAATCCACGTCGTTGGACGCTTCAAATTTCTTGAATCCACCGCCAAAGAACGGAGGGAGGGATCGGCCTAATTGTTGTGAAGCTAAAAGCCCTATGGAGCAAAACATTGAACTTCCCGCATGTATCTGATCAAGCCATTTGTGCAAAACTAGAAAACCTTCTGAAAGACTATGAGTACTGCAGAAGGAAACAAAACTTTAATTCTTTGAATGAACTGTTTGACGTGACTAAGGTAAAATAATAATAATAATAATAAGTCTTTTGTAATGCGCTCTTCAAGGCCTAAGGCTTTCCCAGAGCGCACGTTGTGCTGAGAAGAGAATGGAAATTCAATGGAAATTAGAGGGGGAAAAAGGAATACTGAAAAGATGCGTTTTCAGGAGACGCTTAAATGTGATAAGAAAGGGAGAAGACCTGATTTCAGCAGGAAGAGCATTCCACAACTTAGGGGCGCAGATTGAGAAGGAGCAGTCCACCATTGAGCATAGGGATGAACGAGGAATATTCAAAAGAGGTGCATGTGATAACCGAAGAGCCCGAGGGACATGGCGTGGCGAGAGGGCAGAAGAGAGGTAAGACGGGGCCTTGTTGTTTAGGGCCTTAAATGTGAAGAGAAGTATCTTGAAGTGAGTACGGAATCTGACAGGGAGCCAGTGCAGTTCATGCAGCAAGGGATTCGAGGGAGAGAAGCGAGGGCGACTGAGGAGAAGCCGGGCGGCATAGTTCTGTAAAAGTTGAAGGGGGCGGAGAGAGGAAGATGGCAGATTCACAAGCAGATGGTTAAGGCGTGAAGTAATGAAGGCATGAACAGCAGTCTCAAGACTTTGGCGATCAAAGTGAGAGCGAATGCGAGAGAGGTTACAAATGAAACATAGAGAGGATTTGCTGACATTGCGGATATGAGGCTTAAAGGAGAGATGCTCATCAGAAACAACACCCAGATTCCTAACGCAGTCAGAGAAAATGATAGTATTTCCGCCCAGAGTACTCTAGGGAAAGAGAGATTTAGATTTTTTGACAAGAGCAGGGGTGCCGACGAAAAGGACCTCAGTTTTGGAGTGATTAAGCCTGAGGAAGTTGGTAGAGAGCCAGTCAGAAATAGAGGAGTAGACAGCCAGGAGGTCAGTGATAGAGTAGGCAAGAGGCGTGGGGGATGAGGAAACGAAAATTTGAGTGTCATCAGCATATAGGTGGAAGGATAGGCCGAGATTACCGAGAAGGGAACTAAGAGGGAAAAGGTAGATACGAACTAGTAGAGAACCAAGGACAGAGCCTTGTGGCACTCCAAAGCGAATGGGGGTAGAGTCGGATGAAACGTCGTCAATCACAATGGATTGGGTACGAGACGAGAGGTAAGAGCGGAACCAGTCAAGCACGGTACCTGATAAGCTGAGGAAAGAGTGGAGACGATCAAGTAGGACGGTATGGTCAATAGTATCGAAGGCAGAGGAGAGGTCGAGTAGAATGAGGATGGAGGCATAACCCCTGTCCGCGGGTCTTCGTAAGCAATCGGACACATTGAAAAGAGCAGTTTCTGTGCAGTGACCTAACTTGAAACCAGATTGATAGGTTTCATCAATGTTACAGGCCACCATGTGACTGTTGATGCGTGAAGCAACCACTCTCTTAAGAACCTTAGAGAGGAAAGGAAGTGGCGAAATCGGGTGATAATTGGAAGGGTCAGTGGGGTTCAGTTGAGGCTTTTTAAGAATTGGACGGATGTGGGCACGTTTAAAGGAAGAGGGAACAAGACCAGTTGCAAGTGAAGTGTTGAACAGGTGAAGAAGCGTTGGGAGGATAGCAGGCAAAATTTTACATAACAGTTTAGGCGGACAAATTTCCTTTGGGAAGCCCGATTTCTTAGAACGCCAGAGCAGGGCTGTAAGCTCCAACGCGGTAACAATGGGGAAAACGAAAAGCGGCTGAGGCGGAAAGTCAGGGAGAATGGCAGGAGCCGGGAAAGAAGGCTGAGGGAGAGAGGCACGGAAGGCTAATGGGTAGGGAGACCTGGGCTAGGGAAGTAAGACGCGGAGCAGGCGGAAGACGGTATGGGGATCATTCCTATTATCAGTAAGCAGATTACGTGAGTAGGCTTCACGAGCAGATTTTAATTTCGCCAAGTAGGAAGTTGTCGCAAGTCGGAACGCCAGCGAAAGAGGGGTCGTGTCTTGGCCACGGGTGCGAGCCTTTCTAAGGACTCTTTCATGGGCACGCATGGACTGCCTAGCACGGAGGAGTTCTATAGAGTACCAAGGGGCACGGTTACAACGGGAGTTCGAAGGGGTGACAAGGGCAGAGTGGGCATCCAGACAAGTGAGAAGGGGTTGCTCCAAAGAAGAGAGAATCTGTTCAGGAGATGCAGAAGCATCAATGAGACGAAGTTTGGAGGCCACATCATTAGATAGGGAGGGAATATCAATGGAGGCTAGTCGACGGAAAGGCTTAGGATTATGAGACATCTGGGGAGGTATATGGAATGGGATAGAGAAGTTGAAGTTGATAAGGAAGTGATCAGATATAGCATTGGACAAATTTGTAGTCGTCAGGTTGGAAATAAGACAGTCAGAGAAAACAATGTCTAAAATTTACCGTGAGAGTGGGTAGGGAAAGAAACGTGTTGGGTGAGGGAGAAGAGATCAAGGATTTCAGAAAAGGCTTTGAAATTAGGATTGTGGCCAGGAAGGTTGAAATCACCGAGGATTAGGAGAGAACCAGTGGGGGAGAGGTCAGCGAGGAGGCTACTAAATTCATCAAGAAAAAGCTCGTGGGAGGACCTGGGTGGCGATAGAGGACTAAGATAGTTAGAGAGGGGGTGGAATCAGAGACATTGATGAGTGCCTCAAACAAAAGAAGAGGGGGAGGGGGCAGATTATTCAGAGGAAAGGAGGCACTGCGAATGGGAGCAACTCCACCACCGCGAGAGTTACGGGAGGTATGGGAGTGGACGTAACTATCAGGGGTAGCGATATTTAAACAGCAAGCAGAAGGGGAAAGCCAAGTTTCCGTGAGTCCAAAGAGAGTGACTCGAGTGTTAACGAGCAGGTCATGAATGTAGTCAGTCTTCTTCGAGAGACTTCTGACATTGAGGAGAGACGCTGGTTGTGCAAAGAAGATGAGAACCTCTATAAACAGCAAATTTTGACCAAAGGCCAGGTTGGTTATTCCACTGGTAAACTTGCTAGTGCCAAGACCATCCACCCATCCAAGCGAAAGAAGGCAATGGAAGCGACTGTGTCCCCACTTTCCAGCTCAGCACCACCTGATTGTTCCAAAACTAGCACGGACTCATCCAATAACAGCGAAGACGGTTCTTGGAAGGATGAAAATGCAGCATCAACGAGGAAAAGAAAGCATAACCCAACAGGCTTAGCAAGACTCCTTGCTACAAGCTCAAAACTGTCGTCCCACAGAGCAGCAAAGGTATGTCGCCAGCTTTCTGGTGACGGTATTGGAATCCCAACCCCAAGTCAGTCATCAATCCACAAGATTATCTACACGATAGCTGCTCAGGTGAAGAAGTTTTTTTTGAGGACTTTGAATATCAGGTCGTGGCCCTTAAGAATGATGCGAAAGAAATATAGTTGGCTGCGCTCAAATTGAAGGATGGGAAAGCTGTAACAATTGCAAATGCAAAAGGGCTCCAGGGTGCGTTAAAGGAGTTCAACCTGTGGGGATCAATTGTCATGCTTGTCGCCGACACAACAAGCGTGAATACCAGTAAAAAGACAGGCGTTGTTGTTCGACTGCAGCAAATGTTCGAAGATAAAGGTCACCGCAAACCCAAGTTAATCAGTTGCCAGTACCATGTCCTGGATCAGATTCTTCGCGTTGTCATGGACGATGAGCTCCATGGGTCGACTAAATCACCAAACATAGAGTACTTCTTTGTGCAGGATTTTTTGAGCAATTATGATAAATTTAAATTAGCCTTCAGCAAGGGTAAAACTTAGATTAAGGAAACAGGCAGCTGGAGAGACGACATGAAGTTTCTCCATCACCTCACGCGTGTCTTCTGTCACTTTACTGAGATGAATGAGGTCCCCTTTGTAAAGTTTCAAAAGATCCTAAATATCAGCAATGCACGTTGGAACTCTTGTGCCATTCTAGCCCTTCTTGCGTTCATTCGATGCCTGACACTCTGAGTAGGCTGCGTAAAATCTGTTCATTCATTTCTTACTCATGGGCTGACCCTTGATTCAGCACCCACTTGTTCCACGATAATGATTTTTATGAACTATCTACAGCTCTGAATTAATACCCAACAGGTCTCAAATGCTTGAAAACCCACTGGAAAACAGATGAATCTCCAATCAATATTGCCCGAAGCAACCAGTGCTGTGAACGTGCAGTCAAAGTTATGCAAGACTTGCACGGGTCCTGCCACAACCAGGACAACCTATCAATGAGATTCATCCTGTCCAATGACATTATTGTAACTAATTTACTTCCTTGTGTGTTTGATGACCCTATATAATGTTATATATATATATATATATATATATATATATATATATATATATATATATATATATATATATATATATATATATATATATATATATGTGACTCATAAGCTTGTGTTCAATCCTGTATATGCTGCCAGTGACTTCAAAAACTGGGCAAAAAAGCTGACAAATAAAATTTTTAAAATCATTTTGTGCGTGAGTTGTTTTTATCAAATTACATTGAAAGTAAGATTTTATATCATTTTTAATTAAAGTTCATCTAATTATGATACAGGGATATGAGGTTGTAAAAAAGTCATCACCCTAGGGTGCACACCTTATATGATAAAATTTGCAAACGGATTGTTTGACCTTCTTAGTATTCACTGCAAAACACTCCGGTAATGTCTTTACTTTAACACGGCTGCATGAAGGACCATCGTCTAATACTGAACATTTTCATTTTGAATCTTTTCTTTGAGCTGTCACGTAGTTATCCGCTTTTTGCACCAAAGCAAGATGCTTTCTCTGTTGATAAATGCACATGATCAGATAATTGAAGGACAATTGTTTCTCTTGCGATAATTCACCTTAAATTCAATCAGCATATACTATAAATAAAGATTTTGCAAAAGGAAGCAGGTAGATTCGTGCATGATAAACCTACGCTACTTAACATTATCGTTAGTTACTATCAATTTTGCCATTTTGTTGATATAAGAAATAGTGAAACTTGTCAATTCAATTAGGTATCATATAATTAGCTTTAATAAATTCTTACCTTCAAATGAATCCGTAGATTGGAAGTAGCATTGCTCGCCGCAGAGTTTTAACCATTGCATGATATACATACACACTTTACTTTTTTTTTCGTCGGAAGATTTCACTCTAAAAAATTTACCATCTAGTAAACGATGACTATAACTACAGGATTCCTTATCTTCCTCGTCTTTATTGTCTAATCTCTCCATTTCACACTCTTTCGAAGAAGCTGAAGTTGCCATGCAGCAGTTGAAATAACGCTGAGTGTTCTCCCTATACAACCGAACACAACTGTGACCATCTGTAAACTGAATTTGAACAGATGCAAGCAATCTTCCCTCACCGGCTCACGCAGTCAACCATTTGTTTCATGCAAGTTGCGACAAGCTAAAACATGCATTACACGTTCTTAACAACTATATAAACCTATTATCAGTAAAGTATTCGCAAAAGGTATTTAAATACATTTTATTTAAATACTTTCAAAATAATTTTAATACTGTATTTAAATACATGATTTCAAATGTATTTACAAATACAATTTTAAATACATAAATATATTTAAATACAAAGTGTTTAAATACTTACCACCTCTGGAGCACTCATGTGCTGTTAGGCGTTTTTATTTCCTTCTTTGATAGCTTTTATACTTATTTGTTGTTGTTTTATACATTTTTTTAATTTATTTTTTGTATTGTTTTTCACGTTTTTTCTTGCTTGAGTCTTAGCTCTAAAGTGGTTCTATTTCGTTTAGAACCTTCTCTCTACTCTATTCTCTTTCCGTAAGCTGAATTTTTTCCAGTATTTCGTATGGAAAGTTATCTCGTATTTTTTGCCATATCTTTAGGGCACGTGCATGCATAAAGATGTTAATAGTTTTTGATTTGATCTTTGACGCATAAATTTTGATGGCGTTCTTTCTATCCTTCTGGATCGCGTAATGAAGCGGGTCGCTTTATTTTGGACCCTTTCATTTGAATGATCTTTGTTTTTGCCAAGGTGTGTAGCGGAATATCGGATGGGTCATAATTGGACGTACTAGTGTTAAGTATAATTTTCTTTTAGTATTTGCTGAGAGGTTATAGAACTGTAGAGGGGTGATAGTGTGGGGATCGAACCAAGTAAACATTCGAGAGAAAGATTCAATCAAACGGTTCACACAAAATCTTTGGGGAACGATTATCATTTTTTTCCGCTTAACTTTACCTCTTTTGCCAAGAATACCGATTCAGTATCGTGTGCTGGATCCTAGCTCTGAATGGGTGCTTTAAAAATTCTGAAAATCAATCAAGGTGAGAGAAGCAAGGGGATAGAGTAGATAGCATGACAGGGTTTTTTTTGAAGGGGGAGGGGACGGTGAGTGATTTGGAGTATTATTAGTTGCCAGGATACTGGCTATTCTTCTTTATTTAGTTATATTCTTCTATATATACGGGTATAAGAATTCGGATTTGATGGTATATTCACTCTTTGGAAATATTTGGATAGTGGAAGATAATAGATGGTGAAAGATGGGGTAGAGTTGCCTATGTTTGAGGGGCATCGCAGGCGTTTTTATTTTTGCAATTATTTATTATTCCTTTTTTGTTTTGTTATTGTTGTTGTTTGTTGTATTTCTTTGTATTCGTTTTTCTTTAGTGTTATTCTCTGTGTTTGTCTTTTTGTCTTAAACTCTAGTTTTGGCACGATTTTGAGCATTCGAGCCTTTATTAGTGCTCAATGATAGTTTAATACTTCGCGTTTTTATTTTGTTGTGTTTGCATTTCTTATTTGCTTGTAGGTTTGGTGTCTGTCTCTTAGTTGTGTGCTTTGTGGTTTTTGTGTTCATGTGTATAAGTGTGCTATGTTCTCCTCTGAGCAGTGTCTTGTACTTGGGAAACGCCGATTTCGAGCGACCTTCCCGCGCAATCTGGCAGGGATGTTAATCCTTCCGCCAGTTCTTCTTAGTTCTGGGATGATATCATTGGCCATTGTAGACCACTTTTTTGGCCAGTTTCTGTGTAGAAACATTAATGGGCTTCAGACGTTGTCTGCGGTGCAGTACCCTCTGCCGAAGTTGCTCTCTTCGTTTGGTCTTATTGATGCAGAGGGATGCAGAGTTCTGCACTCGCTGGAGCCTTCTCATAGTGGTCCTGTTGGCCGCTTGAGTCACTACTGCAGAGTAGATGAGCTTAGCCCGGATGAACATCAGGTATAATTTCCTGATGTTCACCGAGCTAAGGTCACGGAACCTATATAGCTTGGGAAATTCTCCCCTAGCCATAATCTGCCCCTCCTTGTAGTGACTCGAGTATCAGTGATCGGAGATCTTTAGGCCCAGGATGGTGCCTTCGGCGGAGTAGCCGTATCTCCTCCCATCTATTATAATGGGCCACGTTGACTCTCGGCTCAACGGGAGGATTTTAAATTTCTCCCTATTTGTCCGGATTCTCCACTTCTTCTCATATTGGTTGAAGTTAGAGATCTCTGCAATTGTGTTGATTGCCTGATCCCTAGCTTTCCTGACCCTACTGGGGACGATCTGCGTGACGTCATCTGCATATTGCAGATACATCGTGTCCCGGTGTATAGGAGTAGGGAGGTCGATGGTGAAGACCAAGTAAAGCAAAGAACTGAGGCAGCTTTCCTGGGGAACGCCCGCTTTGAGCTCGAATTCTGGTCCTTTGTGCTCTTCTATCATGATACGCCCCCTTCTGTCCATGATGAAGTCACAAAGGATCCTTTCCAGGACCGGGTTTAGCTGGAGACCTAGGATCTTGTACTGTAGTCCACTCAGCCAAACCTTGTTGAAGGCCTTCTGCAAGTCCCTCATCACGATGTTAACATATTGACCCTTTGCTCGGCAGTGCGCGATCTTTTCGGATAGGAGCACCAGGGCAGTTTCCGTGCCCCTTTTCGGTCTGAACCCATGTTGTTGAGGGTTGTGCGCTCCCAACTCGTCGAGTTGATTTTGTAGCCTGTCGGCTATAATCTTCTCAAAGATCTTGCCAGATAATTCTAGGAGAGAGATTGGGCGATAGTTGGCCACCTGATCTGGGGGCTTGTTCCCCTTCAGGATAAAGATGATTTTAGCCACCCTATACCCGTCAGGGAAGTAGCCTGTATTCAGGGATGCATGCCCTGAATAATTTGCCGTGGGGCATTCACCAGGTTGTTCTTGGTGAGCCCAGACCAGCCGGGTGCCCTTTGTTTGAAGGAACTAATGGTGTTCATAGTCTCTTCAATCGTGATCGGGCGCCCAGGGGCAACCATCTCTCTTTCTCAAGATAGTTGCGGTTGTAGGTAGGTCCTATGTATCATCGTTCCGAGGTCGTCGAGCAGTCGATCTTCGAAATCCTGGTCGAAATCGTCGTTCTCCTCAGGTGAAATTGCAAACACCTCTTTCCAATGTCTCCTGAATCTCTCTTCGAGAGTGTCCGGATCTTCTATGAAGATGTTGCCTTCCTTTATTTTTATTCCTGGACTGGGAGGCAATCCCCTAAGTCTTCGGACGCTGTTCCAAAAACTTACAGGATTTTTCTCCCTGTCTAGTTTGCCTATGATATCGTCAGAGGTTTCTTTCTGTTTCTCGAGGATTATGTTTTTCAGTTACTCGCTCAGCTATCTCATTCGGCCTGCCCTTTCCCTGTTCGGGCCTGTCCTGCTGACTTTCTCATAAATCTCCCTGTGTTCCCTGGCGATATCCCTCATTTCGTCCGTTCACCTAGGTTGCAGGAGCATTTTGTACGAGACTCTGGGGACGCATCTTTCGTCAGCTTGAATAAGGAGATTAGTGAGCTTTTCGATCTCCTCATCAATTTCCTCAAGATTAGCGTCGTCCAGGTCAGCTGGTTGGTAGGTGCTGAGCATTTCTCTGTACTGCTCCCAGTTAGCTTTCGCGTAACTTTTCCTAAGTGCGACGGGCTTGAGCATAGGCGCAAGCGAAATGGTGGTGATAATTGGGATATGATCGCTCGTGACCACAGGGTCTGGGGCATTGGCTATGTTGAAGGGCAATTCTGGTCTTGCCAACACAATGTCCGGTTTTGTCGCCCAACACCATGTGAGGTAAGTTGGAAAGTCTGGTCCAACTCTCTGGAGCTTATTTCTCTCAAATAGTAGCTCCAGGTTTCGTCCCCTTGGGTCGACACGCCTGTAGCCAGATACACGGCAACATGCGTTTAGATCCCCGCCTAGCAACGCTAACCTTTTGTGCCCGAAGAGGGTGTAGAAGTTGTTAATTGGCAGGTATTGTCTCCTGGGTGGCTGGTAGGCTTCCGCCACCGTTAGACCTCCAACCAGGGTTGGGATTTCGACAGCCACGAATGATTCATCTAAGTCCGGAAGCATTTTGAATTTAATGTTTTTCCTGATAGTGATGGCGCAACCATCGTATCTTTTGTGTGTGATTTTTCTGTATAACTGTGTAGTTGTGTATTTTTATAATGTCAGTGTTTGTGTTGATTCTGTGTTCTGATATGAGAATAGTGTCTGGGTCTTCTTTCCGGAAGATGTTGCTGTAAAGAATAGACTTTTCCTTCCATCCATTCACATTCAGAGTGAGGACATATTTTTAGAGCGTTGTTTCTGTTTTCCATGTTTTCTTGTATTTGTGTTCTGTTTTTTGTTGTGTCTTAGGTGTAGTTTTCTTTGCCGTTTCTAACTTACTTGAATTCTGCATCACTTAGGGTGATGCAGGAGTCTTTACGTAGTTTTATGGCGCCCTCCAGCTGTGCTTGCTCAATGTCTGACTCTTTTTCTGATTCTGAGTAGGTCCACTTGAATGTTCTATGTTGGATACCCTGAAATATCTCCTTGGGGGAGAGCTTCTGTGGGTATGGGTTTAGCTCGCTTGTTATTATTTTGAGGTCAATCTCCTCTCCGTCGTACTTGTAAGTACTCTTCAAGGCCTTTGACCTACTTCTCGAGCTTACGGGGCTCTTGGTCGCCCTGTCTTCGACCTCCTCAGCGTCAGACTCTGAAGACGATTGGCTTGCCAGGTTGCCTTCTGCTTCCTTTATTCTTCTGGCTGCTCTTCTCTCCCTCTTGTCACGACGTTTCTGTGCCTCTAGCCTTGGGTCTGTCCTAGAGGTGTTGGCTTTCAAAGTCGTGGGATTTGTTTCCTTTGTGGGCTCCGTTGCTCTATTTTCTTGGGAAAATGGGGTCGCCGGTGCCTCGGTTGCTTCCTTAGCCAGAAACTGCAGCTGCAGCACGTCTCCCGATGGTGAATCGTCCGGAAACACATCTCAGACATGCCGTTTTTCTTTAGCATGAGATTCAGTGTCTTCGCGAACGATCCTGGATTGGTGATATTATTCACGTGCGCAAATAATATGCACGTGAGTCTCTTCGTCAAATTCTCATTCTCAAGTTTGAGATAAGTTTTCGACTGCTTTTCTGCAGCTTGGAGCTTCTCCTTGTCTCCTCTGTCCTCTTTTTTCTTATAATGTCCTTCTTTTGGGGGCAGGACATGGCCGGCGCCTTGCATTCGCGCCAACCATGGCCTTTCCCACTGCACATCAAGCACGTGACAGTTTGATCTTTGCAATCTTTCGTTGCGTGTTGCTCCATCTTGTAGCCCCTGAAGCACATTAGTATGGGGGTGAACTCTTCCCTTTCAATTTGGTCTGCACAGACCCTAGCGTTGAAGAGTAGTAGCCCCCCTTTCTTTTGCTTTCTGGGCCATCTGTGTGTCACTGAATATGACTTTGAACAGGTGTTGGTATTCAGTGGTATCCCGCTTATTTCGGAATTTCACGATATCCACCACGTTAGCCCACGACTGGTTCTTGTTAATTTCTTATTTTATTTCCTCCTTGGTGTGCTGTCCGATCCATGGATCTAACTGTCTGCACACGACGCTGCGGTGAGCCTGGATCTGAGGAAGGGTACTAGTTTGGAGGCCTATTTCATTTAGTACCCTTTGTCCCTCCTCGGTCGTGAGCATCTCCACATCTGCCTCTTTTTCTCAGATTGCGGAGCGTGGGGATCCCGAGGCTGATCGATACCCCCTATCACTCAGCCTCGGGACCCCCACGCTAAATTTTTCCAAAGATCGTCGCAAACACCGGGCTTCAGTCGGTTTAGGGGCACACCTATAGTCCTTTACGGGACTCTTGTGGCTGGGTGGGCCGCTATTTTGGTGCTTTTGCAGCCCCTCTGTCCGGGGGTGCAAATTTCTTTGGGTTGGCTCTGTTTGTCCTTGGTGTTTACACAGCTTCGAGTTTATGAGTGTGTATGTATGTATAAATTTGCTTTTGGTTTAGTTTTTTCCTTGGAGGAGAAGAGAGCACGTTCACCGGCCGTCTGGATGGAAATAAGAATTGCTTTTTAAATGGAAGATGATGATGGATGAGATGAATCCGGGTGGGATCCTCTCAGGGGTGTGATTGTATGGCGGACTTATTGGCAACGCCGCCCCCCCGAGGGTGTTTTAATCGTGACCGCATCCCAACATACCATAGAGACGGTTGTACGTCCCTCTATGGTCCTGGAAGGGGCTCCCACTGTGGTGAGCAGCAGGAGTAGCAGTCCGTCCCGTATCCGGAAGAGTTTCTAACATTGTTCTCCACTGTAGGCTATTCCTCAAACCATCTTCCTCCAATGCCCCCAATTATGGCTAAGCAACTGCCTGACATAGTTGGGACGAAACATGAATGGCCATCCCCCTTTAAATCTGACGGCGGTTCACGCAGTAGAGTAGGCCATGGACTTAAGCAGTCATCTGCTTAGGTAGGGCCGCTGTAAAGAAAGATGAATTAGTAGTGAATGATGATGAAGATGAGTGAGACACAAGATATATACTCTCTTTTTTAAAATCTGGTTCTAAAATTAGAACCCAGATTTTCGGAGGCGGAGGCAAAATTTTTCACCAAAACTTTTCCTCCTTTAGCAGCTCAGGAGATACGTATTATGCAGTGCTTCTGCCAAGAATTCCGACCAGTCAAGAATTCGGGAATGATGATGATGAATAATAGTTAGTAAGAGATTAGAGTGGGAGATTAGATAATAGGTTATAGGCAAAGACAATTTGCAGGGTTTGCCCTGGTAATGAGGGCTACGCTTTTCATTTGTTTAATTTTCTTATTCCTTTTTATGATCTTCCATCCTGTATTTTGTATTTTTGTGTGTATCTTAATTTATATTTAACGCATTCAATATTTTTCCCCTTAATATTATGCTAATTTTAAGAGAGATAAACTTACATATGTTTATATATATATTTTTGTTTTTATTTATTTTTTATTATTTTTTTTATTTTTATTTTATTTTATTTTTATTTTATTTTTTTATTTTTTTCCTTTTTATTTATTTATTTATTATTTTTTTTTAGAGTAATACTAAATGAAGTAGTTCAAGAGTCTACAATATACATTTAATTACCTTGCATACTACACATTCATACATGTTTGTGAGTGTATTTGTTACTGTATCGTGTTTGTACTTGTTTTTTCAGTGTGGTTTATTATGTGAACCACGGTGCCAACTGCTCCTCAGAGCATTCTCTCGAACTAGGAAATCGCCTCTTCCTGCTTACTTTATCCCTTCTGTTCGCTGGGATTTTTAGATCCTCCGCTAGTTCAGGCGCTGTTTCATTCAAGGTCCTCTCCCAAGTTCATTTGGCCAAACTTTGGGTCACCAGATTGATAGGTGTCAGAGTGGCTCTTTGGTGGAGTTGTGTTTGGGGAATTCGGTCTCGCTTTCTTTTGTTACTTATGTAGAGAGTCGCCTTGTTTTGGACTATTTGTATGCGCTTTAAGGGCTTCCTACTTAGGGTTTGGGCCATCACCGCGGGGTATATCAGTGTTGGTCGTACATGGATGAGGTATATCTTTCAGATATTGCTAGATCTCATATTCCTGAATCGGTGGAGTTTGGATAGTTTCAACCTCGCGAGATTTTCCCGCGTTTTGAAGTGATGCCCGTACCTGGTAGCTGTGATTTTGAGTCCCAAAATGGCCCCTTCTTGGTGATAGGGAAATATCAGTTCCCCTATTGTCACGTCCGCTGTTTTTCTGCGACTGAGGGCGAGGATCTTGAACTTCCTGCTATTCGTGCGGATCTTCCACTTACTCTCGTACTCATTTATGTCCCTGATCTCATTAGCAGTCTCTTGAGCCTGAGCCCTAGGATTCCTGTATGTACCAGGGATCACTTGGGTTATATCGCCCGCGAACTGGAGATATAATGAGTCCTCCTTTACCGGGGTTGGTAAATCTATTGTGTAGATTAGGGAGAGGAGGGGGCTCAGACAACTGCCGGGCGGGACTTTGGCCTCGAGGAGGAACTCAGGTCCTTGGTGACCCTCAATCATGATTCTGGCGCGCCGTTCCATGACGAAGTCGCAGATAATGCGCTCCAGAATCGGGTCTAGCTGAAGGTTCAGTATCTTATATTGAAGGCCCTTCAGCCAGATCTTGTCGAAAGCCTTCTTTACGTCCCTGAGCACGATGTCCGTGTATTTTCCTTCCACTTGGCACTTGGCGATTTTCTCGGTTAGGAGCGCGAGTGCGGTATCTGTTCCGCGTTTTTTCCGGAACCCATGCTGTTGAGGGTTGTGGGCCCCATTCTCCTCGAGTTGTTTCTGGAGCCTGTTGGCTAGAATCTTTTCCAGAATCTTACGGATGATTTCTAGGAGAGAGATGGGCTTGTAGTCCATCGGCTGTTCAGACACCTTTTTCCCTTTTGGTATAAAGATGACTTTTGTCACCTTATATCCATTGGGGAAGTAGCCAGTGTTCAGGGCCGCGTTCATTACGTTCGTAATGCCTTGTAGCAGGCGGGGGGGGGGGGGGAGGGCGTTTACCAGATGGTTTTTGGTAATCCCTGTCCAGCCAGGAGCTCTCTGTTTGAAAGTTTTGAGCGTGATCAGGAATTCCTCAGTGGTGATTGGACGTCCGTGGCCCATCATTCTCCTCTCTTCAGAAACGTGCGGGTGGGGATGCGTTCGGTAGGTTCTGGTATTGAGTTCGTCTACGATCTGGTGCTCGAACTCTAATTCAAAATCCTCGTTCTCTTCAGGGAGGATGGAGAATACTTTTCTCCAGTGTTTATGTGCAAACGGTTTGAGCGTTAGTAACCTTTTAAATCTATCATGGCACTGATTGGACAATTATTACAGTGCTTATGTCTAAAAGCTGATTGGTCAATTTGTTAACGCTAAGGTCGTTATTCAAAAAATGAACGTAAGAATGACGATTAAATGTATATCAATCCTGATTGGTTGAATTTTTGTAGTAGATGAGTAGATGAAATAACTAGTTATATAGGTGTACTTTTGTGTAAAAGATAGTCAGAAAAGTTATTATTATTCAAGAAGAAAAGTTGTCATTACTGTTCGCCATTTCACGTGCGGTATATGGGCGAAATGTTTAAAGCGGGTAGTTACTAGTTCTGTTTTAACGGCATTGGTATTATTATTGCCTTATTATAATTGTTTTGTATTCTCCAGCGTTTATTGTAAAGAGATCCTGGTATTATTTGGTAAGCTACATTTAACTCTCTCACTAATTATATAATATAATAGCATATAATATTTTATTAGTGTCTGCCTTCTCTCTTATTTTTTATAATTGTAATTTGCTTGTTTTTTAATAAAATATATAAAAGCTCAATAACAGTTTCTTTAATTTGTTACCTATTTAATATTTACGTTTATTTTCTATTTCAGTTGCTAAGTACAAAACATGTTGAAGAAGAGCTTTTTTAACACGGAGAAGAACAAGAAAACCTGGACAAATAACTTAGTCCAGTTTTAAGCACCATCAAGAAGAGGCAACGTGGCAGTTTATGAAGCACCCTTAAGTGAACGGAGTCGCATGCCCCTGAAAATCCACGTCGTTGGACGCTTCAAATTTCTTGAATCCACCGCCAAAGATCGGAGGGAGGGATCGGCCTAATTGTTGTGAAGCTAAAAGCCCTATGGAGCAAAACATTGAACTTCCCGCATGTATCTGATCAAGCCATTTGTGCAAAACTAGAAAACCTTCTGAAAGACTATGAGTACTGCAGAAGGAAACAAAACTTTAATTCTTTGAATGAACTGTTTGACGTGACCAAGGTGAAAGGCAACTGGTTGTGCAATGAAGATGAGAACCTCTATAAACAGCAAATTTGACCATAGGCCAGGTTGGTTATTCCACTGGTAAACCTGCTAGTGCTAAGAGCCAAGACCATCAATCCATCCAAGCGAAAGAAGGCAATGGTAGCGACTGTGTCCCCACTTTCCAGCTCAGCACTACCTGATTGTTCCTAAGCTAGCACGGACTCATACAATAACAGCGAAGACGGTTCTTTGGAGGATGAGAATGCAGCATCAACGAATTAAAGGAATCATAACCCAACAGGCTTAGCAAGACTCCTTGCTACAAGCTCAAAGCTGTCGTCCCACAGAGCAGCAAAGATATGTCGCCAGCTTTCTGGTGAAGACATTGAAATCCCAACCCCATGTCAGTCAACAATCCACAAGACTATCTACACGAGAGCTGCTCGGGTGAAGAAGCACTTGGTGAGCACGCTTCATCTGGAAAAGTGGAGCTTACACTTTGACGGCAAATGCATTGAGAACTTTGAATATCAGGTCGTGGCCCTCAAGAATGAAGCGAAAGAAATAAAGTTGGCTGCGCTCAAATCGAAGGATGGGAAAGCTGAAACAATTGCAAAATGGCTCCAGGGTGTGTTAGAGGAGTTAAACCTGTGGGGATTAATTGTTAAGCTTGTCGCCGACATAACAAGCGTAAATACCTACAAAAAGACAGGCGTTGTTGTTCGACTGCAGCAAATGTTCGAAGATAAAGGTCACCGCAAACCCAAGTTCATCCGTTGCCAGCACCATCTCCTGGATCGGATTCGTCGCGTTGTCATGGACGATGAGCTCCATGGGTCGACTAAAACACCAAACATAGAGTACTTCTTTGTGCAGTATTTGATGATCAATTATGATAAATTGAAATCAGCCTTCAGCAACCTCACGCGTGTCTTCCGTCACTTCACTGAGATGAATGAGGTTCCCTTTGTAAAGTTTCAAAAGATCTCAAACATCAGCAATGCACGTTGGAACTCTCGTGCTATTCTAGCCCTTCTTGCGTTCATTCTGATGCCTGACACCCAGATCAGGTTGCGTAAAATCTGTTCATTCATTTCTTGCTCATGGGCTGACCATTGGTTGAGCACCCACTTGTCCTGCGCTGAAGATTTTTATGAACTATCTGCCGCTCTGAATGAATACCCAACAGGTCTCAAATGCTTGAAAACCTACTGGAAAACAGATGAATCTCCAATCAATATTGCCCGAAGCAACCAGTGCTGTGAGCATGCAATCAAAGTTATGCAAGACTTGCACGGGTCCTGCCGCAACAAGGACAACCTATCACTTAGATTCATCCTGTCCAATGACATTATTGTAACTAATTTACATCCTTGTGTGTTTGAAGACCCTATATAATGTTATATATATGCGACTCATAAGCTTGTGTTCAATCTTGCATATGCTACCAGTGACTTCAAAAACTGGACCAAAAAGCTGACAAATAAAATTTTTAAAATCATTTTGTGCGTGTATTTTTATCAAATAACCTTGAAAGTAAGATTTATATCA
The DNA here is from genome assembly GCA_963969495.1 of Ceratothoa steindachneri. Classification (NCBI taxonomy): domain Eukaryota; kingdom Metazoa; phylum Arthropoda; class Malacostraca; order Isopoda; family Cymothoidae; genus Ceratothoa; species Ceratothoa steindachneri. The sequence continues at coordinate 79,613,519 of OZ018335.1, forward strand.
TCTTTAATTAAAGCTCATCAAATTATAACACAGGGATATAAGGTTGTAAAAAAGTCATCACCCTAATATATATATATATATATATATATATATATATATATATATATATATATATATATATATATATATATATATATATATATATATATATATATATATATATATATTATATATATACACATTTCTTTACCCCAAAGGAAGCGTTTGATCACTTAACCCAGCCTACGAAACTACTAGAGATAATACCTTACTCAGTCCCTATAACTGGTGACCCCCTCTTCGTTGAACGAAAATGGATTGGATAGGCGACGCATCAATACATCAACAAGCTGCTCATTCTCTTCCACACCAAGAAGTGGAACTCGCGAACGCGATCTCAATCAGACCTCCTGTATTTAATGAAGCAGCAGCCTCAGGATGGTTCAAAATTGTGGAGGCGCAATTTTTCATCTCAAGAATACAACGAAAAGAAACGAAATTCTACCAAATCTTTGCTGCATTACCTCCGGAGACAGTCGATCTACTTCTAGCTGCGGACCTTTCATCGGAGGACTACTCTCTTTTTCGGACAGAAGCGCAAAGTGTTTAAAAATTAATAATACCATAATAGTGTAAAAAAATCCCAGTGTAAATAAGTTTAATTGTGTATATTCATGCCTATTTAGTGAAAAGTGTAAATCAAGGGTCCAGTAATGAGAATAATATAGTAATTTTGGGTGTCTAAAAAATTAGTGTAGACATCAATATAAAGTTAATTCTGTTTAATTAGGGAAAGTAGTGTGGTGCCTACACACAAAGTAACACATATAAAAGAGGTTTAGTTCGCGACGAGAAACTGCAGCTACTTTATGCGGAACGCTTTAATTAATGTTATTAAATCGCTTGTCATAACATTGGTGATACAAAGGATCTCAGGACTGATGATCCCTCTGAAATCTATGTTATGCCTTAAAGAATAACAAATGAAATACGCAAGTATATAATGTTGTGGGCGCGCGCACAAAGCTGTAGGTATGCTTAGAAATATAATTAAATTATACTGCAGCCAATGATAAAAATAAAGGAACGTCATAATAAATTTGTGGTGCGCATACACGCACGCAAACAATTTTGTTCGCACTTAAGTGCTGCAGTTCCTGCGCCCGAACGCTCTAAAGTACTTCAGAATTTATTTAAAGTACATCTATGTTTATTCATAAATGTATTAAAGAAACCACGTTTTCGAGGCCAACTCCTGTGGTGCTGAGACCACATTGTAGAATCGAATATGACTAAAAGATACCTCAAAGATGAGCATTTTGAAGTCATAGGAAATTCTATAATTGGTTCACAGTAAACCCTAGCATATTAAAATATATTTGTATATATATATATATATATATATATATATATATATATATATATATATATATATATATATATATATATATATATATATATATATATATATATATATATATATATATATATATATATATATATATATATATATATATATATATATATATATATATTACAGTAAATCCTCGATATAACGAACCTCAATATTGCGAATTTCGGATATAACGAACCAAATTTCCTGGCCGAACTCTATGTGTTTAACAGGCAAGCGTTACGACCAGCCTCAGTGAGTGTTGGTGTGTCCCATGTCTTCTACAGTGCAAGGTTCCTATCAATACTATGTTGTGTAGTCCACTTTACTTTATTAGTAATTACATACGTATTACATATCTAAAACGAACTTGGTTCATTATTTCCATTGCTTTTAACGCCTATCGGGTTTAACGAACTTTCGGCTTTAACGAACGCCCCCCGCCCCATATAGTTCGTTATATCGAGGGTTTACTGGATATTTATATATATATATATATATATATATATATATATATATATATATATATATATATATATATATATATATATATATATATATATATATATATATATTTATTTATAATTGTAAGGCGGTAGTACTGTGTGTGTCGAACCAAGTAAACATTTGAATGAAAGATTCAAACAGGTCACACAAAATCTTCGGGGAACGTTTATCATGTTCCCGCTTAACTTTACCTCCCTTGCCGAGAATACAAATTCAGTATCGTGTGCTGGATCCTAGCTCTGATTGAGTGCTTAAAAATTCAGAAATTATGATTATGATTTATTAAAGCAATAAATATACAATAAGTTTTTCCATTTTACAAATATTAAAATAAAAATAAATACATATATGTAAAATGAAACAATAGATAGGTGTAGTGGTGAAGTTATATTTTTTGAAAATTTTGCGGAGAAGAGTAAGAGTAAACTGTAAGTATGAGTAGGAAAATAGATTCTCCCGGATTCAACGGGGAGGTCAACTTATTAGCACTATATATTGTTTTGAAAGAATACATGAAATGTTTTTAATTTTTGTTCTTTAATTTTTAGATATAATTTTTTAAGTCAAATTTATAAAGAAAGGTTTGAAGTAAATTTTTTAATATAATCCTTTTATGTTTGATTTTATTTATTTTAGCACTTATTTTTAATTGAGTTGTGCTTTTAGTCTTAATTTAGATAAATTAATTGTTCTGGTTTTACTATTTTCTCTTTTTTCGTTTAAAACTTTATTTTGGTAGCACTTTATGATATTACTATTTAAAACGAGTTAAATTATTATCTAATCTGTTAAATAGTTGTAATTATATTATTATTCTTGTTTAGCTTAATCTTTAGTTTATTTTTCTATGTTTACACTATTAGACCATTTTAATTATTATACACTCGATTCATTCTCTTATTATTCTATATTTTACACTATTAGACCATTTTAATTGTTATTCACTCTATTCATTCACTTTTCTCACTTTAGATTACTTATTTTAGACGCTTCAATTTGTTCAATTGTTCGCACTTTTGCCAACTTGTTTTAATCACTTTGATTTGTTCACTTCTTGCTAACACTAGTTGCTATTTTGGAGGTTAAGTAATACTCCGAAGTCTGGTGGCCATTCTCCATTACCTTAAAGACAGCTGAATCGATGGTGTGTAAGCACGAGTCCGGAATGTAAATCGCGCGCTCCATCAATAGTCCACCTAATTCCTTCGGGGACCATGGTCCTTCGTATGTCCATTTGTATTTGCCTTTGTTGATTGCGTCGAGCAGTTTTTCATTGTGTCCTTTTGGGGGTCGGCATTGAGTGGGACCATGGACTTTAAGGTCCACGTCCATGGCGTCGAAGAAACAGTCCCGCAGAAGGATATCCCTTTTCTCCGTGAGTGGAAATCCCGGATACTTTAGGATTTCATCTTCGTCTGAGCTTTCTTGAGATTGGCTTGTTTCCTTTTCTTTATTTACCTCTTGTACCACTTGTTTTTTCTTTTTCCGTTGTGAGTTCTTCCTCCGATGTTTTATGGGGCCGATTCACAACTTCTTTTCCAGAGTTTTTCTGCTGGGGAAATTGTATCCTTAACATTTCCTGCGATGCGGGGTTGGGCGGGAACCATAGCTTCATCTGAAAAACGTTCTTTTGCAGGAGGCGATTTATTTCCTCTGCAAATGAACCAGAGTTAGCTAGATTCGCCAAGTGAGCAAAGACGATCATGGTCATAATCTCCTTAGACTCACCTGGCATTACTAGTTGTGGGGCAGAGTTTTCTGGGCTGCTAGTCTTGGTTGATGCCACTGCGTCAACGTAGGTATTAGACTTTGCCTCCTTTACCTGCTTCATCACATCTTGTTTCGCCCGAATGGCTTCTTTGCGGATGGGACACCTCATGGCCACGGCCTTGTGGTTCCCTCCACAGTTAGCGCATCTTTGTTTCTCGGAAGTTCACTCTTTCCATTCGTGACCGAGTTTGGAGCAGATGGAGCAAGTGACGTCAGCCGCCATACATTCTTTAGTGGGATGTTGTTCCACGGCCAGGCAGCGTTGGCAGAACTCGAGTTGGATAAACTCCTCCGCTTCAACTTGTTCCAGGGGTGATACGAAGGAAGAATCCCAGGAGTCCATCCTGCATGGCCCTCTGAGCCATCTCGATGTTTGTAAAGATTACTTTGACTATGTTTTTGCCGAATTTTTCAACTTTGTCGATTTTTGCTCAGTTCTGTTGTTTAGTTAGCTCGACCTTGATGTCCTCACAAGAGTTGTCCGTGAAGAACGGGTCGAGTCTCCTAAGTATGATAGTTCGGCGTGCGAAGATTTCCTTGGAGATAACAGCTTCGAGACCAATCGCACGTAGGGGCTCATTGGCTTCCTCCGATACCAGTCTCTCGATATCTTCGTCCTTCCAGCACACTGCTGCGTAGCCGTTGGGGTATCAATAAGCCTTATTAGGGATATATTGAGCATGCCGTAGATGGTTTGCATGACTGTTGGAATTGGTGCTTTGGTCGCTCCACCGATAGTGCGGAGGGGCACCCTCTTGTAGTCTCGGTTGGGAGGCCCCATGGCCCCCTTCGGGCTTTTTTACTCCTCTTAGTCTAGGTATGGACCATCTTCTTCTAGAGGATATTCTTGTTCCGAATCACGAGGCTTGAATATGAGAGTTGCTTTCGAACTCTAGGTCATAGTCCTCGTTCTCCTATTCAGTTATACTGAAGATCTTTTCCCAATAACTTCGAAATATTTCTTCAACTTTTTCCTCTTCTGTTTCGATGTTTCCGTCATCTTTCTGTAGCTTGATCTTATGCTTCTTCTTCCCAGTCGATCCTTTGAGATTTCGGATCTTTTTCCAAAATTCTTTGGGAGTCGTTTCGTGATTGAGGCTATCGATCACGTCCTCCCATATTCTATTCTGCTGTTCAAAGACCAACTGGTTCAATTCTCGTTTGATTTCTTTACTTCTTTGCATCGAATGAACCGATGCATTCACGATGTTGAGTTCATACATTAATTTCAGTTCACGGTATAATTCCTTCATATATTCGGTCGACTCGTAGGTCGAGATAGTCCTATATTCGGATTTAGAGATACAAGCCCTATCTGCGTCGATGAGTTGGTTATTGAGGTCATCGAGTGCCTCGTCAATCTCTTCGAGAATTGCCTCGTCCAGGTTGGGTGGATCGTAGGCCTCGAAAAGGTGCGCGTACCGTGTCCAGTCTGCTCTTTTGTAGTTCTTCCTGAGTACAGCTGGGACTTGTATATGGTTCCTGTTGATAGTAAGTAAGATCACTATATAGTCACTACATGGTACCTGGACTGGTTCCATGTAGTAATTGAACGGCAGCTGAAGATTCGCCAGACAAATGTCTGGCTTTGTGACACCTCGTACTCTGACATAGGTGGGGAAGTCGGGGCCTATTCGCTAGGCAATATTTCTGTCCAGCAACAGGTCCAGACTTCTCCCTATACCGTTTTAGGTCCTGTAACCGGATTCTCGGCATCTGACGTTCAGATCCCCCATTAATATAGTGGGGGCTCTTCTGACAAATAGGCCAGTGAGAGTGTGAATTGGTAACACATCCCTCCTTGGCGGTTGATATCCGGTAGCAATGACCAACTTTCCTAAGTCAAGTTCGACCTCAATCGCGAGGTAGGATTCTTCTAGATTCCGTATTTGCTTGCATTTAATCCCTTTCTTTATTGCAATAGCGGCTCCATCGTACCGCTCTTGCGAATAATTGGTGATCAACACATCGTAGTTCCAGATCTTCATTTCTGTTCTACGCGTGTCGATCCGGTGTTGTGAAATCAGTATGATGTCTGCATCAATTTCTCTGAATACATTTTCGTAAAGAATTCTTTCCGTCGTCCAGCCTTCGGTATTGATTTCCATTATCTTCAGTGTGTTCCGTAACATGGTGAGTTGTTCTTACTTATATTTCTTCTTAGTTTTCTTCTGCTTGGGGGCTGGCTGGGCGGTTTTACTCGGCACAGGGTTTTCCTTTTTCGGAGGGGGACTCGGGGTTTTTGACCTGCTCTTCGTAGCTCGTGTACGAGTGCAGGGGCCTTCTTTGCTGTCAGACGAAGAGGATCCATCCTCACTTCCAGCATTTTCCTCTTCTTCGTCTTCTTCGGTTTCTTCCGATGAGAGAGGTTCAATAATCTCCTTTAATCCAGACTTGACGTTATTATTCTTTATGACTGAGTCATGGAATGCCTCGGAGAATCGGGGTCTTCAGGCATAATTACTGAAGGGAGATTGTTCGCCTTCAGGAGAGCGTTAAGAACTTGATTATAGCAGGCGGGTTTTACTGCATTTGCCACATTTGCATGGGTTATGCAGAATAAGATCTTTGCACTTATATCTCCGTCGAAGCTTATTTGTGCGAATGCCGATGTGGGCTTTACCTCTGCATTCTTCTTGGCGGCGTTTGCATAAGTTACCTCTTTTGTCTTTCTCTCTTCTTCTTCTTTTCTCCTGATTATTTCGCGGCACTCGGAACAGTTCAGGGCCATAGTCCTATGCTCCCCTATGAAATTCAAACATCTTTTTGTGGAGCTTTCGCATTTGTCAAACCGGTGTACTTCTGTGGCGCATTTATTGCACCGCAGTTTGTTTCTATCCGGGCATGTCGTTGATGTGTGTTCTTCGAGTTTATAGCATACAAAACACATTTGTATGCTGATGAATTCTCCTGCTGGATGTTTTCTCCTGGTATTCTCATATTGAATATCAGAATACCATTTTGGGTTGCTTTTCTCACCATGTCTGTTGTGGAGAATGTTATTTTGAACACATGGGTGTGTTCGCGAAATTTTATTATCTCACGAACTTACGCCTATGGGTTGCTCTTCGTGATTTCTTCCTTAAGTTCTTCGGGTTTCTGTTCACCCACCCAGCTTTCTACTTTGTGGCAGATGACGCTTCTGTTCGCTGCCACTTGTGGGGTGGTTTTGGCTTCTAGGCCGGTGTTCTTTAGGACTCTCGCTCCCTCTTCTAATAGGAGCTGGTCTACATTCTTGGTCTCGGCACACATGGCGATGAATCCCGTTGAGACCTCGATAAGTTTCAGCAGTGCCACTTTTAGCTCGATGTATAGGGTTTCACATAAGTTGTTGTTGGCGGGGGTCTTCATGCCGGCGATGGTCCTTAGGGGGACCCTCTTAGTGAGGGCCTCCGTGGTCTTCGTGTTCCTTTTGTGATTCCTTCTTTTCCTGTAACCAAAGTGTAAATAATATGTTTTTGGAGTGAAAAGAAAGTTAGAATGTGGTAAAGGAGGTAAAGGGTGGTGTAGATAGTTTTGTGAACAGGTCCAATAAATGGTGAGAAACGCCCCCGTCCATTTTCCTGTTGTTCCCCCGCTCGTTTGCTACCAGAATGATGGGTGATAGATGGACCTCAGAGGGTTGAGCTTGGTGGACTTGATGCATAGCGGCCGAATCAACGACCGCTAAGTTTTTGCCACCCCCTCACGGGTACATACGCCATAACTGCATTTAACTACATATAGACGGGAGTACTTCCCTCTATGATTCTGGCCGGGTCCCCCAGGCGATGAGGATTTCTCCTCCGTCCGGGACTCGCAGTTATGCCCCATTATCGAGACAATTTCTGACTTACACTTCCGCTGTGGGCTAGGCCTCAAACCAGTTTTCACATAAGTCCTTAATTATGTCAGTCCAAGTGGCCGGCATAGTTAAGATGAAATCAATGAATGGGAGACACCCAAGCGGGTTCGCACGCAGAGCGATGGACGGGAGCAGTGAGGTGCTTAAGCCCTCATTGAATTACGAGGCTTCGACGTAAAAATGTGTATCTCTGTTTTTGAAGGGTAAAACTGGGTTCACCGTAAAACTTCCAGAGTAGGTGTTCGTCTATGTAAGCAGTGCTAAAAATCAGTCACTAAACAAGTGAAAATGCTGTATCCGTAGGTTCTTAACAGAGCGCAGGAGTCGGATATTCGGCCGTCTGCAAACGGTTTGAGCGTTAGTAACCTTTTAAATCTATCATGGCGCTGATTGGACAATTATTACAGTGTTTATGTCTAAAAGCTGATTGGTCAATTTGTTAACGCTAAGGCTGGCGAAAATTGACAAGGTGGAAAGAATCGGTAAAATGTTGATTAAAGTCACCTTCAACAACAGTGAGATGGCTCAGAGAGCGATGAGAGATGGTCTCCTGTGGTTTCACATACGCGTAGCTCCAGAGCAGATCGAGGCAGAGGAATACATACACCTCGAAAACTGCCAAATTTTCCTCGAGCTCGAGAGTCACTCGACGAAGGAATCCCCAGCTAAACCACAAACTTGTGCGGCATGCTCCAAAACCGGCCGCGGTTGGAGAGACTGCAGAGAAGAACAAGTAAAATGTGCAAATTGCGAAGGGGACCATCGGGCTCTGGCCATGAGATGCCCTCTACGCAAAGAAGCCATTTGGAAGAAACGGGAAATGTTAAAAATACAAAAGGAGGAAAAGGACCAAGAGGGATCCTACGCCACAGCGGCACCTGCTCCAATCAACATCAACACGCAAGCAACCGATAGAGTGACTCCGAAGCTGGTCATGCCGGATGAAAGCAAGGAAATTATGACAATGGTCATACTCGCCTACTTGGCGAACGTTGCGCGACCCGGCAGCTTCTCGGAGGAACTTAACACCATGCTGCAGAATAATGGAGTTAAGAAAAGGTTGTGGTTCCCACCAAACCCGGCATCTCAAGACGTGTTGAACATCAAGTTCCTTGATGAAACACAGTCTGAGACAACCAAAAAAGCTACGGTTCCAAACGAGGAACAACAACAACCAAAAAACAATAAAGAAGACAGGAGCCACGAAAAAGACGAAGGCGTAGAAAACGCTGAAAACACAAAAAATAACCCGAAGGAGAAGCGATTAAAAAAGAAGAGGAACACCAGATCCGCAGCAAAGCAAGTAGAGGAAGAAAGGCCTGTCCAATCTGACGCAGACTCGGAAGACGACCAAACTTTCCCCGGAGTGCCCCTAACCGAAAAAGTCGAAGTCCTGGAAAAAGGACACTTTTTCGACGGGGAAGAATTGAAGTTAAAAATTTTCGGCACTGCTGGTTGTAGACCTGAAAAAAGCAATCAAGCAAAACTAGTTTTAGAGATCGGAAACGGTGAGTACAAGTGGACCTTTGAGGGGCCGTGGTCTCCAAAGGAAATAGAAAGCCTTGTGTGCAGTGGTACGATATATATCCCGGAGTCTAGTTTACACACAGTAAACGGAACTACATATAAAAACATAAAGTGTTTGGATGAAGACCTCAGAGATTAACTAACAGTAAAAAGTGGTAAAAGTGTTAAATAATAAGGCGAAAATCAAATATCTAACAGTGTATAAACACGTCAAGTAAGTAAATGTATAACGTGTAAATAGTTAATTACGAAAGTTTTAGTGTATTTTAAATATATGAAAGAATAAAATTAAAAAGTTTCAAATAGTATAAAAGTTTCAAGAATAAAGTGAGCTGAAACTAAAAACTCAGCAAAACATAGTGTGTACAGTATACAAAATATCATAAAAGTAGATGTTATTAAATAAAATTTAAACTGAAGTATATACAGCAATATTAGTGATAATAAGTAATAGAGTAATGATAAAATTGCAGTGAAAACTAAGTGATATAATTAGATTAAAATAATTAAAGCTAGCAAGTAAAATTTAAACAAGTGCGAATTCGTAAATCATAAATCAAAACACTAGTTTTAATGTAAATATAAAACCCTATCAGTTGGGGTAAATATGTAGATTAGCGACTCGGCCGAAAAAGTATTTGTTTTGGTAAATATTATCGTTCACCCGTGTCGAAATATTCATGCGCGTTTGAGTCCTTTTCGAATTATAGCTGGCGCCATTTTTGTTATAAAAAAAATGCCCGAAACTAAACAAACGAAAAACGCTGTTTACTTAGGCCATTTTTTTAACAAAAATACCCGGAAATAACCAAACGAAAAACGCTGATTACTTACTTTATTGCAGTGTGTATACTTCTGAAATTAGTGATGAGGAAAGCCTATTTTGTTCGCAATAGTGAATAGTGACCTCTCGGCAGAAACTAAACTAATCAATCAAAGTTTTTGGTTTAACCTTAACTTAATGGGACGTGCAATTCAAGGCCGATTTTTAAAAAAAATGGCACGCATTTAAGTCACGTTTAGTTTCAGAACATCTAAATTAAAAATGAGGGGGGTAATACTTCAGATTCGAGGCGCACGGTAGATGGCGCTGTTAGTCGGCTACAATTTTGGGCTACAGCATATCTCTTAGGACGTCAGACGGTAGCGTCAGATGTAACAATCACTGCGTTATATTTTTTTGTTCTTTTGGAGATTTGTAACTTTTAGTCTATTATTTACTAAATATCTGCACTCTGCTCGTTTATAGTTTTTTTTTTAAGTTAGGTAAGGTTTCTTGATGTCTTTTATTGTTTTTTGTTTTGTTTTTGTATTTTTTGTTTACTGCGAACGATAACAACTTCTTACTGGCAACATCGTAGCTTTTAAATAGGACCCGTTTGGCAAATGTTTTTCGAAACAATTTATAGAAATTCTTGCTTTCCTTTTTGTAAGACAACTGCAGAGGATTCGCGTGAGGTTTAAATTAAGTCTGAGGTCAGTTATTTCTATTTTCATCTTCAGTTCTGGCACCTATACTTCGTCAAATGCTTTCGCAACATCGCGGAGCGTTAAATCCACTCTGTTACCTCTTGAAATTTCTATGGCGAGTTTTTCAGTGATGAGTACCAGTGTTGTCTCGATACCTCGATGTTTTCGTAATCCATGTTGGATGTAATTATGCAATTCGTTATCTTCCAAAAAATTTGTAAGCCTATCGTTGAATAGTTTTTCGAGCAGTTTAGCAATAAATTCTAACAGCGAGATCGGTCGGGAGCTTTCGATGTGTCCTTTTGGTTTGCCGGGCTTGGGTAAAAATATCATTCTTAGTGTCTTCAACGCTGCTGGAAAGTGTTCTTTGTTTAGGCATGTGTTTAAGATTTTGAGTAATGATGTCAAAATGTAGTCTGGGGTGTTTGTTAAGTGGTGTTGGTGATTTCACTTATTTCTGGGCTTTTCTGTTTGAATGATGAAAGAGCTGTTTTAAGTTCTTCTAGAGTAAAGGGTCTTCCCTCGTTTTCTTGTTCAGGGCTTTCGTCTACCCGTGAGGACGGGGTTCAAGTTTTCTTTCCTCTAGTCGTTGTTTTACCCTTCATTCGAAAGTTACCTCGTAATTCTGGTTCTCTTCCTAGGTAATGGAGAAGATTCTTGACCAGTGGTTCTTGAAGCGGGTTTCGATATCTAGTGGTCGTCTATTGTAGCTCTTCCTTCGTTCAAATGCATCTTTTCTTTGGGTTCGGAACCTTTTAATGTTCTAAATTGGTTCAAGAATCTTCTGGGTTTTCTATTTATTCCCATTTTTCCAATGAGGTCATTCCAAGTCGTATGTACGTTATTTCTAATGAGTTCGTTTACTCCTGTACGTAGGTCTCTTAGTCGTACGTACCTTTCCCTTTTGTTTCCGTGTAGGCGGATTTCCTCGAACATAGTGTTAATTTGTTGCATTTTTTTTTTTTTTATTCTGTCCATATTCGTGCGCGGATTGATTTGTAGCTTGTTCTATGGATATGAAGTGAATCGGCTTCTGTTATTAGTTCGGTGATATTCTTTTAGGTGCGAGTCTATTTCTTCTAGGGGTCTTTCATCATGGGAGGCGATGTTTTATCCGGCAAGGTAAGCTTTTTATGCTTCCCAGTTGGTCCATGATAATGATTTTCTTTTAGGTATTTGGATTTGAATAGGAGAAGTTGAGATTTTGGTGACAACCCCGATGTGACCTGATGGTATTGCAGGGCTAGGAACGGTGTGGAGTTTTAGTGCAAAGTTCAGGTTTGTTAGAATAATGTCTTGAGTGGTTGAAGACCTCTCCGTTAGGAATGTTAAGAAGCATAGGTGGGCGTTATCGCGATACGATATCGGGTTATCGGTTATCCGATATTTTTTTCCGCGTTATCGATTCATCGGTATCACCGATACTTTTGGTTCCAAACTAGCGATAATCGATAATTTCAGTTTTTTGTTCCAGTTTAGCACAGGGGGGGGGGGGAGCCGCGCGTGCCTTGGAGGCAGAATTAGATAGGTCTGAGCTGGGAGGAGGATCCTCAAAACCTATGAGGAGATGAAGGAGAGCCTCACGAGATAAGAAACTAAGAAACAGTATTCAAATATTCTTACTATTGTATTATAAAATAACGCTATATATAGTTAATAATCAATATTGTATTATAGTTTTGAATTTATCGATTTGGGATTTATCGGGCGATAAATTTAGCGCTATTTATCGATTATCGGTTATCGCCGATAAGGCTATCATTATCGATTTATCGGTTATCGTGATATATTTTTTCGTTATGGTGCCCACCTATGTTGGGAATTCAGTGCCTTCCCTATGCACTATTCGTCTCATTAACAGGAGTTCCAGGGTCTTGTCTGTGCCGTTATTGCCAATCGTATAGCCTGTTGATTGGCACCTCGCGTTCAAGTCTCCTAGAAGTATCGCTGATGATGGGTGGCGGAAAATGCGAATGAACTTGGGAACAGGGTATACGAGCACCAAAGGTTTGATATGCCTCGGCTATGACAAGGTTTCCGGTTGTCATTTTTAATTTGATGGCTAAATATGGCTCTTCTAATTTTTTTTTATCTCGGAGAACGCTAGTCTTCTTCTGGTCTCCATTACTGTCCCATCATAGCGTGTCTGCGCTGGGTTCACTCTTATTACGTTGCAATTGGGAATTTTTATTCGTTCTTCCTGTAGGTTTTTTCTGTCTTCTGTGAATGTGACCATTTCCGGGTCTATTTTTCTTATTATATTGCAGAATTCTAGTTTCTTTGTTCTCCATCCGTTTACGTTCACGTTAAAGATCTTGAGGTTGTTGAAGTAACGTATGACTTGGTCCATTATTGTTTAGAAAATTTTACCGTATTTGTCTTGTTCGATTTTGCCGGTGATCTTATCTGGCCTGAGCGTTTTTTTCGGAACTGTTTGCCCGGGAGTTTGACGCATGAGTTGGCAGAGATTTCGATGAAGCCTTTTTAAGGGTAGTGTTGATCTCAATTTTGACATAATCTGAGTCATATTCCTACTTGAATTTTCCTTCAGCTAGTCCGTCTACGATTTCCTTTTGCTTGTGATTGATAGTAGAGGGCTTGAATTCGATCCGTAAAGTTTTATTTTAAATTTCTCAGTGTTGTTTCGGGTCGTCTCCTTTTCCTTCGTTTCTTCCAAATTTGTTTGATTAGCTTGATGTGTTCAGACACATCTATCTCATCTTCTTGGGGTTCATCTTCCGGAATGTTTTTAATTCTTGTTCTTGATCTTGTTCCGGGGGCATGGAGATCCGATATAGGGCGTTTGATGGAGGGTTCTCGGCCAACCACATGGGTATATTTCCATTTTTTGTTTGCATTTTGTTGAGTTCTTCAACATACGAGCCGGGTTTCGCCATGTTAATGAACTGTGCATGCAGGATGCCAATGATGAGATCCGATCTCTGTTACCGTCAGTGTTTACCAAGGTTTTTTTTGTTCTTCAACTAGTTGATTTGCAGTAGCAACTGAATATGTTGTGTCCTTTCTGGGTTCCTTTTCTTTAACCATGACTGTTTTTTTTTGTCTTTGATAATCTCTTTCTTTGGGGGGGCACGTCACTGCAAGTGTGCGGTGTGGGCCTCCACAACTCGCACACTTTTTCTCGTTTTTTTTTACATTCCTCTCATCTGTGTTCTGTACTTGGGCACTCAAGAACACTTTTTGTCTACTTTGGTATGGAAAGCCAGTAGTCCATGTTCCGCTACTTTTGGGGGCCATTTCGGTTGTCCTCCTATTTTTTTTTTAATTTGACTATAGCTTCTATTTTAGCCCATGGTTGTTTTGCTCCAGTTCTGTCTTGATTTCCTCTGTGGAGTGCTCCCCAATCCACGGGTAGAAGCACCTGCAGATCACCGATATCTTGGTAGTTACGGATGGCGAGGTCCAGAAGGAAAGTCCAATTTTATTCAGTTTTTGAATGCATTTTTACTAAGGGAGAATATCCAAGTCCTCAGTGTCGCAGAATGAGGTCAAAGAGCGACCACGTGCCCTTTCGTACCAACGTGGATACTTAGATCACCGCATGGAGCTGTGAAAGCACGGCTGAACACCGGTAAGGAGGCAGCCTACGCCGTTAAAACACGTCCAAACTGTATTTGCCTAGGGACCGATTTCATCGTCTCCCACAGCTACTTCTCCGCAAAGATTATGGCCTTCCACCCGAAGATTGAACTCCATTAGACATTCCAAACCAACGCTATCACGATTTCCCCTTCCTCCGAAGGAGTCGCCGACTTCTTCCCCAAATCGCATGCGCCTCTGGAAGGCCGTCACAGCCACCTCACTAGCTGCCTATATAACCCTTCGACTGAGTTTAGATAGCAGCACTGTTAGACTTCCCACCTACTCCGACGAACGAGCTGAAGGACGCTCGAGCCCTCTTCTCCACGACGATTTTGATTTGAGTTGAAGGCTAAATCGATCCGTGAACTCTGGCATAGTCAATCAGCAAGTATTCCCATCCGTGAACTCTGTCATAGTCGTTGGGCAAGTATTGATTTCAGTGAACTCTGCCATACTCAATCGGCAAGTACCTGACGAGGATTCCACCCTACGAGGGCTCCACAAGTGTTCCCTCATCTGAAGCAAGAGGTATCCTGACTTCTTCCGTTGCATTCATCGTATCCCAACTGACCTCTTTTCGGGGCAGCGAGCACGTAAGGTAATCGTAACCGTTACTGCCTGCAGATTGATCTTGAATCTGACTTAGCCCATTGCTCCATTATTTGTGTGAACGCCCCGGTTTGAAATCCCCCTTTAAATCACCAAACTGAACCTGACCTCTTTAATCCCTTAAGTAGCCTACCTGTATCTCGTGTGGACCTTTAACCTCGTCTGCGCGACCATTCCCTTTAAACCCAATATTTGTGCAAATATTCATATAATTTTTGTTGTTAATAAAGATATATTTTCGTCATTGTCTTTCTTTTGCAACCCCAACGCGTACCAGTTACCTGTTAATCTTTGGCCAACTTGCACTCTGAAATAGTTGTTTTGAAAAGACCCTGCAAAGTTAATAATATACCATCTCCACTTGACTCATAACAATTTCCCCTTTCACTAACGGTCTTCAACTAATTTCGGCCCCAAGCCCCAAAGTACCTACGTATATATATATATATATATATATATATATATATATATATATATATATATATATATATATATATATATATATATAGAGAGAGAGAGAGAGAGAGAGAGAGAGAGAGAGTAAAAAGGAGTAACAAGGAAAGAAAGTACCCTAGAAGACCTTACGGTCTATTCAAAGAGGGTACCTTTAGACTAGCAGTCGAGCGGGCACATCTCTGCGCAAATGCTTTACGTCCTTAAAAGGCGACTTTTCAAGACCCTGTCTAGTCTTGACTTGAACTGGTCAACAGATTCACTATTGACAACTTCCACATGAAGTGCGTTCCAACTACCGCAGATACTGTAGGTGCAAAATTTTTCCAACATATCGCGGTTGTAACGCTTCAGTTCAAGTTTAAAGCCGTAATTTCATGTTCTGCTCTCAGCAAGTGTGAAAATATCCCTGTAGTCAACATTGTCGAACCCTCGAAGTATTTTGAAAACTTCGATGAGCTGACTACGCAGTCTACGGGTTTCCAAGAGAACAGATCTATTTTGTTTAATCTATCTTCATAACTTTTATGTCTTATAGAGAGAATGAGTTTGGTTGTCCAGGCTTGCACTTGTTGCAATCTCGCAACGTTCTTTCGAAATGAAGGACTCCAAAATTATACGGCATACTCCAGGTGCGATCGGACAAGTGAGTTGTACAAACACAGTACAATCTCCTTGTTCCGATATTCAAACTGGCGCTTTATGTAGCCTAGCATCCTTTGAGCTTTTTTCTCCGCCTCGATGCACTGTTTCGAGAACTTGAGGTCACTAGTGATTGTTAAACCCAAGTCCTTCTCAGTTTCGGTGTATTCAACCACAGTGCCCTTAATGATATACTGAGATTGGGGGTTTCGGTGGCCGATATGCATCACTTTGCATTTGTTCACGTTATAAGACATTTGCCACGAGTCCGACCACTCCCCAATCCTTCAAAGATCTTCCTCTAGGCATGCAGTATTTCAATCCTTCGCAACGTTCATACCAAGCTTGGTATCATCGGCAAATTTAGAAACCTTGGCAACCATGTCACCTTTCATGTCGTTGACGTAGATGATGAATAGTAGTGGCCCCAGGGCAGAACCTTGAGGCCATCCGCTAGTAATGGGCACCAACTCAGAAGCCTGTCCATTCACCACCACCCGTTGCCGTCTGCCACTTAGCCAGTTCTCTATCCAGCCTGCTACTTTTTCGTCTATGCCCAGCGCTCGCACTTACCGGAGAAGGCAGCGGTGTGGTACCTTATCAAAGGCCTTCTTAAAGTCTAAGTAGACCACATTCCTCACCTTGTCCCGATCGTGCTCACTGAAGACGAATTGGAAGAATTCCACAAGGTTCGTCAGGCATGACCGTTGCCTTCGGAAGCCGTGCTGGGAACTCCTCAGTAGCAGGTTTGACTCTAAATGAGACGCCATTTTGTCCACCATCATGCTTTCCGTGAGTTTACCGACTATCGAAGTCAGACTGATAGGTCGGTAGTTCGACGGTTGGCTACTGTCTCCTTTCTTGAAGATAGGAGTCACCTCCACTTCACGCCATTCTCTAGGAACGCATTCGGTCCGGATTGACATGTTTAAGATTGCGCTCAGGTGTCGTGACACTTGATCGCGCACTTCTTTCAACAATTTAGGTAGAAACCCATCTGGGCCAGGTGACTTATTAGACATTAATTCAGTGATCTTCTTTTCTATTTCTCCTTCGTTAAGTCCCTATCCTACAGCTTTTTCCCCGAGTAGGAACCCGTTGGCTGGGGGATGGGACCACACTATTCAGTAAACACTGAAGAGAAGTTGTCATTGAGTAGGTAAGCATTTTCTGCAGCTGAGTGCTTTAATGTCCCCTCCTCATTCCTCAAAGGGCCAATCGCTCGATGGATTGGTTTACGGCTGTTTACATATCCAAAGAACTCCTTGGGATTCTCTTTACAAAGTCTCGCCACTTGGAGTCCTCAGACCTCTTAGCCGCCCTTATGCTGGGGAGAGAGAGAGAGAGAGAGAGAGAGAGAGAGAGAGAGAGAGAGAGAGAGCGAGTAAGTGAGTGAGTGAGTGAGTGGTGTGTGTGTGGCAATTCCCCGACATATACTTATATATACATTACTCTATTATAAAATCTGGTGATCAGGTGTCTTACGGTTTTTAAAAGCTGTTGGAGAGATTTTTTAAAGGCAACCCTTTAACTGTATTTTAATTTTCAAAGCTGAGTACCGTTTGAGTTACAAATTTAAAACAAAACAGTAAACAACCCTGCCATATTTATTTATCACTTAGTGTTTGTATGTATGTTTGGACCGAGAACCTTTAATATAAAATTTTGTTAGGTGACAGAATTTTTCCTACGGTCACTTTAATGCTCTACGGATTAGTATACACTGAGCCCTTCTTATCTCACGAAGAATCCATTATTTTTTTCTTTATTTATTTGTTTAATCTGTATTATATTAGTGTGAATATTTGGATAGCAAAGTTCCGCGTTTAAACAAGCATATTCGTCCGTGTGTCAGTAAATTGTTAGCCAAGCTTCCTCCGTCCCGTGCTGACGGCCCATTAAACCCCTATTTTCGGACAAGTACGAGCCGCGTTACGAACAAAATTTCGTCGTTCGAAAGATTTAAACTCCAAGGAGAATCCCTCGGTTAAGTGCCAAAGACCCTTTCACTTATATACCGGAAGAAGAGAGAAAAGAGAGAGCTGAACAAAAAGAGATTAGAGAAAGAGCTGAACGTGAACAAAGAGAAATTAGAGAGAGTGAAGAACGCGAGAGAATTCGCCGATATGAATTAGAATCAAATCGTGATCAGCTCGAACCCCTTTCAGTAAATTTCCGTGTAGGAACCCCTCAATCTGCCTCTGTTAAACTCCCCACGTTCAAAGAAGAAGAGGACTTTGGATCTGTTCTCACTCACTTCGAGAAGATTTTTGAAGTTAATCATTGGAACATCGAGACGGACGGTGTTGATAAGCTTCTTCCCTTCCATAGCTCGCCGCTCCGATACCTATGCGTATTGCTCCCCTCGGAAGCTACGGTGGATTACTCCCCCCTCAAATCCGAACTTCTCGCAGCGTACAATATGACGCTTGACTTCTACCGCACCAAATTTCGCCACGCCCGCACACAACCAAATATGACCTTCCGTTATTTTGGATATACTCTTTCCCGTACTTTTAATTTTTTGGTTAGACGCATCAAAAGTCCCCCACCATTATAAGTACCTGGTAGTTTTTGTCCTGCGGGATCAGCTGTTGGTGTCGCTAACACCAGAGATCCACTCCTTTGTGAAGGATCGTCGGTGAAACTCTTTCAAAGAGTGCATAGCAGAAGCAGATATCTATGCGGCGAGTCACAACTCGAAGGAAAATAAAAAGCCCCGTATTCATCCCCCAAGAATAAATTTAATAACTCACCGTTCCCTCCTAAGAACTCCCCAGAATTCGCCAAGGTTACGGTCCCCTTTAAGCTCAAAAGTTTCTTTCTATCGGAACCCCGAGATGTCAAGCCCCTCATATCTAATCCTCCGGCGTCAACCTTTCTCCGTAGGCCAATCATATGTTGTGCGTGCAGTGTCGAAGGCCAAACGCGCCCAAATTGCCCCCAAAATTAAGAACTCCGTGGTAATCCCATTCACCAAGTCCACCAGGTGAATGCTGCTCCCGCTCGCCCTCTAACGCCACCAGAAACCCTAGATCCAATCACGTTTCCTAGTCACCCAGGGCACCATATAAATTTCCTCTTCAACAAGAGTTCTCCCGGAAGTCTTAAATTTGAAAACGGAAGCGTTAATGGGTGCCGAGTCTCCACCCTTGTCCACGATACCGGGTGTACGTATATCATGGTATCGAATGAATGAACTCATTGCCCCGGAGGCTCCCGACCACAAAAAGTTTGCGGTAGTCCGTGACTACTTGGGACGCGCAAACCGCTTCCCCATTGTAAACTCTTACCTCGAGTGTCAGTACTTTTCCGGATGGGCTGAAGTCGTGTCAGCCCCTATCCAATTCTGTTCCGTTTTGGTAGGACAGTGCTCCCAAAAACCTTCACTTGTTCAAAAAAGCAAAAATTATTAGCGAGCTCTACACCACCTAAATTTGAATTATAATTGCTCCATATCCATTTGTCCATCTTGTAATTATTACAACTGCCAGCTAGAGATTAGCAAATATTCAATTATTTCTATTTATGTCCTTATTTTTCTCGATGTGTACGTCTATAACGCACACCGTCCTTGTATATATGAAATTAGTATTTAGAAGCCTGGTCCAGTCCCCCAATATGTGTATATGTTCCACCGTAATCCTTGTCCTTTATGTAAAATGTATCATGGAAGATTCAATTAATTTTCTTTTTTGTAGCTTTGTATAGCTTAGTGTATAAATATTATTTTCATTTTTTTAAATTATGTCTCCCTTAACGCTCTTATGGTCGGCAATAATTAATTTCCTTTTCCGTTCATATGTAAACGTAATCGGGTAGAATTAGCTTGTACACCTGCTCGACGTCAGCTCAGGAATTCCCTTTTTTTCTTTTCCGCTTACCGCATTACCACTCGCGTGAAAGACTCCGATTCCCCAAGTCATTCGTTTTAGGAGATATTACCATTCTCCCCTAACTCCGAAAGTGTCATCTTTTTAGATGGGAGGGATGTAGCAGAATGAGGTCAAAGGGCTATAACGCGCCCTTCTGTACCGACGTAGATCTTGAAATCACCGAATGGAGCTGTGAAAGCATGGCTGAACCCGGGTAAGGAGGCAGACTACGTCGTTATCACACGCCCCAGCTGTATTTGCCTAGGGACTGATTTCATCTTCTCCCACGGCCACCTCTCCGCAAACATTCTGGCTTTCCGCCAGAAGATTGAAGTCCGTTGGACATGCCAAACCAACGTTCCCCCAAAGGAGCCGCCGACTTTTCCCCCAAATCTAGCGCGTCTGAAGGGCCGTCACAGCCACCACACCAGGCACCTATATAACTCTGCGACTGAGTTAAGATAGCAGCACTGTTAGACTTCCCACCTACTCCGGCGAACGAGCTGAAGGACGCTCGTCCCCTCTCCCCCGCGGTGATTTTGATTCCAGTCGAAGGCTAAATCGATCCGTGAACTCTGCCATAGTCAATCGGCAAGTACCTGGCGAGGATTCCCAACTCTAAAGGCTCCACAAGTGCTCCCTCATCTGAAGCAAGAGGGAACCTGACTTCTTCCGTCACATTTATCGTACCCCAACTGGCACCTTTTCGGCAGCGAGCACGTAAGGTAATCGTAACCGTTGCCGCCTGCAGATTTCAGACAGCCTGTATTTCTCCCCTACTTCTTCGCTTTTCATACAACCTCTCCCACAACTTTCTCTGGTGAGCCTCTAATTTCACAGGGTAGATGCTGACCTTTTTCTCAGCCAACCGTCCCGGATCGGGGCTGAGGGGCCGAGGGACATTGTTCCATAGCCCCTGAGCTCGCGTTCAGGATGGTGGTTTTTTTAACAATCTGCTTCATCCCCATCTATACCTTCCATACATCCATTTTCCTTTTCTTTTCACACACTATCAATTTTACGCCGCGCCCAAGGTGGAGCCGCAATGCTGACAGGCTGCCAGGTCACCAGGCGGGAATGGTGGCCTTAAATGGCGGCACCTCGCTCTGCTAGGCGTGTACGCACCCCTTGCAGAGCCGGCTACTGCGAGGGGTGACGAGCGATTGCTTCCCGTATAAAATATAGGGTCACTATGCCCAATGATTAACAAATAATAAATCAACCCTCAACTTCCCCCGTTCCATCGACGGAGCCGCCCTCGGGCGGCTCCACAGAAAAAAATAAAGGCTCACCCCCTGTGCTTGCGCAGGGGACCCTCCAAATTTCTCTAACCGGAGAGGGTGTTTACTCCTCTCCTTCGCCTATGGGTGTAGGGGACTAACCCTCACCGTCTTCTCTGGAGCTGCTTTTGGGCACCTCCGTGTTTCCAGCGGCCGTCCCTCCTTTTCTTTCCAAGGGGACTGCCAAGAAAGCCAGCAGGCAGCCCATAGCCGACGGCTCCCCATTGAAGCGGCTCGGTAGGGCAAACCCCCTTAGGGGGGAGAGGAAAGCCAAGCCCCTTCGGTCGCTTGCCTCAAAAGACCTGCTGGCAAGAATATTGAACTTTGCCGGAGTCGAGGCCTGTGCCTTCCCACACGTGACTAGTGACAATGCTGCCAACGGGACCTGTAATGTCCTGGGGGGAGGGAACTGGAGGCCCCCCTAAGATAAAAATGGTCCTTAAGGCAACCCAGCTTCAGACGGTAGAGCCTTCCATAGGAGGAAATCCGGGCTCAGCGCCAAGCACTGAACCGGAATCCGCCCCTATGCAAGTTCCTCCTCAAATGGCTAGGGTTTCCGAGGCAGTACAAGGAGGGGAGGGATCTCCTCCAATCGGTGCCCCTACGACTGCCAGGACCTTGTCCATTTTGGAGAAGGACTTAGCTGAGGCCGGTCCATCTGGCCTGGGGGCTCCTGCCGGCGGAGAGGAGAAGCGGGTTGATTCCTTGCCCTCCTCTCCTAAAAAGAAAAAGAACAGGAAAAAGACTAAAAAGACTCGAGGCTCCTCTTCATCCACGACGGATGCGGGGACGGATGGGTGTGCTGTTTCGGTAAACGACCAAGCCAATATCGGCACATCCGGCCCCTCTACCCCCCCCCCTTAATGCGGAGCCCCCGAAGGTGACCCGTTTCTCGGACGGGAGCATTTTGGCGAATGCGGTGAACCCCTCTGAGGCGGCCAAGATAAATGCTCTTCGGACACTTGATGCCACCCCGGTAAGTCTGACGCTGCACTCTACCAAGAGCTTTGTGAAAGGAGTAGTTTATGCAAGGAAACTCGTTGACTACTCCATAGAGGACATCACCTTAGAGCTGGCCGACCATGGGGCGGTCAAGGTCAAACGTGTGATAGAAAACAGGGAGGGGCCTCGAGACCTACCCCTACACTCTTCGGCACGTTCGACTGTGACAAGCTCACTGAGTCAGTGCGTGCCGGCTGATACCTCTACTGTGTGAAGGCATTTTTGCCACTGCCACAGCGGTGCCATTAATATCACCGCTTCGGCCATACGAATCGCTCATGTAGACGTGCAAAGTCGGGGTCACACGAAGTATGTGTAAATTGCTCCAAGGCCGCACACGAAAAGTCCAAATCGTGTGTGGCCAAGTGTGTCATTTGCAGAGAGCCGCACCCCGCTTCTTCGAAGTAATGTGGTGCATATCTCTCTGAGAAATAAATCCTGGACGTTCAGGCCCAGGATCCACACTCAATCCGCGAGGAGGACAGCAACAAATTAGCTTCGCCCACGCGAAGGAGAGGAAAAGATTCGCATGGCGAGCCCAACCTTCTCAAATAAGTCCTCGAAGGTGACAGCGCCTTCAGCGCATTGCCCAGCCAACAGCGCCGGGGGTTCTGCCTTCGGGAAGCGTACGGCCATTTCCGTGAGAGCCTTCTATTCGAAGAGGCCCCCCGCGTCTCCTGCGAGCTAGGCCTGGAGGGCATATTCCTTCAATGGAATTGCCGAGGACTCCGGACCAACTGGCAGGAGCTGCGGAGGCACGTCTCGTCCCGTTTCCCGTTAGCTATTTTTCTGCAGGAGACCATGCTAGGCGCGTACTCCCTGCCCGCCGTCCCGGGGTATAAGGATTTTGCGACCCCACCACCTCGAGATGGAAGCCAGGCGGGGGGATGCGATGTTTACACCCGGCATGATGTCACTGTTCTATCTTTCACTTTAGATACCTCTTTTCAGGCAGTGGCTGTGTAGCTTCACCTAGGTAGGAAATATAATATCATTTCTGTGTACATTCCACCGTCAGCTGACTTCGACACGGAAGACTTCCGCCGCGTCGTGGCACGGTTGCCGAGGCCCTTTCTCTTGCTTGGAGATCTGAACGGCAGGCATCCTCTCTGGGGGGATTACTCAATAAATCCCAGGGGACAAGTCCTTGCCGATCTGATCGAAGAGCTAGAGATGCGTGTTCTAAATCTGGATGAGTTTACGCATCAGTACCCGAGAACCGCTTCATTTTCTCGCCCTGACCTATCTTTGTGCTCATCAGATGCACAGCCTGATCTTGATTGGGGAGGTGGTCGATGAACTCCATGGTAGTGATCACTTTCCCATTCAAATATCATTTTCCCGGTAACTGCCGCCTGAGAGCCCACCTCGGTGGTGATTGGCGCGGGAGCAGTGGCCTGCATTTCAGGAAATAACTGAATTCTCTATCTCAGTCGAAGAGTTTAGGTTGGTAGATGAGGCCGTTAAGTTTTTCCCTGGTAACCTCATCCCCGCGGACCTGACTACTATTCCTAGAACGTCGGGCCGTTTTGCACGCCGACAACTCCCATGGTGACGGCCGAGTGTGAGACGGGTCTCAAATAGAAGCATTATGCCTACATGCGCTATAAGCGCCGCACGAACGATTTCACTGTCGGTGAATTTCGTCGGTCTAGGACTAGGTTCTGGTATATTTCAAAGCACACCGGCCGCTCTTTTTGGCGGGCATACGTGTCTTTACTTAACGAAACGACCTCTCTAGCAGAGGTGGGAAATCGAGTTAAAAGGATTCGGGGCAAGTTCTCGCAGGTTTCCCTCCCCTTCTCCATGGCGGAATCCTTCGCGACCGCTTTCTCCGCATTCTCTTGCCGGGATGCTGCTCCGCCAGCATTCAATGCACGTCGTTATGTCGCAAAAGGCCGCCGAATGGACTTTACCTCCAGAGGCGGAGAACGCTTTAACAAAAGGTTTACTGTGAGTGAGTTGCGATGCGCTCTTGATTCGTGCGCAGACACCGCCCATGGTCCGGACGATGTCCCGTACGCTATGCTTTGACACCTGGGTGCACGAGGCATGGCCTTTCTGTTAGATTTGGTCAACAGGATTTGGTTAAGGGTTCTCCTCCCAGATTCCTGGCGAATCGCTACTGTGCTCGCCTTTCGCAAACTGGGGAGAGATCAGTCTACTCCGACCGGTTTCCGCCCAATCTCTTTAACCTCTTGCGTGTGCAAGTTGATGGAGAAATTGGTAAATGTTAGATGAGCCTTTTTTCTGGACAGCGGAGGCCAGTGCGGCTTCCGCAAGTTCCACTCCACGTCGGATGCTGTGCTCCGACTGGAAAATGCCATCTGCGAGGCCTTCTTTCATAAACAGCACTACGCCATGGTGCTTTTCGATCTCGGGAAGTCCTATGATACCGCATTGCGATACGGTATCATAGGGACTCTCCACACGATGGGGGGAGGTGACGCCTCCCAATGTTTATATCTAAAATGTTGCGAGATCGTCGATTCCGCGTACGGGGGGGGCCCTCTCCGGCCCAATGGAGCAGGAAGAAGGTGTTCCGCCGTAAGATGTTCTTGCTACGCTCTGCATGGACGACCTTTTAATCTCTTTTGAGGAACCCAGATGCCAACCCTGGAGCGTCGACTCCAACAGGCATTGAACCGTGTCTCTTGCTATGCCTAAGCGCACAGTTTTGGGTTTTCCTTGGCCAAGACTAAGTTGGTGCATTTCTGCCACCATCTAAAGCTCCACCCCGACCCAGGTTTGTTAAGTAATGGGGTGCGCATGGAAGTGGTTGAATCGCACCGTTTCCTTGGTCTTGTATTTGACCAACGCCTCACCTGGGAGGCTCATATTCGCAGCCTTAGGGTCCCTTGTACCCGCGACATGGATATTCTCCGCTCCGTGACGTTCAGCGGTCGGGACGTTCATAGGGCTATTGCCTTACTTTTTTATCAATCCGTTGTTCGATTGAAGATCGACTACGGATGCGAATTTTCTGTAACTGCAGCCGAGCGTTTATTGCGGAAGGTGGACTCGATCCACCACACCGGCCTTCGCTTGGCGACCGGTGCCTCCCGCACTATCCCCATTGAGAGCCTACTAGTCGGCGCTTCCCTCAGGTCGCCAACAGCTCTCACTGCATCCGCAGCTTTTTCGATGGTGCCTATGCCGCCGAGAGATGCCAGTCATACCTTAAGCAGGGTGGGTTTAGAGCCAGGAAACTCCAACGAGACCTAGGTATAGCTCTCATTCCGGTACTGCCCAAGCCGCCACCCTAGAGGGTACCACATTTGGCTATTTATCGCCACGCCTCTGCTCCCAATTCTTGTACAGCGCCGGGAGTATTGCGTTCTACCTTTTTGGAGCACACTTCGTGTCACGCGGGAACCGTGCCAGTGTATACAGATGGCTCTAAGTCTGAAGAGTTGTCGGTTTCCACGCCGTATCCCCTCTGTTTGAAGTCAATGGGGCTCTACCAGGCGCTGCGTCTGTCTTCACGGCCGAGCTGGTGGCAATACACCACTCGGTACGGGAGTTTACGCGACGTGGCCGGTTCGGAGACCGGATTGTGATCTATAGCGTCTCACAAAGCGCCCTGAGGCGCTCTCGGGGCATTGGAATCTCCGCATCCCCTGGTTCGCGATATCCGTGATGCCACGGTTTTGTCGGGAATTGCGGGAAATGAGCGCGCCGATGTGGGCGCAGAAGAGTCCGCTGGGACTGGGCAACCGGACCAGCGTTTCGCTCTTTTTCACACTGACTACATTGGGGGAATACGGGCAGCTCTTCGGACTGCTTGGCAAAGAAGATGGGAGACGGTCCAGGGGAACTTAAAGTTGCGTGCCATTACGCCGCGACTGTGTTCATGGACCTATCCCTAAATGCCGCGACGGCTTCAGGTCACTTTCTGTCGTCTCCCAATCAGGCACACTCGTGTAACGCATCGCCATTTGATGGAGCGCTCGCCTGCGCCTTATTGTGACGACTGCTTCGTCCCCTAGACTATTCGGCACATTCTTGGCGAATGTCCCAGTCTGGGTGATCTTCGCGCACGTTACCTTTCCCTCTACCGGGATGGGTGAGGTCGCTACCGCCTGTCCATTGTACTCGGAACGAGTACGTGCACCTTGACTGGTAGACTTTTGGGGGGAGGACGGCTTTCTGCCTTTTATTTACCTAGTTTTTTTTGTTTTTTTTATTGTTGTTTTCTTTGTGGGTCACACGCTCCTGCGCCGGGGTAAGTGGGACCTTCCCCCCAACGCCGGAGATTGCTTCCTAATTGTTACGATCTTCCATTTTTATCATTGTAGTGTTTTCATATATTTTTTTTTAAAATAGCCTAGAGCTAGGCTGTTTCACTGCGGCGACTTATGCCCAAGTGGGCAGTCGCCAGATAGTCCCTTAAAAAAATAAAAAGGCCGCCTGGCTTACCCCATTTCTCCATTATTTTTGTGAACGCCCCGGTTCGAAATCCCCTTTTAAATCACCCAACCGAATCTGACTTCTTTAATTCCTTAATTAACCTCCCTGTATCTCGTGTGGACCTTTAATCCCGTCTGCGCGTCCATTCCCTTTAAATTCAATATTTGTTTAAATATAAATATCATTTTTGTTGTTAGTAAAGATATATTTTCGTCATTGTCTTTCTTTTGCAACCCCAACGCATACCAGCTACCTGTTATGAGCCCCCACTGGACTCATACTTTGGGGCCCTAACCCCCAAAGTACCTACGTATGTATGTATATATATATATATATATATATATATATATATATATATATATATATATATATATATATATATATATATATATATATATATATATAGGGAGAGAGAGAGAGAGAGATAGAGAGGGAGAGAGCGTCTGTTATTTTCTCGGTCAGGTTTTGTGTGGCCCTCGACGACCCTGAGGGGCACCCTCTTGGTGCCCTCCGGATTTTCCATTATTTCACCCGGGGCCTGTCTCCCGGGTCCTCCAGTTCTTGATTGACCTAGATATATTTGCAGCTTTTATATAGGTAAATTCTAAAATTTCTTTACAGTTCGAAACCTAGCTCACAGTGCTGGTTTTTCGTATATTTGAGGCTTTTATTAAAGTTCTTTCTAAGAGTATGACTTTCTAAGAGTATCAGTCTTCAGTAATAATATGAGTATCAGTATCAAATGTTTAATCTATAATCACTGAGTACACTCATTATCAATCTTCGATCATAGTGAAACGTCTTAGGTCTTAAAAAACTCTATTGCTTGTTTTTTTTCTGTGGGAAGTGGTGAAGTTAGGTAGGTGTGAGAGATAGTGTTGTGCAAGAATAGTGTGTTGGGAAATAGTGGTGAAAATTAAGGAAGTTTTAGTGTTGCAAGATTTGCAAAGGACTTGTAGGTCAGGCTAATCTCTTTCATGTTTGTGTACTTGTTTGTTTTCGTTGTTAGCATATATGTATACACATATGCACACATTTACGGGTATGTTGTTTTATGGCGTTTAAGCCTTTGAATTCGTTTATTTGCATTTTATTTTTATGTCCTTGACGTATACTTGGTTAAATGTTTTTTTTTTATCTGTCGCTAGTGTGTATTTCTTTATGTTTTTATGTTATTTGAATACTTGTCCATTTTTGTTTTTATCATTTTTATTTTCATCATTTTTGTTTTCTGTTGTTAAAATCTTTTCTTGTTTTGTGTTTCAGTTGTTTATTTAATATGTTCTTCATACTTACTTGCTGTTTTCTTCTTGGCCTTTTTTTCTTCCTGTTTCCTCATTTTATTTTAGTAGTCATCTTGTGTTAATTTTGTCTTTTTCGGTTAGGTTTTCTTGTTCAGGTATTTGGTCCAATTCGGTTTGGGATTTTCTTATTTGTTATCGATTAAGTCTACAATTAATTCTTCATATTATTCATAGAACTGAACAACTTCATTTCCAAGCTTGCTTGCGCTGCTTGAGAATTTTGTATGGTATGGATTCCGTTTATTTTCTTCTAGGATTGCTCTGAACTCATTGGTGGTATTAGATGTTATTTTTTTATGAGAATGTTGAGCGGTGTAATCTCCACTGCTCTTTTTAGATCTTCTACTTTCTTCCTTTCTCTTCTGTGTGTGTTTGTGATGCTATACACACCTGTTCTGAATTCTTGGCAGCTCTTTTCGTGACATATTTGAGACACCCAAGAGAGTTGCTGAAGGGTAAATCAGAGTGGATCTTACTAGTGCCATGTATATCTTCCTTATATTTTTCGTGCTTAGGTTTCTAAAAATGTAAAGGGTTCTGACTGCCGATCTCGCTTTCTGGATCCGATCTGTGACGTGCTTTCTGTACCCGATAGAGGTGATTTTAATCTCGAGTACTTTGCACTCATCCGTATAGGAATATCGTGTATCATCCACTCTCGCATCTGCTAGTTTTCTTCTTCTTAGCAGGAAAATCTTGAATTTGTCACCATTGGTTCGGATCTTCCATCTCTTCTCATATTCGATGATGTTTCTTATCTCTTCGGCAGTCACGCAAGCTTGCATTGCGATTATCACTAACGATAATTTGACTTGTATCGTCGGCGAATTGAATGTTTAGATTCCAGGGGTTATTGGGCTAGGACAAGTCGGCTGTATATATCGAGTACAAGGTCGGATAGAGGCAGCCGCCTTAGAGGCAATCTTGTGTGGAACGGAAAGGAGTGAGGAAGGGGGGCAAGTCCGTGTTTCCTACACTGATATATGCTGATCTCTCCATGGGTTTAGACCCAGTTGTAGGATTTTATATTGCATGCCCCTTATCCAGACTATCAAATTCCTTGGATACGTCTCTACATACGATGTCGATATAGCTCCGATCTTTTTTCGCATGCAGATATTTTTCGGGATGAGATTTATTGCCATCTCGGTGCTTCTTTTCTTCCTGAAGCCGTATTTCTGGTTGTTGTCAAGCAAGTTTTTCTCCAAGTGATCGACGAGTCTTCTATTAAGGATCTTCTAGAAGAGTTTTCCTTCAATTTCCAGAAGGGATATTGGGCGATAGCTCTCCTTTCTCGTCTTTTTTCAGTCTTGGCAATAAAGATACTTTTTGCCGATTTATATGCGTCGGGAAAGTAGCCTACATTAAGGCAGGCGTTGAAGATATTGAACATACTTTCCACCTGGTGCTCTTTGGTTTAAGAATTAAACCCCTGATTACTTACTGGTTCGAAAGCGCCCTGTCTATGATCTCGTTGAGCTCGTCTATTATTTGATTTTCAAAATCAACGTCGAAATCTTCATTTTGATCTTCACTTATTTTGAAAATCTGTTTCTAGTGTTATCTGAGAAGCTCCTCTATTTCACTTTCCTCCGATTTCAGTTCTCCGTCCGGGTCTTCTAGCTCCATTTTTTCTTTCTGAGGCATTCCTTTCAGTCTTCTAATTTTTTCCCAGAATTTCTTTGGTGATACTTTGCTATCCAGTTCTTCGATAGCCTCGTTCCACCTTTGTTCTTGTTGTTCGTAGATCAGTATTTTTAGTTCTTCTTTTATTTCTCTTGTACGGTACATTATATGACTATAAGTTTCCGTAATGATGCTTCTTTGATAGAACTCTTTCAATTCACGGTGTAAACCTTTCATATGATCGGTCCATTTGTACAGCGATATTACTCGGTACGCGGTTTGAGGAATGGACAATCTCTCTGACTCTATCAACTGGTCCTCCAGACTTTCGATTTCCTCGTCTCTTTTCAAGCGTTGCTTCCTCCAAATTTGCTGGAATGTAGTTACTCACCAATCGCTCGTAATTATTCCAATTCGCCCATTTCTAGTCTTTATTTGCAGGCTTGGGTCCAAGTAAAAGTATCTGTACTTATACTTGTACTTAAGTACAAAATTTTCAGTAATTATACTTGAGATTATTAAAATCAACGTATTTGTACTTGTACTCGGGCCAAAAGTACTTGAAAAAATCAAGTCCTTTCAAATACTTTTGAAGTACAGTACATAAATAAATATTAAATAAATAATCATATGCTTTATATACATTGTCTGAGTAATTATATAACAATAACTGCTTTACAGTCGCATTACAACAGATCATGAGTTATTTTAATTCCACTGCTTGTTTTAATCACATAAGTATTCTGGCATATGGAGCCACTTCAAATTACCTGGAAATTTGACTGGTAATTTCAGGCAGTCTGCAAGTACTGCATATATCAGCCTCCCAAAGTGTAGGTATCAACCTTCACAAACATATTGAAGGATAAGTTAGAATACAACCGTACAAGTATTACCGGTCAGGGTGCCAAATAGGAGAAAGCTTACATGGTAAAATTACGTTTGATTGCCGGGTGGAAGCTATTTGCACGTTATCTTCTCTCCTCTTTATCTCATCAATATTTTCTTCAATAATAACTCCCTTTTGTGATTTTTATTGTGTAATGATGATCAAATAACATAACCATACCTAATTTGGCTAAATTTTCGAGTTGTGGGGGTGGAACCAGGTATAACATTCGAGTGAAAAATTTAAACGGTTCACACATTGAACCTTTTAAATGGGAAGATAGACTTCTCGGTATGTATTATTCTCTTTTGTAAATCGGTATGTATTATTCTCTTTCGTAAATGGGAAGATAGACTTCCGGGTTTGTAGTATTCTCACTCCTTTGTAAATGGGAAGTTAAACTTCCCAGTATGCAGTATTTTTTTTTCTTGTAAATGGAGGAACAAAATTCCCAGTATACTTGGTCGGCGAATCAGCTTTCCGAAACCGTTGCCTCCTGTGCCGGATAGTGATGTACATAAAGGGCCAATGTGATGAACGTTTTCTTGGAGCAACAATCGTGTAGGTCACAAAGAGGGACATTGTTAGGTCGATGCAACTTAGAGCTCCTTCTATTATTCTCCTAACAAGACTTCGTAGGGAAGAGTTCACGCCATCGAGGTCGCTAATCCAAACCATTACCTCCTTTAGCGATAATACACATTCGGTAGCGGAGCTGGATCCGAACTCTGATTGAGCGCTTAAAAGCTCAAAATGAAATGAAAAGAGAAGTGGGTGACAAAGAACAGCTCTTTCGACCCCCCCGCCCCCTTTGGCCCTCATGGAGCGGCAAAGGGAGGGAGGCGGTACTCCTTTGTAGACCCCATAGTTACACTGCCTAGAGTCAAATCAGTCTCCAAGCACTGTGAGCACGGCAGATAGGAGTGAGAGGGAGAGGAAGAAGAAAGTTTTAGGATAGGACAGCGAAGAAAATAGTAGGAGATAAAAGTGGACTTAGTTTGTCATGGGACCTACAGCTTAACGTAGAATCGAACCAATATGTGTCGCTTGTCTCTAACTTTGCAGTTTATAGTGACCCCTGTCCTACGCATCTACTATAAGTTCCTTGTGTGAATGTGATAGGGAAAAAGAATAGATGTTGAAGGCTGAAGGAAGTAAGAGGTTTGCAAAGAGATGCTAGTTGCCTGGAGTTCAGGCTTATCTCTTTCCATTATAGTTAGTTATAGCTAGCGTAATAAGGCTAGAAAATTTATATTTGCGTGAGTGTCCTGCATTGCTGAGTTTGTTGTGTTTTTTTTGTATATGTATCTATTTTTAATATGTCTAGTAGCATTTGTATTTATGAGGCGTTCAAACCGTTATTATTAATTATTCTTACTAGAAACTGGTGTAGGTTTCTATCTCTCTAACTATTCTTTCGTATTCCTATCCTAGTTATATGCTATTCTCTAGTGTTGCTTCGGTTATTTAATTACTCTTAGTCATCATCGAGTATTATTCTCCTTCTCTAGGTGTAGATTTCTTCTTCTTCCTCTTCTCCTTCTTCTACTATCCTTGGGAAACTTGGGAATAATCTGTGTGATCTCCATCCTTCTCTTTGGGAAATTTAGTTGGTTAATTCAACTGCTACTTCATTTTGTGTCTTTTCTATGACCTTCCTTGCTCTTTTTGCAATTATTCTGTTAATTGGCTTTATTCTTGCCTCCATGTGCAGGTCTTGTAGTTTTCTTCTTTCTCTTTTGGTGCTTGTTATTAAGTAGATAGCTTTGTTTTGGACTTTTTGGAGTCTTAATAGGCTACTTCTCGAGATCGTGTACATCGCGATGGTTGGATAAATAATCGCGGACTGTACTATGGCTGATCAATTTTCCTCTTTTTTTTAATGCTTGGGTTAACTAACTCGTAAAGTAAAGCCAGGTTGCTTTTCTCTCGATTTACCCTCTCAGTTACGTACTTTTTATAACCTGATTTCGTAATGGTTAGTCCAAGCACCTTACATTCTTTGTCGTATATAGCAATGCCTCTGGGCATTCCTATAATAAAAACCTCCTGGGAAACTTAAATATATATATATATATATATATATATATATATATATATATATATATATATATATATATATATATATATATATATATATATATGCATCATTTATTATGTAAAATTCATATGCAATTATTTTACTTAACTTTTGTAAATTAAATCATTTATGTACAACTTAATAATTAATTAATTCATTTATTTTACTTGTCAATTCATTTAACGTAATACTGTTCAAAACAACATCCCTTAAAATTTCACACACAAACAAATAAACACACGCTTTCAGCTCGACCAAATAGCACACTATTCTTCCCCAGTCGAATCGCAACATTCTTCGTATCAAGGTCAGTAATCATTCCTTCTACAATTAGTCATTTACCTCCAAACAAATCATCCTTAGTCAATTCCACTTTCTCTCAAACGACCATACGAGAGTAGGTCCTAATTATATTTACTTCTCATATTGCAGCCCCTAATTCACAGTCCATCATAGTCACCATATTATTCCACCATATTATTTCATATTTATTTCACATACTTCAATTCTTTTCACATCTTCTTACTGTAAATCATATGTTACAATACCTTACATTGCATACCTAATCTACTTATCTCATTGTACATTCGTTGATTCTATGAATATATTTATATTTGTGTAATTGTCTTTCTTAAAACCCAGTTCATTATTTCAAAATTTATTTCGTTGTCATGTAAGGCCTAAAAACTATCAGCCGAGAACTTCGATCAAACAAATTTATGGTTATGGTTTTCGAAACGCTATTTAGGCTGATTTATTAACAAAAATAAATCACATGAATAACCATATACTATACGTATCTATAGCGCTGTCCTTCTTCATATACATCTGAGAGGCTCCTCCTGTACACGGGTACCATTTTAAATTTATCCCTGTTGGTTTTAATTTTCCACTTTTCTTCGTATCTATTAATGCTTCTTATATATTCTGTAGTCATCCTAGCTTGCATTGGTCCGATCCTGTAGGGTCAAACTATGATCTGGGTGACGTCGTCGGAAAATTGGATGTTCAGGCAGCCCTCATTTCTTGGTGGTGGTATATCTGATGTGTAGATTGAATAAATAGACGGACTCAGACATCCGCCTTGGGGCAAACCCGCAGTGAGCTCGAATATTTCTCCCTGATGTCGTTCTATTTCCACATAAGCACGTCTCTCCACTTCATAATCACATAAAATTATTTCAATCTTGTTGTTTATTCCCGATTTGAGTATCTTGATTTGCATAGCCCTCTGCCATACTTTGTTAAATGCCTTGGACACGATGACATTCCTAGGGGGTGACCTCAACGCCAGATGCCGAACGGCTGGCTATTGTAACACGAACAACAGAGCTCATAACTTGGAAATGATTATGCGACGGAAAAATATCTAGAGGATAGGACCAGATTTCCAGACCTATATCACCTCTCGGGCAGCAACATTGCCCGACATAATCATGACAAGTGACGGCTTCCCATTTAACTACCATAGCGAGCCAGGGCCAAACAGTTCCCAGCGCCTATATAGAAATCTTGAACACCATTTGACGCTCTGATCCAGCTTCCAACCCCTCTCCGCAAAACTACGCTGCGGCCAACTGGGAGAGCTACGGAGAAATCCTAGGCGGATTAGAACCGGCTAACCTAAGCAAAGCAACTTTAGAGGAGATTGACGGGGAGCTGGAGAGGATAACAGCCCTCATCACCGAGACTGACCGAGAGTGTTTACCTGTGACAGGGTACAAGACTCCTCCACACCCAAATGGACCGAGGAGATAAAAGAGAGCGCTACGGAGCACAGGGAGGTGTATGAAGAAATCAGAAGAGCAGGTACGTATCGGGAACGAAGCTCGCTGCTACGACACTTGCGTGATGAGCTCAAGATTGCTATTAACCAACAACAGGCTGAAATCTGGGACAGCCTAATAGCCAGGGTAGATGGCGAGGTGACCCCCGATAAACTTTGGCGACTAGTAAGGAAATTAAAAGGCCTACCAAGTAGAAGAAAGACTCGCATTAAGGAGAGTAATGACTACTTGAAGGATCCAGCAGTCCTGGAGGAAAGGTTCCACACGTTCTGAAAGGAAATCTTCTCAATAACAACTGAAGACGATGCGAAATTCGACCAGGAATTCGAAGACCATCTTATTGAAGAACTTAATCAGATTATACATCAAACATACCCACGAGCCTACGTCAACGAAGGGAGGGAGATGGCGGATCGTGACCGACCAATTACAACTGAAGAGGTCATGACAGTCGTAAAAATCTTTACACAAAAGGCGCCAGGCTTAACTGGCATCACTAAAACAAATTTGGTGCATTTCCCCCAAGAGATGATTCGGGGAAACACTAACATCCACAACGCTTATCTGAATACGGGCTACTTCCACGATGGTTTAAAAATGGTCAAAATCATTTTTATCCCTAAAGGAAATAATCCTCCCGATTAACTGGTGACTACAGGCCAATATCCCTCCTTGAGTTTGTAGGCAAAGTCTACGAGAAGCTTCTAGCTAACAGGCTACAAGACCAGCTGTCCGATCTGGAAGCTCACAACCCTCAGCAGCACGGGTTCTTCACGACTGATAAGGCCCTCGCCCTTCTCAGGAAAAGCTTGCCCGCTGTAAAGCTGATGTAAAATACGTAGACGTGGTGATGCAAGATGTTCAGAAGGCCTTCGATAAAGTTTGGCTCAGAGGTCTACATTTAAAGATCTTGGGCCTCCAGCTAAACCCAATCCTGGGAAGGATCCTCTGTGATTTCATCATGGAAAGAAAAGCCCAAATTTCGATCGAGGGCTACAGAGGACCCGAGTTCGAGCTAGAGGCGGGTGTTCGACAAGGTAGCTGTCTGAGTCCGCTGTTGTACCTTGTGTACACGTTGGACTTACCTGATCCAGTAGGGGAGGATGTCATGTACCTGCAGTTTGCAGACGAGGTCATTCAGATCATACCCAGTTCCTACAGGAACGCTGGAGTACAAGCAAGGGAGACACCTGCCGAAATCAAAATATCAATCGTTTCGAAAGAAGGTGGAAAATCAAGACCAACCACCAAAAGTTCCAGATCCTTCCAATGAACCACCGGAAACCAGATGACGTCATAGTCAAAGATGAAATTTACCCGTACTCCGACGAGGGTAAAGTGCTGGGTCTGCGCATCACCTCAACAGGGTATAAGCCCCACATTAACAACCGAATCTCCCTAGCCAAAAGAGAACTTGGAAAACTGTACAGGTTCAGAAACCTCAGCGCCAACAACATCAAAAAGCTGTATACTGCCTTGGTGCGCTCAACACTGGTGTACCCAGCAGTGGTAATGCAGGCAGCTAGTTCAACTTCTCACAAACGAATGCAAAGAGTCCAGAGCAATGCTACCCTGCTTATAGGTGGCGCGCGCAGAATGGACCATATTCGGCAGACGGAACTGCACGCAAGAGCAGGACTTGAGCCACTGAATATGGTCCTCCAAAGGCTAGGGAGAAAGACCTGGGAAAAGGTTGTAAATGAAATACTCCCACATATAGACGCAAACCTAGACATACCACAACCCATAATTGGACGCGTCATCAGGAGAGCCCTATTCCGAAGCGGAAGACTGTGTTCCCGGGAAGACCAAACCGTTATATACACTCAACCACGACAAAATGATCCCACTCACCAAAAAGACTTACCGAAAATACTCCACGATACGAGACAACCAACCACAAAGAGAGAAAGGAAAAAACAGAAGAGGCGAAATGCCCAAATGGAAAAATAGATTAAATGAGGCGAAAGGCCTCCAAAATAACAAATTAACACTAAATGAAAACAAGAAGAAAAAATTAACAAGAAGCGAAGTGCTCAACATAATTAAGACAAAATAAGTAAATAACTAAACAAATAATTAAATCAAATATTAAACAAATATTATATAACAAAAAGAGGCAAAGTGTCCACAACAGGCGAAACAAGAAAGAAACTAAATCTAATTAAAAATAAAAATGAAAGCTAACAAGTTAGCAGAAACATAATTGAAAGGCTTGAATGCCTAAGCATTTAATGATTTTTTTCTTTTTCTTTCAGATTTACCAACTTCAGTCTTTGACAATTTCAACCATGAAAAGATTAACAATCGATCAACGTGTTAAAGTTATCGAAGCCCATTACGAAAATGGACGTTCAAACAGAAACGCATTTCGGGCACTTTGCGATTTTTTTGGTCAACATAATCGACCAACCGAGAGTGCAATTAGGAAAATTGTTTGTAAATTCAAACAAACGGGGTCGGTGGCAGATATGAAAAAGCCATCGCGTGCTCGTTTACGCTGTTCAGCTGAAAACATTGCTACAGTGCGCGAGAACGTGGCCGAAGATCCAGACACCTCTATTCGTCATCGCGCGCAGGAATTAAACCTCTCCACAACAACGTTACATCGAATTTTGACAAAAGATTTGTCTCCACACGCTTACAAAATTCAATTGACACAAGAACTGAAGACTGCTGATCATTTGAAGCACCATACATTCGTCAATTGGGTGCACGAGCAGACAAGCCGATTATGATTTTTCGCAAAAAATCATCTTGAGTGATGAAGCCCATTTTCATCTTAGTGGATTCGTTAATAAGCAGAATTGTCGCATTTAGGCTGATGAAAATCACAGGAAGATTGTTGAAAAGCAACTGCATCCACAAAAGGTCAGTGTTTGGTGTGCATTTTTTGCTAGCGGAATCATTGGGCCGTATTTCTTCGAAAATGATGCCCGGAATTCTGTTACGGTGACAGGGGAGCGATACCGCGCCATGATAATCAACTTTTTATGGCCTGAATTGAATTATATGGATGTCGAAAATTTGTAGTTTCAACAGGACGGCGCCACATGCCACACAGCCACTGCAACAAACAATGGCTTTATTGAATGAGAATTTCCCAGGTTGCATCATCTTTCGAAACAGCGAGGTCAATTGGCTATCACGATCGTGTGACTTGACGCGTTCAGATTTCTTCCTTTGGGGTCATCTCAAAAGTAAGGTCTATGCCAACAAGCCAACAACAATTCAACAGCTGAAGGATGAGATAATAAGACATATTGGTGAGATCGAGGAGCAACTATGCAGAGACGTCATTAAAAATTTTTACCATCGAGTGGAGATGCACCGCCGAAGCCTTGGCGGACATTTGGGCGATAAAATATAGTTATAAAAGAAGATATATAAAAATAAATTTCATGAACTTCACCATTTGTAATTCTTTGGTTTTAAAAATTCCCAAAATTTTGATACTTATAATTTTTTTTTAACCTCACCATTTTGTTTTTTGATATTATAAAAGAATTATTAGAAATAACTTTGATAAAAAAACATGTCATAACCAAACTAAGATGAGAATATTCAAATACTCAAAAAAATCCTCTTCTTAAATTATCTAGTTAGTGATGATGATGTTGATAATGATGATGATAACGGTTTGGTCAATCGTTTCGAAAGAAGGTGGAAAATCAAGACCAACCACCAAAAGTTCCAGAATGACTTCGAGATTTTGGACTCCAACTCAAACCCACTGTCACTACGTATTTCTGAATCTATTTATATCAAAACACTATCTCCCTCACTCAATTCTAACTCCTCTTCTATTGCTTAACCATCCTGTAAACAACCACTACTAGCGAAACTGTTATATTTCCCATCACCTCTCTACCACACCATATTCTCACTGGATATCAAAGATTCAAGGTATGTTTCTCATTTGATCCGTTTAGTTTTATATTGATTTTTTTGTTGTTGTTTTTTAAGCTTTTATTAGCCAGTTTTTTAGTTGTTTTTTTCTGTACAATTTTACTTTACTTCTTTCCTTAAATCGTTGTATTTTACTCCCTTATAATTATAATTTGCGGTGACCACTTAAACCTATTTTGTATATTTGTATATCTTAATCTGTTTTCTAGAGCCAGAAGATGCCTGTTAGGTTGAAACGTTGCACTACTCAATCGTAATAAAGATTTGTTTGATGTTGGATTTAAGTCTTCTCCTCGCCATTGTTTTCTTATTGAAAATTAAGGCTGCACAGCGGAAACTACCTGGATTATATATATATATATATATATATATATATATATATATATATATATATATATATATATATATATATATATATATATATATATATATTATATATGTGTGTGTGTGTGTGTAAAAAACTCACCAAGTATCACGTGAGGGTAGCAAATAAATGCAATGTCCCGCAGGGAAAAATGAAATGGTGTTTCTGAGTACTTTCGAACTTTATTAAGTTCCTTATCAAGAATAACTACGAAAAAAAAATATAAAAGACTGCCTCAAAAACAAGAAATCACCAATGAGGAAGACGGAATGGGAAAGGTAAAGATTCACATTAAGAATGACAAGAAGAATGTAGTAAGGTCAAACTGAGAAGACGAAAGGGTAACAGATTAAAAGAAATGGAGATAGCCTAACGAGGAAGATTATAAGAAACGAGGAGCGAAAGAGTGGGGAAATACAATGTACATAATAGAGCAGTGACATAATTAAAAAACCCGAACCAAAATAGGTCCACAAAACTAAAGATTGTATATAAAACTAAAGACAAAAGTCAGAACTAATTTCTTTAAGTATTAGTTTTTTAATTATACGAGTAGCATCTATTTTATATAAGCCAGGGGAAAGGTTAAAATTATCACATTGGCTTATAAAAGCACATTCAATAATATTCCTTTTTATAGGGTCATTGGAACGATAAATAAATTTTGCCGAGTTCCAGTTAATTATATGGTCCTTATCTGACATGTGGACAAAGAAAGCACTGTTTTCTTCCCTTCTTCGGACATTATATTTATGTTGATTTATGCGAACAGAAAGTTGTTTACCTGTTTGTCCATAATATTTACTTAGGCAACCAGAACACTCAACTGAATAACCCCCCCCCCAAAAAAAAAACTATTACAATTATTACGTACTAATGAATTCTTAATGGTCGTCTCATATTTAGTAGCAACAGAAATGTTAAAGTTATTCAAAAGATGGGGAGGATCACTAAAACAAAGAGAAAATGGTAGAACTAAAATGTTATTACTATTAAAAGGGAGAGTAGGGACAGTTTGATAAAATGTCTTTTTAGCAGAAGAAAGACAATTTTGAAGAAACGGGTAAGGGTAACAAAGCTTATAGCTTTAAAAAAGAAAGAGATTAAAGAATAGATAAAAATAAATAAGAAAACAAATAAAAGCAAGGTAAAATAAATGAGAAAACAGCAACGAAACACAAGGTCGCCAGAGTAACCACCCAAAAAAGTGAGCTAAAACACTGACACAATCGAAAGAGAAAGACAAAATAAGAAATAGAAAAAGAAAGAAGCTTGAGATGCCCTCTACACCAGGCCAAACTATAAATATTCTTCACCAATATCTATACCTGCGACACATTTCCCCACTTGGTAAAGCAATCACCGAAAGCATCTCCACCCTTTCATTCGAAGGTCATTTTCGCCGCCGAGGTTGGAGGTTTGAATACGAAGGAAGTTAAAGAACTACATCTGTAAATCTGGAAGAAAATTGACACTCGTTAAAAGAAGATTTCAAGATACAAGAACATCTCAACCTCACCCCCATCCTCATTCTCATTTTAATTTCATATATTGTCTCCTACACCTTTTCTCTACCACACCCCAAATCCTCCCATTCGGGAGGTACTAAAAAATAAAATTCATAATTTTCATTAGGCGCATCATACTCATCATGACTGCCTAATTCCCCCCTCCCCCCACACACACACAACCTGGGCGCTATGCCTTGACAAGTGGACGCTGTCATTTCAACCTCATCTCATCTATGTGGTGCACTTGCGATTGCATAATTAGGGGTACGGGAGGAGGAAGGTCTGAGAAATAGCTCGCTGCCAAATACTCGTATCAGAGGAGCCCCCGGATAATGGGCCGCGTTGCAACCTTCGCAGGGAAGCATAATCACTCCGCCTGTGAGGGGCCACCAGAATCGCTGAGGGACATACAACCGACTCAGCGTATGTCGGATGCAACCGCGGTTTTTAACTCCATCGAAGAGGCGGCACCTCCGGTTAGCGCTGGTTGAATACACGCTAACCAAAAAAAAGTCCGTCACATTTCCCCCCTCGAGAGGAGCCCACCCAGGTCCACCATTTCATACATCATCAACTCATTTTTGACAGCCAAACTAGGGAAGGAGGGGTCAAAAGGGAGGGAGAGGATCCAAAACACCACACCAACATGGATAACAGTATGGAGTATAGAAGACCCCCACTGAGACCGAACTTGGAGCACAAAAACCCGAAAGAGGAGTACTAAT
Organism: Ceratothoa steindachneri; assembly: GCA_963969495.1. Taxonomy (NCBI): domain Eukaryota; kingdom Metazoa; phylum Arthropoda; class Malacostraca; order Isopoda; family Cymothoidae; genus Ceratothoa; species Ceratothoa steindachneri. The sequence goes on from OZ018335.1 coordinate 79,654,078, forward strand.
AAGTACTCTTTACACTGAAGTGAAGATTGCCCTTACTAAATTAATAGATATCCCCAACGGCTACGTTCCCCTATGTCATAAACAGAATGACATAGAACGCCTGGTGGTGCCCGAAGGAGTAAAGGTTCTAAGGAAGATCGGACTTGCCCCAAAACTGCAACCACAACTCCTGTTAAACCGTTCAATCGTCTGTTAAAAGGTAGACCTCCATGTAGGATCCCACACAAAAGAGGAACTGAAAGACGAGATCGAAAGGGAAAATGAACATCTGATGATCGCAGAGATCATCAAATTTGAACACTACAAGCAGGTATTCAAAGTCATTTGCGCCACGGCGGAGATGGCAAATAAGGCAACCAATAACGGGATCCTCCTTGCCTTCGGAATGAGGATAGCCCCTGAAAATATAGAAAAGGAAAAATTTGTAAACGTACAAACCTGCTTCCAATGATATGCCATTGAGGAGCACGTGACAAAGAACTGCCCAAATAAGGACAAAAAAGTATGCTCAGAATGCGGAGGTAAAAATCACACATTCAGGGAATGCACATAGACTAAAAAGAGATGCGTTAACTGCCAAGGTCCACATAGGACAATGGCAGTGAACTCTCCAAATAGAAGAGAAATAATAAACAAGAACAAGAGCAGAAGAAAGAAAAAGAATTTATGAATAATCAGACATACGCTAGCGTAGCAAAAGCTACGGTAAAAGAAATTAGGGAAACACAAGAGCCCAAAATCAATATCAATGTTAATGAAGGAACAGGGCTCGACATTCTTGCAAGTATTATGTTCGCTTACGTACTCAACATTGCCCAACCCGGGACCTTCTCAGACACGCTCAATCTTCTCTTAGAGAAAAACAGAGTAAGGAAGATGTGGTTCACCCCGAACTTCCCCTCGGCTCTCGTATACGGGATAACGGCGGGAAAAACTCTTCAAATAAAAGATATGCTGGCCATAGGAGCCAAGATGGAAGGAAGAAAACGAGGAAACAATCGAAACCGACGAACCCAATGAAGAGGAAAAAGAAACGAAAACTTCAGAGAATGAACAAATAGATAGAGGAAAAGTACAGCCATAAGAAATCAAGAAAACACCCAATTAAAAAGAATCAAACCCAATGGGAGAAACACAAACTGAGACGGAAAACGAAACGGAGAGAGAGGAAGGCTGTCGTTCCGAAGCAAGAGACTTTAAACTTAAGATCTTCGTAAACGAGGCCTATTACCTACCCAAAGGTTCTAAATTGAAGGATATGAATAAAGGTATCGAAAAAGGTACCTGCAAATGGAATTATATAACAGACCATGATGAAAGGACTATCCAAAAACTACTAGAAGAAAACAAAATTAGGATCTACCCCAACGACATCAGAATTATCAAGAAGGATACCTTCGACAAAATATCAAACGGCAAATGGAAAAATCCCAAATAAAAGAATTAAAAAGAACAAGATCAATAAGATATAAAAGATAACGAGACAACTAAACTGAAAATACTTCATTTAAACACTGACGGAAGGAAATCAAAAGAAGAAAACAATCAGGAGACTAAACAAGCTCTAGAAATAGAGAACAAAAAATTATTACTGTAAACCTTTCCCAGCAGTAGGCGCCACCTGCGACGTGAGGAAGACCCAATAATAACAACAAAATAAGCCGGACAAGCGAAACCCGTCAAAAAGGCATGAATGCCTGAAAACAAAGAAAGGTAACTATACAAAACAAAGGAATTTAGAACAACCCAACCTAAACATATAAGGTAAATAATTACAGTACAAAACCGAATCTGAATTAGAAGAACGTTACCGAAAGGTATCCCAAACAAAATTACCAATAGGATATAGGAAATAAAAAGAAAAACGAATAAAAATTTAGAGCCAACCGTAGAACACAAACCCATGTGCAATTAGAAGAGCAGAAGGTAGAAGAACGTCAGAAGAAAGAGATCAGCCAGTAACCTGACAATTATTAAACTACACACTTTTACACTCCCCCTCATAAAAATAAGCTCTCATGCTATCTACTTCTATCATCCTCACACTTTTCTCACCTTATATAATACCTTTAAGATAGAGTATTAGCAGTCATTATTCAAGAAGCAAGAAGTTACCCTTACCGTTCTCCTTTTAAAGACCTGTGCCCGCAATTTACGACGGAATAAAGAATCCAGCTGAAAATTTTCCTTTATCCTAAGGAAGCGCGTTTGATCACCTGACCCAGCCTGCTACACGAGAAGAGCTTCCCTTTTCACACTTTACATAAAAGAGGGCATATATCGTCTGAATAGCCATACCTATAAGGTTACGCAGCCTAGGGTGTGAAAATGACCCCTGGTATGGATAAGGGGGAAGGGGTTGATCTCCCTTATGGTACATCTGCTTCATGAACAACACATATAGTCATATAGATAGTATACACAGTGTGATGTGCCAAACCTACATTACGACAGAATCAATATACTACAATATTGTGCTGTAAAATTTTCCGATACTGTACAGTACTGTGCTGTAGGATCTTCAAAAACTATACAGTACCTTACAACATTATCAAAAAGAAATATAAAAAATAAAGCACATGAAGAAATATATACACTAATGTTAAATCATATTAGAAATTATATATAAAATATTAATAAATCATATGAAATTATTAATAGTAAAATATTGTAGTTGATTTTATCCTTGTTTCAGCGAAATCACCGTGCTTTATATGAAAGGAAAGCTAGCACTAATGTCAACACTCCTGGGATTAGTCAGTCAACCATGGAATGCTTTGTTGCAGTATCAGACCCAAAGATATACTCGTATACTACTCATGATGCTCGTCAAAAGCAACTTGATGATGCGCTATTGCTCTTTGTGACATGTAATCTTGTGCCTTTTTATTTTGTAGACAGCCCATACTTTCGAGGTTTATTTAGTGCAGCTGACCATCGCTACCAAATGCCAACACGCAAATACTTAGTGAACAAACTGCCACGGGACAAATTCATACAGGTGGAAGAAGATGTTAAAAAAATGTCTTGGGAGTGCAAAAAGTATCTGTCTCACACTGGATACCAGTATCTGGTCCAGTCGTCAAATGAAATCTTATTTAGGAATCACAGCTCACTATATCAGAAACTGGACTTTAGAAAATGTGTTACTATCTTGCAAGCGCTCCCGTGGGCGCTATACTTCACGTGAAATTATGGAGGAGTACGACGAGATTATCAAAGATTTTGAGATAAGCTCCAAGATCACAAATGTCATCACAGAAAATGCTGCAAATATGGTTCCTGCCTTTTCTCTGCCAGGATTCTCTGATACCACTACTGGCACAGATGATGACACTGATTTGGAAGATGGTGATTTTGATGGTGCTGATACTTCTGAACTATTTGAAGTGTTACCAACTGAGCATAATTCCTGATTTGCTCATACATTGCAGTGGGTGGTGAAAGATGACCCAAAAGAAAAAGGACAGTTAAATATTTCACTCATCATAGCATCAAAATTCGTATCTTTCGTATATAAGTCAAAAATAGCCACTGATATTCTGGAAGGAGAAAAAAAATGGAATCAGGTTGTGCTACTCGCTGGAATTCACAAGTGAAAATTATAAGATCTATTTTGCGAGTGCCAGAAGAAAAGTTAAGTAGTTTGGATGGTGCCCCAACCCTTAGAGCTTATGATCAAAATATTCTTCAGGATATGCTGGAAATTTTTAACCTTTTGAGGATGCCACTGACTGTGCCCAACGACAGAACTCTGTTTCATCTACTCTAGTTATTCTTTGTGTACGGAGGGTCAAGTTTCACCTAGAGCAGGTGCAGTCAAATTATAATAGTGAACTGGTATTTGGACTGAGGAAGTCGATACAGAAACGCCTAGAGCTGTATGAAGATTAATAAACATATCAACTGGCAATAAAAGGCAACCTTGAAGTCCTTTATCATAACTACAGCACAGTTTGTGGCCAAAGAAGTTACAAGCACTACAATCATGGATACTGGCACATAACTTCAACAATATAATTCAGGGCCTAGTTCAGGGAATTCAGAATCAAAGAGGAAGAAACTGTTTAGTTTTATGGTTTTTCATCTCACCAATCAACAGACATAACACAAGTGCAGGGAAGTCCATTAATACTGAAATTCAAAGATATCTGAGTCAGCCATGTATTTCTGATGAAAGGGATGTACTAGCATACAAGAACATGCTCACGGACACATTTACAACACTAGCAAATATAGCACAAATAATACATAGCTGTTGCAGCTTCTTCTGCTCCAGTGGAAATAATCTTCTGCATCGTGGGTAAAGTCTTCCATCCGGACAGATGGAGGCTTACAAATAAGAATTTTGAATCCGTAATGTTTGTGAAATGTAATGATAAGTCCTACAAATAGCTAATAGAGTATCATTACAGAAGGTAGAAGGGATGTAATAATAGTTATAAGTAGTGATGCGCATAGCTGCCTTACATGCTTTTAAAGGAATGATAGAACTGAAAAGGTATATTCACACTGACCCTTTTCATATGGCTTATATCAACTATATTCATAATACATCTAGAAAAGAAATAAAACAAAGTATTAGTAACATGAATACATATGAATAAATATAAATGAGGAAGGGGGAACATATAACAGTCACTCACACCGAAAAGAATTCATTCATTTTCAAAACTATAAAATATACAATACACTAGATAGAGAAAGTTAAAGTAGAAATTGAAAAGATTACAAATCTAATCGACGTACAGGTTTATGGGCACGTAAAGATCTTCTAGGGCCAGGCAACTGTATTGTCAGATTGTCGTGACTATCCACACTGTTATCATCATCATGAACATGATCTTCTTGTATCTGGAAACACAAACAGACATCGGCTAAACTTATTAATAATTGTAAGGAAATAACGCGACGAATGCGAGGAAACTGGATGCGGCCACTTAGAATCACTAGAACACGTTGGAAAGGCGCAATCGTCCGTATGAAAGAAGAATTTTCTGATTTAAAAAAAACTGCGGTTTAATTTTAGCACATACCTGACAATCATCAGTAATACAGCGGATTTCATCGATGGAGTAAGGAAGGTTTTTAACACGAACATAATGTAGCATTTGCTGGACTCCAGGATGAATGAGACTCTTATCAAGCGTTTTAAACTTGTGATATCTGAAGTGGCATTACAATACGACCGTGATAGTGTATCAACAACAATATTATCGTGACCCGGGCGATGATGAATATAGAAGAAAAATGCAAGTAATCATATACGCTAGCGCATGATCTTATCATTCATTATTTTACCTTTTACATTGACCTCAAACATGAATGAGAGCACTTTGATCAGTTGCTACGTCAAAAATGTCTACCAGCAAAAAAAATTCCATTTACGTATGCTCTCTACCACCGCATACGCTTCCTTTTAAACGATGTGTTGTCTCTTTTCTGATTGGTTTAATGGACGTGAGAAGAAAGCCACTGATCGTCTGCACGGTTATAAGGTGGCACCGATTGCATAATCTGATGCATCCGTTTCTATGGAAAGGGAGCGTCTTCATCAATAACTTTCACTGAAGACTTGACAATGTCATTCTTTAAGGATTCAAATGCCTGAATAGCCTGAGGAGATAAAGGAAATCTGCAGCAATCTACAAGAGCCGTACTTTCTCTGAATAGTTGCGAGCCCACTTAGCATAGTATATAAATAACCCCAAACAACGTTGTAAGGAATTTTTACAGGAAGGTATGTGTAATTCTAACAAAAGTCTCATTCGTTCAGCATTGAGTTTCAAATTGCCGTCAGAAATTTGGTAACCGAAAATATTAATGCAGTTTAGAGAAAACTTAGATTTCTCAGAATTCAAGGAGAGATTGTATTTAGAAGTAGCTTCCATGAAGCACTTTAGATTGCTGTCATGTTCTTTTGTTTCCCGCAGACCGTTATGTCGTCGAGATAGGCGTAAATGTTACATAGTTTGTTATCGGTTATAAACTGATTCTTTAATCGTTGAGAGGCGGAAACCCCATTCGTACCACCCATAAGTATGCATTGATAAAGACTGTTACTGGCCTGAAAAGCAGTGTAAGGTCGTTCCTGTGAGCATATTTCTATCTGATGATATGCATTGGATATATCAATAACGCTGAAATAGTGATTCTTGGCGATATTTAATACTATATCTTTAATTCTGGGTAACGGCTAAGCGTCCAAAGGGGTGTACTTATTTATTGTTATAGAAAAGTCTACCAACATTCGTTTTTTCCTCTTTGCGTTTGATGTCACTACCACTTGTGCACGTCAAGGAGAATTAGTATGTTCAATAATCCCCTCACGAAGTAGACGTTTAACCTCATTTTCAATGAAACCAACATCTTCAGAGCTGTAATGGCGATACTTGGTAGCAATAGGAGTGTAATCTGAGGATAAGTTTCTAAACAGTTCAACTTGAGGAATCTTTAGTTAGTCAGTCCACTCACAGTTAAGGATGGTTATGTACCTCCATAATTTAAGCTAAAACGAGCGACATATGCTGATACGAAGGCTCGAGTAACAGTGGAAGCTCTGATGTCCGAGATACAAACAGCCTCTGGCCAACAAGTGAAATGATCGATCATAGTGAGAAGATAATTGCAACCACGATAGTAAGGTAGTGGACCTACTAGATTGACATGAATGGTGTCAAAAGGTGACGAAGGAAGAGGAAAATGGACCAGAGGAGTTTTTGTGTGACGATGGACTTTGGCTTGCTGGCATGGCAGAGATGAGCGAGTCAATTTGACCACGTCGGCATTCAGACCTGGCCACACGAAGCGTTGTGAAACGAGTTTGCCTGTGGCATTGACGCCAGGATGAGAGAGCCCATGAATTTGGTCGAAAATGTGCTGACAATAAGAGAGAGGAATAAGATAACGAGGACAGTTAGGTAATGAATAGTCGAACAGGATGCGCCTGGAAGGACTGTCCGGTAAGTCGATCTTTCGAACAACGTGTTGAGGAGAGTGACGGAGTGTTTGCATGTCTCCATCTTTTTCTTGGCCTAGCGCTATTGTCGCATGATCGATGGGCGCAGTGTGAAAGAGTTGCGTGCCCCCAAATCGACGAAATGCGAGAGAGCGCGTCCGGTACGACGTTTGAAAATCCAGGAACATAGCGAATATCGTTCGTCATCTGCAGGATCAACTCTAGATCACGAGTTTCAACTGCAGTGTGTACTGACGAAGTACTAAGAGACGAACATGCACCGATCAAAGGCTTATCGTCAGTAAAAATAGTGAATTCACGCCCTTCCAAATGATGGCGGAAGTGGTGGACTGCGAGGTATTGTCCGAGTAGCTCGCGAGGAAACGTACTATACCTCTTTTGAGAGTCAGAAAGAGAGCGAGAGAAGAAAGCAAGAGGTTGCCATTGGTCATCAATCTTTTGTTGCAAGGTTGCACCTACATAAGTTGAGGATGCATCTCAGGAGACGCTGATGGGAGCTCCTGGAGAATGATGAGCCAATTCTACAGCGCAGAAAATAGCCTCTTTAGGGCGAGAGAATTAATCGCACGCCTCAGTAGACCATTCAAGAAGAGAGTTCTTTTTTGGTCTTGGTGAGCATTAAATTGATAGGTTGCATGACCTGGGCACAGTTTGGAATGAACCTGTGGTAGAAGTTGATCATATCACAGGAACGTCTGAGTTGCTTGCGTGATGTGGGTAGAGAAAAATTGCGCATCACGCTAACTTTATCTTCGAGTAGGCTAATCCCGGCACTCAAGACATGGTGTCCCAAGAAGGAGAGTGAGAGACACCAAAAAGACACTTGAAAATTTTGAGTACGATACCGTACTCTTGAAGGCGAGAAAAGACCTGACGAAGGTGAGAAAGGTGTTCCTCTAGCGAGAAAGATGCTATTACGAGATCATCGATGTAGAAAAATACAAAAGGAAGATCCCTAAGGACTTGGTCCATAAAACGCTGAAAAGTTTGACCAAAGTTGCGCAATCCATATGACTTTTGATCATTTCAAAATATCCAAACGTAGTGGTGATGTTAGTCTTTGGAACATCGTCTGGGTGAATAGGGATCTGTTTGAACGCACGGACCAGATCCAGGCGAGAAAAGAGGGTACAGCACGAGAGAAATAAGGTGAAATTAGCTATGAAAGGCAATTGATATCGGTCAGGGATTGTAATAGGGTTTAGAGCTAGCCTCGTAATCGCCGAGTCTTCAATTCTCGAAGCCGGCGCTGATAACCTCAGTACCTAAGTAATGGAATTAACTTGATGGTCCCTGCCTGGACCCCTTCCAGTCGATATATGTCTTTACGCAATGTAGGCGGACAGGAATTGAACAGCGTACTCCAGGTGATGTCTGAATAGAGAGAGTTGTACAAGTTGATGATAATCTTGTTTCGGAGGGGGAATTACCCCTTTATACTGCCTGAAAATTTGGAGGCTTTTGCTGATTTCTACACCTAAGTCCTTTTCCAGATCAGTCACCTCCAGAACTCCACCTAACAAGTAGTATTCTTCTTGAGGATTGGCATGGTTGATGTGCATTACCTTGCAGTTTTCAAGGTTGAATGGCATCTGCCAAATCTCGGACCACTCTCCTAACTAGAGAAGGCTGTTTTGTATGCTTTCTACTCCTTCGTGAGCTTACGCCGCCTCCTAATTTTGAATCATTTGTGAACTTAGATATCAAGCAAAGCAATCCATCGTAAATATATAATTTATATAGATGATAGACAAGAGAGAATTGGGCCCAGAACCCTGGGGCATCTGACTAATTACAGGGCCTATCTTGACGCTAACCCATTGATTCTCACTCTTTGTCGCCGGGCTGGCAACCAGCTTTCAATCGATTCGGCCACCCTACCGGTGATGCCAACCGCTAGGACTTTGCGCATCAACCTGCGGCGTGGCACCTTATAAAATGCTTTTGAAAGCCCAAGTATAAGATGTCCACGGCTTGAATATGATCGTACTCCCCAGAATGCCGTGAAAGAATTCTATTATATTTGTGAGATACGATCGGTTCTTGCGAAATATGTGTCGGAAATCCAGGAGCAAGTGGTTTGTTTCTGCGTTTTACTGTGCTATCTGTGATTATGCCCAAAACAGTAGTCAGTCGGTATTTGCTGGTCTATCGCGCGCCCCCTTCTTAAATAAGTGAGTCACGTCCACCGTCCTTTTTTCCCTCCCCAGTTTCTAGTAAACCGTTAAAGATCGCAGTAAGTTGTGGTGCAACTTCACCGTTCACTTCCCGTAGGATTTTAGGGAGAAAGCCATCTGGAGCGGGAGGCATGTACGGGTTAAGGTTCTTTGTTCTAGCCAGCCATACCTTAAGCCCTTTGAGTTTAGGGTTAAGAAATTTTCGAGAATCGGTATAGCTCTTGGGCACGTGACTTCCTGGTTACACGGCAATATGCCAAAAAGAAGCGGACGCGGAACTCTTGGCCTCATCCAAAGCGACTGAATCCTAAAATGACCCCCAAATCTTAAGCACATAGAAGCATTATATGTAGATGGTTAGATTCTTGGGTGGGACGCCACTCAAGCAATGAGATCGCAAAGGAGATTGAACATAATCATAAATCGGCGAAGATATCCGAAGTCATAAAGTTTAAAGAGTACATTCATGTCTTTAAAATCATCTTTCAGGACACGGGCATGGCCCAAAAGGCAAAAGAGCTTGGCCTCCTCATTTTCCACTTCATGGTATATCCGGCCTAAATCGAGAGGGAGAAGTTTAAGATATACAAACATATTTCAAATATTATAAATACAATCAACACACTACGAAGACGAGATAGAAATGAGTCTGGGGAAAATGGTCATCGCCATGGTCATAGCCACCGCGACGCAACAATTTGCCGAACCAGACTATCACAAGTATATTTGGGCGGATAGTCCCCACCATTCTAATGGGAGATTTAAACGCGCGATGTGCAGAGTCAGGGCATATTCAGACGAAGGGAATAGGAAGATGCTTAAACATCCTCTTGGACAGGAACAGCGTCCAGAGACTGGGTCCCGACTTTCCAACCTTCATCACGGAAAGATCAGCCACCAAGCCAATTTCCTCCTCCCCTTCAATTATATCATGACCCCGCACAAAGAAACAGGTTCGGTTCCAAGTACTGAAGAAAATTTCAAGTACAAAAAGTGCAAGTACAAGTACAGAAGATATGCCTAGTACTTAAGTCCAAGTACAAGTACCTGACAATGTACTTAAGTACAATTACATTTGAATAGGTTATCTATTATTTTTTATTTACAGGTAAAAGTAATGATGCAAATTCTAGCAAATATTCTAGTTTAATTCATAATACAAAATAATAAAAAGTAGATTTCCGATACAAATGAAAAGTTTGATTCTTGCAATTGTCGAAAATATGTAAGAAAATTAATATTTTCTTAGTTTGCAATTAATTATATACAGGGTAGGGCAGAAAGGTTACCCCGATTTTAAAGGTTAATGAAAAACAAATACATGATCATACGAGAATATTTTTTTATTTATAATAAGTACATTAAATGCCATTGTGATTCAAGTGGTTTTGAAAATTGCATCACTTAAGTGACGACCGCTAATATCGATGCAGTTTTGAAGTCTCTCTCGAAAGTTCACCATAACCCTTTGAACCCTGTCCCGTGGAATTGTATTGATTTCCTGAGTTATTTTGCTGCCTTTAAATTTTCTACAGTTGCTGGCAGGTGTTGATACACTCGTGATTTGAGGTGCCTCGATAGAAAAAAATAACAAGGGGCTAAATTCTGGGAACCTAGGGGCCACCCAATATCACCTAGCAAAGAAACAAAATGACCCGAAAAGATGTCACGGAGGATTCCGAGTAAACGCTGAGACGTATGCGATGTGGCGCCATCTTGTTAGAACCATGCATCATCCGGATTATGAGCGGCGAGTACCTGGACAACTTTAAGATGCAGAAACCTTTCAAGTAGTTCACAATAACGGTCCGATGTAAAAGTTAATGTAACACCTTCTTCTTCGAAAAAAAGGACCCCACACTCCGAAAACACCCATGGCACACCAGATAGTAACCTTTACAAAGTAGAGTGGTCGCTCGGGGAGTTCACGAGGGTTATTGACTAACCAGTATCGAAAGTTCTGTTTATTAACCATCCTCGATAAATGAAAGTGCGCTTCATTACTGGAGATCAAAACAGCTGTTGGGAGGATGGCCTGGAAAATGTCCCGACATAAAGTTGTACGAGTTTCATAATCCCTCTCGCTTAGCTCCTGTACAACCATCATCGTGTAGGGGTGCATGTGGAGAGACCTGTGTAAGAATCTGCGAACACTTTGAACGGACATGCGTAAGTCATATGCGTGTTTTCTTGCGGAACGTCTGGGAGACTGCTGTATTGAAGCTGTCACAGCTGCAACATTTTCTGGCCCTGTAGCGTCCTAGGACGGCCAGGAATTTTCTTGCTTGAAGCCGATGATGTTTGTTTAAAGTTAGAAACCCACCAACGAATTGTTTTTCTATCCGCTTCGAGATCATGGCGACGAAGCTCAAAGTGTCTTCGGAAGGAACGTTGCGCCATTACGACAGAATCACCGTTCTTAAGAAACTCTTCCACAACAAATGCATGATGCTCTCCACTCCAGGCCATGGTGGGTACTACCTGAAACATAAAATAAATGGCATTTAATATACTTCATAGAGATACGAGTTTTTTTTTTCTTGTATCTATATATGTTTGTTTTTTATTAACCCTTAAAATCGAGGCAACCTTTCTGCCCCCCCCAACCTGTATTCTAGTATAATTCATAGTACCAACACCGTTAATGCAAAGTAGATTTCGAAAACAAACGAAAAGTGTGATACAGTACTTACAATTGTAGAAAATATGCAAGAAAATTAAAATTTCATTAGTTTGAAATTGATGATTATTCTAGTTTAATTCATAATACAAAATAATACATAGTAGATTTCCAGTACAAATGAAAAGTGTGATACTTGCAATTGTAGAAAATATGTAAGAAAACTGAAATTCCTTTAATTTGAAATTAATGATTATTATAAATAATCCTAGTGTATTTACAGCATTATATCCAATTAGTTTTAATGCTTTAGATGTTAACACATGACAATATCACAACTATATATACGAGTATATTAAAAATCTCTTGTTATATGTTCCCCCTTCCTCAATTATATTCATTCATATGTATTCATGTTACTAATATTTTATTTTGTTTCTTTTATTGATGTATTATGAATATAGTTGATTAAACCCTATAAAAAGGGGCAGTTTGAATATACCTTCTTAGTTCTATCATACCTTTAAAAGCTTGTAAGGCAGCTATGCTCATAACTAATAAAAACTATTATTAAAATTTAATCAACTATTATGGATAAAGTCATACGACTTGAGGTGTTTGATGTACCTACTTCGGATCCAAATGCTGACAAATTATGGAAGATTTGGTATAGAAATTTCTGCTATTTCCTTTCTACAATATCTGATCATTCTCCAGACAAGTTAGAAGTACCTATCTACTTTGGTCCTCATGTCGCAGATGTAATAGAAGGCTGTGCTGATTATTCGAAGGCTATCGAATTATAGCAAGCTGCCAATATTGAGGCTCCCAGTGAAATTCATGCCAGACATTTACTTTCTTTTTGAATTTAACTTCCAGAAGAATCGATTAACCAGCACTTTCAAGCTCTGAATCTTCTTACTGTGGATTGCAACTTTCAGGATGTTACTTTTACAGTATACCGTAATGAAAGTATCAGGGATTTTTTCATACGAGGGTTAAAATCTTCGAATATTCGTGCTCGACTCGTTGAGAATCAAAAGCGTACATTAACCGATGCTACTCAACAGGCTCGAGCATTAGAGCAGGCATTACTGAGATCTGAATAATACTTAGGTACTCCCGGTCATGTACCTACTAGTATGGTGGCTGTTCCTGGTACATCTATGACCTCCAGTAAAGAAGAAGAATGTGAATAAATTAGCTTTCCACTTACAGCAGCTGTTTCAAAAAATATTTTAAAAATGAAGCAAATATGCTACATTTGTGGTGGCCGTCGCCATCCTGAGGATGACCGAACACTTGGTCCAGCTGGCGATGTAATTTGTGGTGAATGTGGAAAGCTTGGACATTTTGCAAAAGTTTGTCAGTCAAAATCCAAACGTGCTGTTTCACTATATTTTGCCACGATTTATTCCACGTGCGCTACCTGCGGCTGTTGCTGTTGCCTACTGTTCCTGTTCAATTGAACGGAGATCCTTAGTTACTTCAAGATCTGCTTGGCAGTGGAAGTTCAGAGAATTTTATTAATGAGGCTGTAGTATAAGCTATGCATCTGCCACTTCATGAACGATCCTGGTGTTTCGATGGCGTCTTCTTTCTCAGTAAATCTTAAAGGTCACTGTATTCTTAACGTTTAGATGAATTACCGCATTTCTGAAAATGTCGAAGCTACTGTACTTCCAAACGCCTGTACTGATATTATTCTTGTCTTATCCTTTTTAAGAGTGCATAGAAGCGATAGCTTAAATTATGGGGGCACATAAGAATTCTTAACTGTGTGTGCACTGACTAAACTACAGATTCACCCAGTTAAACTGTTTAGAAAGTTATCCTCGGATTGCACTCCAATTGCTACCAAGTCTCAGCATTACACCTCCGAAGATGCTGATTTCGTCTAAAATGAGGTTAAACGTCTACTTCACGAGGGGGATCATTGAACATAGCAATTCTCCTTGGCACGCATAAGTGGTAGTGACATCAAACGCAAATAAGAATAAAGACCGCATGGTGGTAGACTTTTCTAGAACGATAAATAAGTACGCCCCTTTGGACGCTTACCCGCTATCCAGGATTGAAGATATGGTTGAAGATATCATTAAAAATAACTATTTCAGCATTATTAATCTATCCAATGCATATCATCAGATAAAAATATCCTCAGGGGACCGACCTTAAACTGCTTTTCAGGCAGGTAACAGTCTTTATCAGTTCAGACGTATATCTTTGGGTGTTACGAATAGGGTTTCGGCTTTCCAACGCTTTATGAATCAGTTTATAACCAATAACAAACTATGGAACACTTATGCCTATCTCGAGGATATAACAGTCTGTGGTAAAATGAAAAAAGAACATGACAGAAATCTAAAGCGTTTCACGAAGGCTGCTTCGAAATACAATCCCTACATGAATTCCGAAAAATCTAAGTTTTCTCTAACCCCATTAATATTCTTGGTTACCAAATTTATGACAACAATCTAAAACCTGATCCTGAAAGGATGAGACCTTTGTTAGAATTACCCAAACCATCTAGTAAAAAATTCTTTTAACGCTATTTAGGGTTATTTGCATACTACACCAAGTGGGTTTGTAACTATTCAGAGAAAGTAAGGGCTCTTGTAGATTGCTACAGATTTCCTTTATCTATTCAGGCTTTTCAAACATTTAAAACTTTAGAGAATGACATTGACAGATCTTCAGTAAAAGTTATTAATGAAGACGCCCCCTTTTCCATAGAAACGGATGCATCAGATAATGCAATCGGCGCCACCTTATCACTGTGCGGACGACCAGTATCTTTCTTATCACGCTCATTGAACCGATTAGAAAAGAGACACTACATCGTTGAGAGCATACCTAAATGAAAACCTTTTTGGCTGGTAGACATTTTGACGTAGCAACTGATCAAAGAACGTTGTTGCTGATATACTATCACGGTCGTATTGTAACGCCACTTCCGATATTACAAGTTTAAAATTGCTTGATGAGAGTCTCATTCATCCTGGAGTCCAGCGAATGCTACATTATGTCGGTGTTAAAAATCTTCCTTACTCTATCGATGAAATCCGTTGTATTACTGCTGATTGTCAGGTACGAGGGGCGGTCAATAAGTTTTGCGAATCGGTAGGGCAAAACAAAGGAAGGGGGATGGCTGTTTATGGGGGTGTTAGGACAAGTTATGACAAGTCAGGACCTGCAGCCGCACGCCTCTGCCTCGTTTATTTAAGAAGCAGTAGCTGATCGCAGATCGTTAGTCACAAATTTTTCAACAATGGAGAAGGTTGAGCACCGTGCAGTGATCAAATTTTTGACCAAGGAAGGCAAGAATGCAAAAGAGATCCATAAAGGCATGGTTGCAGTGTACACCGACACCGCCCCTTCCTATGCAACCATTGCTCGCTGGAATAGGGAGTTCCGCCATGGTCGTGAGTCCCTTGAAGATGAACCCCGTCCAGGACGCCCGTCAGACGTGACCATCGAGGACAATGTGGCCCGTGTGGAGAGGATGATCATCGAAAATCTACGGGCGAAGGTCGAAGAAATCGAGCGAGAACTTGGAATATCACATGGAAGTGTTATCAATATCATCCACAACAATTTGGCCATGACCAAGGTCTCTGCCCGTTAGGTCCCTAGAAACCTCACGCCCCATGATCGACTTCAACGTCGTCAAAGTCCACAAGGCCATAGTGGCACAAGCTGCCCTGCGCGAGTGCGGAATCGAGGAGCTCAACCATCCCCCCTACAGTCCAGATGTGGCTCCTAGCAACTACTTTTTATTCCGCCAGCTCAAGGCTGCACTGAGTGGACGCCGGTTTGGGGACGATGGGGATGTCCAGCTTGCCGTCGAGGAGTGGATTGAACAGCAATCGGAAGATTTCTGGTTGCCGGGAATTTGAAGCCTCAGGGACAAGTGGCGCAAGTGTATTGAAGTCGGGCGTAGTAATATTCAAAAATAATAAAAATACTTTTCCTCATATCTTGTTTCCTTATATCCGAATTGCAAAACTTATTGACCGCCCCTCGTATGTGCTAAAATTAAACCACGTTTCTTTAAACTAGAAAATACTTTAATATGGGCGACTGAAACTTTCCAACGCCTTTCAATTTTTTTTTATGGGCCGAATCCAGTTTCCTCGCACTCGTCGCGTTATCTCCTGACAATTGTTGATAAGATTAGCAGATTTTCGTTTGCGTTTCTATGCAGCGATATGTCATCAAAAGTAGTTATTGTGTAGCGACCGGCGTGTAAGTCCAAAACAGGACACACGCAAGAGTCTCTACTCACATAAAGTACACAGAGAGGGAAAAGCGAAGTTAGCGTCGTTTAAGAGAATGTCACACGGTAGTAAATGAAGCACAGTTATCTTTGTTAGAGGTTGGTCGAGGCAATCTTAAGCAAACATTATAATCAAGGCAGAACCCAGAATAAAGCGGATAGCTATCACTACTAAAAAAATAGAAACCAGATTAGGAAGTTGTCTCCATGGCAACATGCCACCGATCAGCGAGAATTTTACCCAATAGTCGGAGTGCCTTCCTTATCAATATGTTCGGCAGTAGCCAATCAAAAGTCGAGTTATGTTAATGCCGACGAAAAACCAACAGGCCGGTACATAAGAGGGAGGTGTGGCTTAGTTGGACGAGGAACTAGTAGGGCGTGGCTTGAATTGAATATATAACTGGGTGAAGCAAGAACAAAGAAGATAATTAGATTACTGCTTCATATAGCAATATATCGCGTTATATATCGTTCAGTCCGATCTCTCGGATTCGAGTAATTCATCTGTGTATATAGTTGTGTACATAACGCAGACGTTAAGGTGTAACTCTTTAAGGCTCTATTCGTCCGGCCTCCTTTAGATCTTGCCCGCACTTGACCTCGAACTTAACTTATGCCATAACTTAGAACTTAAAACTTAATTAAAGAACTTTTGTAAAGTGAAATATGATCTAGTTCAATAATAATTTTATTTTTGCTTTGGTGACTTCAATATCCTGACGTTACTCAATCTTCCTGCTTCAAGGCCTTATTAATCGGGAAAACAGCCGTTGTGCATTCTCTTCGTTAATCGCAATTCCTTGCGATTACATAATTCCCGAAATACCGGTGTTCTACCCTGGCGTATTTAATCCCCATCCTCAGGGCTATTTGATCCCGTTGCTAAAATAAGACCGCTCCTCGGCTTAGGGCACCCCATAGCAATCAACAAATAACTCTCGTGGGAAATAAGAAAGGGCAACGCAAACCAACCAGGGCATATGTATCAACCGGAGTCCTTGCCAAAAGATTACGCGATAACTCGGTAATCTATCACCATTACTGGCAACCAGCGTCCCCCTTCCAAGGCTGTTGGGTTGTCCTAACGATTACCTTCAAGGTTTCCCATAATTAGGGAATACCTTCAAGAGCCACCCCATAACTGGCGACCTTACATTAAGAACCGTCCATTTTTAGCAACCACTGCCTTTGTTCCACCATTGAAACAAGAAGCGGAAGAACATTGAAGAATTTAAGGAAACACAAGGAAGAGGAAAAACAATGGAAGTCAACCAGAAGAGGCAAGCTGAGGCAGAGTCAGTAAGTGGCGTGACGATAAAAGCTCCAGTATTCAACAACGCTGCAGTGACGGGTTGATGTAGGATTATAGAGGCTCAATTCTATAATTCGAAAATCACCAAGGAGGTAACAAAATATTACCAAATATTGCCTTCATTACCCCCTGAATCAGTGAACCGCGTGCCTGCAGACATTTTCCAAGATGAAAATTACGAGAGATTGAAGGCTGAAATCGTAAATCTATTCGAGAAAACTAAGGTAGCCTCATCGACTTTCACTGGCCGTCCTTCGCGAAATTTGGAGGAACTGAGGCGCACAGCCATGCAGCTTGGAGGAGGTGAGGAACTAGTGAGGCATACATGTATTCAATCATTGCTTCCCAACATTGCACCAATAATTGCCACTCAAAAAGACCTCTCGTTAACCCAAATCGGTAAACTCGCGGACGAATCAATTATTTTTAACAAAGAACAATGCGTTAATGTGAATAGTGCGGAAAATGCGTGCGGTCCGGCGTTAATGCGCGAGAAACAATCTGCGAGTGCTGCGCAGAGTGGTAATCAAAAGTCATGGTGGCAAATTAAACCTCACCCCATTGAACGAGCATCTTTTAGGAAGGACCAGAGGCCAATAGTGTGTCGTGAACATCTCTATTACGGCGACACGGCAAAGGGATGTAAGCCGTGGTTCAAGTGGCCAAAGAAAAAGGAGGATCTACAAATTCAGCCCTCATCTGAACCATTGTCGCCGGAAAACTAAGGAGGCGTATCTTAGCCACTGCGGCAGCGGGCATGCCGGCCGTATTAAAATTACCTGCAAAAATCGACAACAAGAGGTACGAATTCCTGATCGACATGGGGGCGAGTGTTTCAATCATCCCAGCCAGTTGGTCGAGGCAATCTTAAGCAAACATTATAATCAAGACAGAACCCAGAATAAAGCGGATAGCTATCACTAATAAATGAATAGAAACTAGATTAGGAAGTTTTCTCCATGGCATCATGCCATCGCCCACAGAGAATTTTACCAAATAGTCAGAGTGTCTTCCTTATCAATATGTTCGGCAGTAGCCAATCAAAAGTCAAGTTATGTTAATAACGAAAAATCAACAGGCTGGTGCATAAGAGGAAGGTGTGGCTTAGTCGGACGAGAAACTAGTAGGGCGTGGCTTAAATTGAATATATAACTGGGTAAGGCCAGAACAAAGAAGAGAATTAGATTACTATTTTAAATAGCAATATATCGCGTTATATATCGTTCAGTCTAATATGTCGGATTATGGTAATACATCTTTGTATATAGTTATGTACATAATGCAGACGTTAAGGTGTAACTCTTTAAGGCTCTATTCGTCCGGCCTCCTTTAGATCTTGCCCGCACTTGACCTCGAACTTAACTTATGCCATAACTTAGAACTTAAAACTTAATTAAAGAACTTTTGTAAAGTGAAATATGATCTAGTTCAATAATAATTTTATTTTTGCTTTGGTGACTTCAATATCCTGACGTTACTCAATCTTCCTGCTTCAAGGCCTTATTAATCGGGAAAACAGCCGTTGTGCATTCTCTTCGTTAATCGCAATTCCTTGCGATTACATAATTCCCGAAATACCGGTGTTCTACCCTGGCGTATTTTATCCCCATCCTCAGGGCTATTTGATCCCGTTGCTAAAATAAGACCGCTCCTCGGCTTAGGGCACCCCATAGCAATCAACAAATAACTCTCGTGGGAAATAAGAAAGGGCAACGCAAACCAACCAGGGCATATGTATCAACCGGAGTCCTTGCCAAAAGATTACGCGATAACTCGGTAATCTATCACCATTACTGGCAACCAGCGTCCCCCTTCCAAGGCTGTTGGGTTGTCCTAACGATTACCTTCAAGGTTTCCCATAATTAGGGAATACCTTCAAGAGCCACCCCATAACTGGCGACCTTACATTAAGAACCGTCCATTTTTAGCAACCACTGCCTTTGTTCCACCATTGAAACAAGAAGCGGAAGAACATTGAAGAATTTAAGGAAACACAAGGAAGAGGAAAAAAAATGGAAGTCAACCAGAAGAGGCAAGCTGAGGCAGAGTCAGTAAGTGGCGTGACGATAAAAGCTCCAGTATTCAACAACGCTGCAGTGACGGGTTGATGTAGGATTATAGAGGCTCAATTCTATAATTCGAAAATCACCAAGGAGGTAACAAAATATTACCAAATATTGCCTTCATTACCCCCTGAATCAGTGAACCGCGTGCCTGCAGACATTTTCCAAGATGAAAATTACGAGAGATTGAAGGCTGAAGTCGTAAATCTATTCGAGAAAACTAAGGTAGCCTCATCGACTTTCACTGGCCGTCCTTCGCGAAATTTGGAGGAACTGAGGCGCACAGCCATGCAGCTTGGAGGAGGTGAGGAACTAGTGAGGCATACATGTATTCAATCATTGCTTCCCAACATTGCACCAATAATTGCCACTCAAAAAGACCTCTCGTTAACCCAAATCGGTAAACTCGCGGACGAATCAATTATTTTTAACAAAGAACAATGCGTTAATGTGAATAGTGCGGAAAATGCGTGCGGTCCGGCGTTAATGCGCGAGAAACAATCTGCGAGTGCTGCGCAGAGTGGTAATCAAAAGTCATGGTGGCAAATTAAACCTCACCCCATTGAACGAGCATCTTTTAGGAAGGACCAGAGGCCAATAGTGTGTCGTGAACATCTCTATTACGGCGACACGGCAAAGGGATGTAAGCCGTGGTTCAAGTGGCCAAAGAAAAAGGAGGATCTACAAATTCAGCCCTCATCTGAACCATTGTCGCCGGAAAACTAAGGAGGCGTATCTTAGCCACTGCGGCAGCGGGCATGCCGGCCGTATTAAAATTACCTGCAAAAATCGACAACAAGAGGTACGAATTCCTGATCGACATGGGGGCGAGTGTTTCAATCATCCCAGCCAGTTGGTCGAGGCAATCTTAAGCAAACATTATAATCAAGACAGAACCCAGAATAAAGCGGATAGCTATCACTAATAAATGAATAGAAACTAGATTAGGAAGTTTTCTCCATGGCATCATGCCATCGCCCACAGAGAATTTTACTAAATAGTCAGAGTGTCTTCCTTATCAATATGTTCGGCAGTAGCCAATCAAAAGTCAAGTTATGTTAATAACGAAAAATCAACAGGCTGGTGCATAAGAGGAAGGTGTGGCTTAGTCGGACGAGAAACTAGTAGGGCGTGGCTTAAATTGAATATATAACTGGGTAAGGCCAGAACAAAGAAGAGAATTAGATTACTATTTTAAATAGCAATATATCGCGTTATATATCGTTCAGTCTAATATGTCGGATTATGGTAATACATCTTTGTATATAGTTATGTACATAATGCAGACGTTAAGGTGTAACTCTTTAAGGCTCTATTCGTCCGGCCTCCTTTATACCTTGCTCGCACTTGACCTCGAACTTAACTTATGTCATAACTTAGAACTTAAAACTAAATTAAAGAACTTTTGTAAAGTGCAATAAGATCTAGTTCAATAATAATTTTTATTTTTGCTTTGGTAATTTCAATATCCTGCATTCCTCAATCTTCCTGCTTCAAGGCCTTATTAATTAGGAAAACAGCCGTTGCGTACTCTTCTCGTTTATCGCAATTCCTCGCGATTACATAATTCCCGAAATACCGGTGTTCTACCCTGGCGTGTTTTATCCCCATCCTCAGGGCTATTTGATCCCGTTGCTAGAATAAAACCACCCCTTGGCTTAGGGCACCCCATAGCAATCAACAAATAACTCTCTTGGGAAATAAGGAATGGCAACGAAAACCAACCGTAGCATCTGTATCAACTGTAGTCCTTGCCAAAAGATTACGCGATAACTCGGTAATCTATCACCATTACTGGCAACCAGCGTCCCCTTCCAAGGCTCTTGGGTTGTCCTCACGATTACCTTGAAGGTTCCCCCATAATTAGGGAAAACCTTCAAGAACCCCCCACCCCCACCCAATAATTGACTGTCTTATAAATCTTTTTCGTTATATGGTCTACCCGCATATATCCATTCGAAATGCTGCCTGTCGTTCATTTCCAAGGAATCGAAAGAATGTTTACTACCTCTTGGTGTAAACAACAGTCACACCTTTCTATACAACCTCCTTTGAAATAGCCAATGTGAGCGCTATCATGACATTATTCGGAATACTGTGAAGCTAGTTGTTGAATCTTGAGGTTTGCCATTAAGTGCATGGCAGGATGTGTTGCCTGATGCCTTACATGCCATACGTTCACTATTTTGTACCTTTGCAGATAGTACGCCGCATGAACGTCTTTTTTTTGCTTTTCAGAGACGTTCAGTTAGTGGTTCAACCTTACCTTCTTGGCTAATTGAACCTGGAGAAGTCCTCCTCAAACGTTTTGGAACCGCAGGGTATATGAACCAGCTGTGGACGTCGTTGATCTCATTGATGCTAACTCTACATACGCTCGGGCGAAATTCCTTGACGGGATAGAGAACATTGTCGCTCTGCAAAATTTAGCTCCATGTCTTAGGAATATTCCACCTAATGATCCGTATCATGAAATTCAGGTGTCCCTTTCAATCCAGCTTTCCAGTCCGAGCCCTAGAAGATCTTTAAGTGTTCATAAACCTGTACGTGTTTAGATTTGTAATCTTTTCGATTTATAATTCATTTTGATACATTACTTTATCTTCCTTGGTCTAGCGTATTGTATATTTTGTAATTTCGAAAAGGAATGAATTCTTTTTGTTTAGAGTGACTGTTATATGTTGCTCTTATTTATTTATATTTGTTCATATGTATTCATGTTACTAATATTTTGCTTTGTTTCTTTTCTAAATGTATTATAAATATAGTTGATTAAACACTATAAAAAGGGACAGTTTGAATATACCTAACTACTCATTAGTATCTTTACAATAAAAGCTTCTAAGGTAGCTATGCCCTCCACTACCATAAATATTGACGCAGAATTCGCTAAAATCAGTCAAACAATTCCAGAAAATGCAAAATACACACCTCCACACTCTCAAAATGATGTGATTAAAATGATGGCGTAGTTGGGAGGGAGAAAAGTGTACAGCAGATCAAAACACCAAATAATTATCAATAGTTCAACATTAAATGTGATGAGACCAGGGATTCGCCTGAAGTTGAGCTTCTTTTTGTCGTGATCAGGTTTGTCAGAATGAATGGACCACCAACTGAAACTCTTCTTGAGCCTTATGAGTTGAAAAGACTTGATGCAGACTAAATCACCGATCATCTTCTGCAGGCGTTGAAGGATTTTAATCTTAAGCTTTTATTGGAACAGTGTTATTATGTTGTATCTGTCATTTTAGGTAAGCACTCAAGAGTACAACATCCAATCTCTGATCATGTTCAGAGAAATATCCCGTACATACACTGTTTTAACCATCAACTTCACCTTGTTGCTTTTCATGTTTGTCAGAAAGGGGATATAGTGCAAAAGTTTTGTTGATGTGTGTCAGCAGTTGAATGACTTCTTGGCAAAGTCTACAGCAAGTTAGGTTCTCCGCCTTTCCCTCGTCTAATGGAACATCGCTGGAGTGGCCATTTCGAGCTTACTAAAACTATTGTGGAAACTACAAAATTATCATCTCAACACTGGACCTTTTGCTGAGGGTGGTCCCATTGATCTGTCGGTGAATGCTATTGGGTTGAAAGGGCTCTTATCCCAAGAGAGGCTTATATTCCCAAGTATTGTTATGCGTGAAGTACTTGGTGGATTTACGGGGGGGAGGGCGTTCCTTATTATTCCCATTTGCTTATTTATAAATATTATTCTTCTTTTCATTTTATCGAATCTATTTACTTCTTTCTTGACTGTAATTCCTTTTTCTTTAAGTTGCCCCTTCAAACATTGTCTTCCATTTATCTTGACTTAATATTCTTGTTGGCTGGGTTAGTTCTTGATCTTCGATTTCTTTCTTCATGCATCTTCATTTTTATTCCATTTATCTTGAGTTGATGATTTCTTGATCCTTCTTGATGCTTTTTTCTTCATTTACCTTCAATTATCTTGAGTTGATGATTTCTTCTTGATTCTTGATGATTTAGTCCTTGAAGTAGTTTTCTTCCGTTTTTCTTTCTTGAGTCTTCTTGAGTTGGTCCTTCAGCGTTTTCCTTGGCTTCCGTTTTCTTCTTGAGATTTCTTCATAAAAGGTTGTAGACTTTGAGTTTCGAATGCGGTACCGTTAGATTTAAACGCCAATGCGCTTAGCCATTACGCCACGGCTTAGTCCGTTGTGAGTTGGTAATTTAATGGGATATTTATATCATCGATTTGGAAGGAATTTTTCTCTGATACATCTTCGCACCCCTACACAGGTCCCTTTCTAGAAAGCGGAGCGAATTTGAGGATTAGGGAGAGACTAGTCTTGGATTTCTTAATCGAGGAGTAATAGCGTAATAGCTCTCCCTCTCCTGCCTCCGAGTCTGCGGGATGAGTGGAGCTAATTCAGTGGGATTGTTCGAAGTATGTTTCAGAAGCAGCTCTGGACAAAAGCATGTCCGGAGAGAAAGACTACCATTGGCAAGTTTCTGGAATGCTTTACGGAATGGAGCTCCAAACACCTTTCCCGAACTTGCACACATGGCTCTGAGCTGCCTTGACTATTGGATTATCTTCAGCTACATGTGAAGCTACATTTTCAATGGTAACAAGACTGTTAACTCCATCGAGAAGATGCATGAGCCATGAGCGAAAATACCAGCTCGCTCTCTTGAGATTTGAAGAAGAGAACACTGCTGCACTGTCTGTGGCTGAACTACTTGAAATGTTTTGGCGATCTAGTCGGCGTTTATCTGTATGAATATTTGTGTGAAAACTTGAATAAATACATATGATGATATATACAAGGGAAATTTACAAGTAATAGAATTGTTTTTGCCATTTATCACATTTGAAGGCCTTGTTTTAATTATGAATTATGAGCTATAATTGTATTTTCTGATATGCATTAAAATTTTTATTCAAATAAATAATCTTTGGTTTGATTTCTTTACTTGGAGGGATTGAGTATTTGTCTATTTGAGTATGAGTATGGGACTTAAACATTAATATATGGTTGGCCAGAAAGTCCTGACTCACTTAGTAAGCGCAAAGAAAACAACAAAATTATATGGAGCAACACTAACATTTATTCTTTAGAATAAAACTCCATCATTCTCTACGATCTTCTTTCAGCAATCAGCCAGCATCCGAATCTGTCCAAGATATCAGTCAGCTGGATTTGAATAAAAAAAAACTGTATAAAAGCCTTCTTCATTATATCAAAAGTGTCAAGAAGGAAGTGTGCCATTGAGCGGAATAGGATAATAGTCACTCGGAGCAGCATGGAAATGAATGGTGGATATGGAATAATCTCAACACTGTTTATCTGTTTGAACTTCTCCATAGTCAACCTAGCAGTGTATGTGGTCGCATTATCTTGCTGAAGAAAAGCCTGACCTAGATTGATCAAAGCAGATATTCGTTCTTTAGTTTGTCGCACACGTGGTCTAGCCGTTGGTAATGCAGATTAGCGTTGATGGCGCAACCATGTGGAACAAGCTCGAAATGCAGCATTCCTTCGAAATTCTACCAGACAGAGATCATGACCTTCTTGTCAAACAAATTCTGTTGTAAAACGGATGCCGGTTGTTCACCTCGCAGAATCCATTCCCTCTTTCGATCGTGATTAACCAAGTACACCCACTTCTCATCTGATATGACAATTCTCCTCCAGAATCGGTCGTACATTGGGTTATTGAGAATTGAGAAGTTGGCTGCTACGGGCAGCTTGTGCTTTGGTGAGGTAATATGGATCCAATTGGGGCTTCTTATGAACAAAATCCATTTGATGCAATCGGTTCAGCACAGTCTAATAGGATGGCATTCCAACCACTTTCGCAAGATCACGGCTACTTGCAGAAGGTTCAACTTTCTATGCTGCCACTAAAGTTTCGCTCTCAAAGGCTGTTGGTCAGCCGGAACGTGGTTGATCGTCAAGGGTAAGATCTCCGGAGTTGAAACGTCTCTATCACCTCGAGACTTTCGCCTGACTGACTGTGCATTCTCCTTCAGTATCGCAAATTTCCTTCACAGCAACTCTTGTAGAAGTTTTCGCTTGGACCAGTAGCGAATGAAAACTCCAATTTCACTTTCTTCCAAACTCATTTATATTACAAAAAGATAAATAAACTGCGCAGAAACAACAAACAACAGCAGCATAAAGAGGATGATAAGAGAATGAGTAAGGCTACCCTAACCTAAAGTTGGTGTCCCATAAAATTTTGTTGTTTTCATTCCGCTTCCTCAGTGAGTCAGCAAAAACTCACTGAGGAAGCGGAGACACTTAAAGTGGGAATCCAAGCGATTTTGAAATATATTTATACCTGCTATTATTCACAATTTCCCACCACTAGGTATCTTAGCTTCTCTTGATTTCTAGAGCCTTTTCAACAATGTGCCAATAGAAGAAACGATCGAAATAATTATAAAGTGTATCTACGAAAACCCTGATCTGTCTCTCCAACGAATGGAATCCTAAATATTAAAGCAACTTTTGATAATATGTACAACTGAAGTTCTATTCTGAAGCTCAGACATAAACTTTACCGTCAAATTGACGGAGTAGTGATGGAGTTCCCAATGGGCCCTACTTTTGTAAACTTCTTAATCAGAAACCAAATTTTACACCAGATTTATTGATGAAATATATCCTACAATTAACGACGAACACCGACTGATACAACTCGAAAAGTCCTTAGAATCCCATTCTGTTCTCAGATTAACATACGAGTTGATTATAAGCGATCATATTCCTTTCCTGGATGTAGATGTAAAATAGGTCAGTGATAGGAAATATGCTAACACCGTCTATCAAAAAGAAACAAACTTCGGTCGATGCCTTAACGTCAAAAGTGAGTGTACTGATAACAATAAAAAATCGGTAATGAGCTCATACATAAGAAAAGGATTAAGGATTTAAGGAAGGAACAGAATGAACAGCTGCCCAATCCAGGTAGATTCTACATTGCAGCACAAACAAATAGGATCAACTTAATTATGAAAGAGGGAGAAGACCACTCTTAGATAAAAATTAATAAAATGAGGCTTTAAAAGATTCCATTCTCAGAAGGAAACGAAAGCGGGACAGGTAAGGGATACTTAAAAGGGTCGGGAAACCGGATGTAAAAGAACAACCCTTGACCCCATCCCCAATTTATCGGATACCACGTGCTATGGTATCACGCCACGGACGATGTCATTTCCTGTTCGAACATTCTCGAATTTTCGACTCCTGAGCACGTTGGGAAGCCCCCCTCCCGGTGACGAGTTGTGAAAGAACAGCTCTGTCTCGCCCCTTGCTGCTAAAAGAGGAATCGACTCTGCCTCCGGATTAAGATGTCTGTAGCTTGTGACTCCTCTCTCCAAACTCCCCTTTTCCCTCCAGAATCGGGCATACAAGTATTCGGGCTATTCTGTAGTTCGAAGAGTCCAGCCCGCACCTCAAGACCGTCCTTATCGTCTCGTCCCGTTAGCGTTCGTCCGACAGCACGACTTTCTGTGCCATGATTCTGCCTTAGTTAATTTGTAGCTTCTGTGAACGGCAAGCCTATGAATTTGCGCAACAGTCTCCCTTCGTTTAATCAAACCGAAGAAAATCTCCATCGATTACCTTTGAGAAATAGAAGATTCCTCTTTCAGTGGAATTAAGAGAATTCCCACAGTCCCTGTCGAACGTCATCTTTGAAGTTTGACTATCTTCATCGAAAGGTTGGTTCGGGTCGTGCCCCACCTGCCTCACTAAAATCGTGCCCCACTTGCCTTATTGGATCGTTCCCCACTCGCCTCAACGCAAAAAGGACCTTCCTCGAAGTCATCGACCCGTAAGACTGAAACACCCTCCATTATTAGTATTGTCAAGTTCCCCCGTTTGATCTGAGCCTAGTTACATTAATCAATTAATTCCATTTGAGAATCCCTCGTCATAATAATTATCAAGATACTATTTCAATTTAAATAATTCCCCTTTGCCTCTTATTATTATTATTTTGATCTGTGTAAATAAAATTATATTTTTGTTGTTTCATCTTTAACTGACCTTGAACGATACTCTCGGCCTATTCAAGTAAATCTCGCCAACCATTTATGCACTCTGTTTGATTATTAAGGATTTGAAACCCAACGCCTCAAGTGTGAACTCTTAGTCGGTCATTAATCCCTGCGAGCAATCCTTCGAAGGTTCGCGTTACAGTAGGTGATTAAGTCCCCTCTACTCCCACATAATATAGTTGTAGTGTATGGTATAGAGTGGTTGTACCACGAAACAGGAAGACTAGAAAATCGCAAGAATGAGGACATTCCACTAGAAGATGGAAGACCAATTGGACCCCACCGCAAAAAAAAAACGTCAGCCAGGGGTAATTTGAACACCAGCCGAAACAAGATGGACATGGGTAATTCTCGTGTGGCTGATGTGAACGTGGCAAGGGCTGCTTCTAGGGACCGCAGTCTAAAGGATAAACACTCATCACATTCGTCCCGCAACAATTAAAAAACATAATTCCTTATAGAGGGAAATAAATCTCGAAAAGGTAATACAAAGTTATCCGGGACCCAGGATAGGCTGAACGGATCAACTGATCAGCCCTCTCGTTGCCTGGGAACCCAACAATATATGATGCATTCTGGACCATCCAGTTGAAAAATTCTGCACCTAATGGTTTGTAATCACTAAAAGAGCCACCAGGGGTAAAGACAAAGTTAAAAACTTTCCTTAGTAAACAGTTGTAGCACCCACGCCTCGGTCTGACTTGAACTATCTGTGCATATGGGACAATGTTGTGTGTGGGGGGCCGCGTGCTCGATGAGCAGGCACTTAGGAGAGCAATGGTCCACAGAGGATTTGTTCAAGCTGCTGCAGACAGTTGGAGGTCAAGCACGCGAAGTAGGGATTGATGACAGCGGAAAGGCAAGGACTCTTAGAGCACCCAGGTTGGAGAGATGATCTTTTCGGAGATTCAAGAGCGGGGCAAAGACTGCAACCTATCGAATGCCACCGTTGATTAATTAGTATACCTTGGTCTCTCAGATCCACCAATAAAAAAATTATTGAAATTTTTTTAAAAGTAAAGACTGATGGCATCGTTTTAAATAATAATTTACGCATTTCTAAATAGGGGTTTGATTAAAAGAATAAAATCCTGTGGGGTTTTATTTAAAAAAAAAAAATTGTGAAAATTAAGTAATTTTTTTTTAAATTAAAAAAGAAATACTGGCCCCAGGAGACCCAGATGTACCTGTTAGGATTAAGCAGCATAAAGGCATCTGTGAACCGCTGACACAGGGGCCTGCCGTATACGACAGAGATATTGCATACAGATCTGGAAGGGGAGCACCCCACTCTCACATTAAAGATTGTTCACTGTAGAGGAGTGAAAGGCTCCAATGGAAAGACGAACTCCGAGGCTACGAATTTGGTTAAGCATTTATAATGGCTGAGCGTTAACTCAAAGAGTAAATTTGGTATCTATAATCCAATTTGGATTATACGAGAGCAGTGTAGAGTGATCACACTGTCCATAGATCACTCCCTCAAGACGTGTACGAGAGGACCTTTGAAGTGTCTAGAGCCCGCAGACAGATGTTTGAAGATGACGTAGGTGTGGCAACGAGGATAACTTGGGATCAAGAGTTACGCCCAGCAACCGAAACTCAGGAATGAACTTGATTTTTACATCTTGCATGAATATAGTTAGTGAAATAAGAGCCCTTCTACCCCGGTGGAAGTACATAGCATTCGTCTTAATCGTGCAAAAGCGGAATTGCACACGTTTCGAACTCGCATCGACTGCCAACTACTGACACCGCGCCGCTGAGTGAAGGCAAGGGCATGAAAAGTAGAGTGTCAAGTCATCGACGAACAGTCACCACTACGTCATCTGCGAGAGAAGAGATGTTATTTTTATTTTGAGTAGGTTATATGCCACTTAAATCTCAAAAGATTATGGAGCGACAAGCCATAAAAGGGTACGAGGCCCTAGAGTACAAAAAGTGGGAAGGTTAAAATAAAGGAGACAAAAAGATTAAAAAGAAGGCCAAGGGGCAATAAACAAATGACATACCCCATTATATCCTAACTAAAATCAAAAACGAATTTAGAGGGGAACTATTACCCCGCACCAAGGAAAAAAAGACACACGCACATACTGAAGGTCAAACCATATTAGAAGTCGGAAGAGGGAATTAGTGCTAAAAGAGGGCCCCTCAGCGATAAAGAAGCACAGTCTATCTTTATATGGGACGCTTAAAATAGATAAGAAATATTCCTTTCCATCAGACACGGGTTGGTAGTCGACTAAAGGATGGCGTACTGATATGGGAGACGAACAGAGGGAGCATAAGGAGGCGATGTGGGGCCCGACGCTACTCATTAAATGTCCATGTATGAAGCGTCTATGGCTGATTTGCAGGCAACCATAAAAACGAGGGCTTAACGGAATGCAGCTTGTTACCAATGCAGCCATCCGAGTCTGACTGCCAGACTGACCGAATGTAGTTCCTAATGAGAGGATAAAAGTCACCATAAGGTGAATGTCCACCAGGGGCTGGCGGGAACGAGAAAGGCAAAACTAAATTTCGTGGACCCAAACGGAAAACGTGTTCGGCTACATGAAGTCCCAAAGACCGATGTATGGATGGAGACCTACCATAGGCAGCGACAGACTTTGGGCAGAATATGCTCTTGTAGATCTCTGAGTAAGGGAGAAGCTGAATACGAAATATATAGCGTAGACAGAGCTGGAGGTAGTGCTGATGGAGCGAGAAAATGCCGCCCTCAGCATAACCTCGTAAGGGGCAGAGCGATTTGCTTTTGTGTCCGCCCTGCTGACTGGACTCAGTCTCCCATCCGGCCCCAGTTTAGCCTCTCTTCCTTCCTTCACTAACCCCTAATCTCCGTCTCCTATACCAACTCTCCCTCATTGCGCTTATGCTTTTCCGTAGTCCAGTTACGATCACTTTTTCTCTACCCTTTTATTGGCCTCTTCTTCTCCTGCCCATGGACATCTCCAATCTCAACACGGCGCTCACCTAAACCAAGAAACTGAACACTGCAACGTAAATATGTTGGGAGTGATGACCCTAACCGCCCCAAAGTCGTTCACCAAGCTGGATCCGTTATCCTGACGTGCCTACCACGCCACGTATAGGATTTGGTCCGGGTTTTCCCAAGGGTTGGCGGAAAAGGCGTATAGCATGCAGCCCAGTGATAATGGCCGATGCCAATCAAAGGCACGTAGTAATGCCGTTCCCTTGTTGAGATCAGTGTTGGCCGTCACATGCAGGGGTGGCAATTTTTTTCCTAATGGCCATGGATAACTCCATTGAAACCCATGCTACTCACTCATCACAGTAAAATATCACAAACAAACAAATCTAAACCAATTAACCTAATGCATGTATTTAGACCAGCATGTTGGTCAATATACATCACCCTCAAAACACAAGACATTAACCCCTTTTGCACCATTGAGCTACGAGAACGGTTAGAAACTTTAACCGGTGAGACATAACCAGAATTTTCCATAAACGCAAACAAAACCGAAACAACGGTCAAAGCCAAATGCGAACAAATCTCGAAAAACTTACTAGCCCTCACCACCTTAGGCGATTACTTTCTCAATTCAACAGATAAAAACGAACACAACATTAGATTGGGGACCGCCCTGCTGATCCGCTTCATGCCTGGCCCAAATAGTTTCGAAACCTTTATATGCAAATCCATTAAAAAACTATACGAGGACGACGGCCATCAAATAGAATCCGTCTCGATTTTACAAAAAGGCTCCCCCACATGCTAAATCAGATTAAAAATAGTGGAAATAACATTCGAGCAACATTCGCAGGCACTATAATCCGTATCCAAGAAGAGTTGCAAATCCTGCTTAAAGTTCAAACATCCAGCCAAATACTGCACGCAAGCCCCCAAACTCTCTTTCAAATGCTCAAGCAAATGACATAAAAGGACGGAGTGCCAATCTGCATTAAAAATGCTACAATTGCTGTGCTGACCATTATGCCTTCCGTATAAATTGCACTCACTTCTTCTTTCATCAAGAAGTTAGAATATTAATGATGCGCTGCTGAATCCACCATTGTCAAGCCATAGCAGATATGGTATAAGAAGGCAGAGAACTAAACAAGAAAAGCTACGCAGATATTGTAGGTGTCCCTCCACCACCAATAAAGAGATCATATAAGAATATCAACCTCAAAATATGCGAGTCTTTCCAAGCGCACAACCTCAAAGAACAATATCGATACCCCAGCATAACACAACAAACACCCTTACACAGAAATAAGCGAAGCAAATCTCTCCCCAATCCCGATCTCACTTTTCATCAACTCAAAATCCAGAAGCCAAATCAAATCGCAGTCATAGTGCCTATACCGAAGATTTGTCTGGCAATCAACCAGTTGTATCCGTTAACAAAGAGGCAAACACAATTAATTATGGCCGTACATCTCCCGAAACAGATATGGAAAGCCAGATTACCACGACAACAACTCTCCAGCATAAAACAATCAGCATCTATACACAGAAAAGAGTGAGACAAGACTCTTTCCCATCCCGATCGTCTCCTTTACCAACCCATAGCCCAGATGTTACATCTACTCATAGACATAGTGCTTCCAGTGAAGATAGCATCACATTTAAAGATGAACTAACTGGATCCCCCCCAAAAGAGGCAAATGCCCCAAAGAGCCGCCCCCCATCTCTTGAAACAGCCAACTTCACGGGAAATCCTAAGATCTCAGAAGTAGTAGTTAACAAAAACAAACAGCGCTCTTCAACCTCCTCTTCCCAAAGAGCTTCATCAAAACCTTTACATACGTGTAAACCAAATGAGACACCGATTGAAAAAATCAAAAGTTACGACAATTGTGAACAGAAAGCCCTCAGCAAGTGCAACAATCTCTCTCCAATCAGGCACCTCTCAAACTCTAAACAAACAACGTCCTCAACTTACAAACTAGACAAAATAAATCAACCCGAAACGTCCCCCCAAAAAAGACCAATGGTCTAATGCCTCCAGCATATTACGAATTATCCACCCACAGAGGACGATATCTCCCAAACCACTCACCAAATATCATCAATTTCAAAGCCAGGTTCATCAAAAACAAAGGTACCAAGATGTATATGCAAAAATATTAATTGTAGCGTAATAATTGTTAAGAGTAGTGGTGAGCATAGCTGTCTTACAGGCTTTTATTGTAATGATCGAAATGAGTAGTAAGCTATAGTCAAACTGCCACCTTTTCTAGGGTTTAATCAACTATATTAATACTACATCGAGAAAAAAAACAGAACAAAATATTAGTAACAGGAATACATATGAACAAATATCAATAAATAAGGTGAACATATAACAGTCGCCCTTTCCCCCAAGAATTCATTCCTTTTCAAAATTACAAAATATACAATACACTAGATAAAGAAAGTTAAAGTAGGGCATCCAAATGAATTAGAAATATAAAAAAATACAAATCTAAACGACGTACGGGTTTATGAACGCTTAAAGATCTTCTAGGGCCAGGCAACTGTACTGTCAGATTGTCGTGACTATTCACACTGTTATCAGCATCATGAACATGATCTTATTGTATCTGGATAAACCTTTCCTGCTCATTTCACAATTTCTTCTCGTTGGCATGTTGAAAATGGAAAACTGGATCAGGAAGGACTCCTGGATTTCGTGATTAGGAATCATTAGGTGGAATATTCCTAGGACATGGAGCTAAATTACGCAGAGCAACAGTGCTCTGTCTTCCATCAGCGAATTTCAACGAGATCAAAGACGTCCACAGCTGGTTCGTATTTATTGCAATTCCAAAACCGTTTGAGGAGGACTTCCCCAGGTTAAGTTAGCAAAGAAGGTATGGCTGAGCCACTAACTGAACGTCTCTCAAAAGCAGAAAAGTCGTTTATGCGGTGTAGTATTTGTAGAGGCAGAGAGTACTGAACATATGGCATATAAAACATCAAGAAACACATCCTGCCATGCACTTAATGGCAAACCTCAAGTTCAATAGCCAACTTTACGGTATTCCAAATAATGCCATTATAACGCTCACATTGGCTATTTCAACGGGAATTATATGTAGAGGTGTGGCTGTTGTTTACCACAAGACGTAATAAACATTCTTTTACTTACTTGGAAACGAATGACAGGACGCAGTGTGAATGGATATATGCGAGTAGACCAAATAACGAAAAAAGATTTGTAAGATAGTCAATAACTACTTTGGATGACGTATCGCTGCATAAAAACGCAGAATAAATCGGCTAAACTTATCAACAATTGTAAGGAGATAACGCGACGAGTGCGAGGAAACTGGGTGCGGCCACTTAAAATCAATAGGAAGACGTTGGAAAGGCGCAATCGTCCGTATTAATGGAGTATTTTCTGCTTTAAAGAAACTGAGTTTAATTTTAGCACATACCTGACAATCAGCAGTAATACGGCAGATTTCATCGATTGCGTAAGGAAGGTTTTAAACACGAACATAATGTAGCATTCACTGGACTCTAGGATGCCTGAGACTGTCGTGAAGCAATTGTAAACTTGTAATATCCGAAGTGGCATTACAATACGACTGTGGTATTGTATCAGCAACAATGTTTTCGTGACCCGGGCGATGCTAAATATCGAAGGAAAATGGAAGTAATTCCTTACGCCAGCGCATGATCCTATCATTCATTATTTTACGGTTTACATTGTCATCAAACATGAATGACAGCTCTTTGATCAGTTGCTACGTCAAAATGTCTAACAGCCAAATAAGGTCTCTATTTACGTATGCTCTCTGCCACTGCATACGCTTCCTTTTCAATGATATGGTGTATCTTTTTAAATCGGTTCAATGAGCGTGAGAAGAAAGCCACTGGTCGTCCCTACTCTGATAAGGTGGCTCTGATTGCACTATCCGGTGCATCCGTTTCTATGGAAAAGGGGGCGTCTTCACCAATAACTTTCACTGAAGATTTGGCAGTGTCATTCTTTAGAGTTTCAAATGCTTGAATAGCCTAAAGAGATAAAGGAATTATGCAGCAATCTACAAGAGGCCGTACTTTATCTGAATAGTTACGAACCCACTTAGCGTAGTATGCAAATAACTCCAAACAACGCTGCAAGGATTTTTTACTATATGGTGTGGGTAATTCTAAAAAGGTCTCATTCAGTCAGCATCGTGTTTCAGAGTGACGTCAGAAATTTGGTAAACGAGAATATTAATGCAGGTTTGAGAAAACTTAGATTTCTCAGAATTCAAAAAGAGATTGTATTTATAAGCAGCTTCCATAAAACGCTTTAGATTGCTGTCATGTTCTTTCGTTTTTCCGCAGAATTTATTTTATGTCATCAAGTTAGGCATAAGTGTTACATACGAGTAATTTGTTATTCGGTTATAAACTGATTCATAAAGCGTTGAAAAGCGGAAACCCTATTCGCAACGCCCAAAAGTATACGCCTGAATTGATAAAGACTACCACGATTCGTTTTTTTCATATTTGCCTTTGATGTCACTACCACTTGTGCGCGCCAAGGACAAACATTATGTTCAATAATCCCCTCACGATTAGACACTTAACCTTATTTTCGACGAAATCAGCATCTTTGGAGCTGTAACGGCGAGGCTTGGTAGCAATTGGACTGCAATCCGAGGATAAGTTTCTAAACAGTTTAACTGGGGGAATCTTATGTGTCCCCATAATTTAAGCTATCGCTTTTATGCTCTTAAAAATGGTAAGCCAAGAATAATAACAGTACAATCGTTTGGAAGTACAGTCGAAACGTTAACAATACAGTAAGCTTTAAGATTTACTAAGAAAGAAGAAGACACCATCGAAACAACAGACGATCGTTCATGAATTGGGATAAGCATAGTTCGTACTACAGCCTCTTATAAAATTCTCTGAATTTCCACTGTCTATCAGACCTTGAAGTGACTGAGGATCTCCGTTTACTTAAACAGGTACAGTAGGCAACAGCAAGCCGCTGGTAGCGCAGGTGAAAGCAAGTGTGGCAGAAGATAGTAAAACAAGACGTTTGGATTTTGAATTATAAACTTTTGCAAAATGCCCAAGCTTCCCACATCTACAACAAATTAAATCACGAGCTGGACAAAGTGTTCGGTCATTTCAGGATGGCGACGACCACCACAATTATAGCATGTTTGTTTCATGTTTTAAATATTTTTTGAAACAGCTGCTGTAAGCGGAAGGCTAACTTCTTTACTATATGTCATAGATGTATCAGGAACAGCCGCCGCACTAGCAGCTAAATCACCGGGAGTAACTAAAATGATTTAGATCTCCGTAATACTCTCTCTAATGCTCGAGCTTGTTGAGTAGCATCGCTAAATGTAAGTTTATAATTATCAATGAATAAGTGCATGAATATTTGAAGATTTTAACCCTCATATGAAAGAATCCCTGATACGCGCATCCTGAAGGTTGCAATCCCCATCATGACAATTGAGAGCTTGAAGGTACTGACCATTCGATTCTTCTGGAAGTTGAATTCGAATAGAATTCAAGTGTCTAGCATGAATTTCCCTTGGAGCCTTAATATTGTCAGCTTGCAACAATTCAATAGCTTTCGAATAATAATCACAGCCCTCTTTTACATTCGCGACATGAAGACCAATGTACAACTAGAGTACGTCTAATGTGACTGGAGAATGATCAGATATTGTAAAAAGGAAATAGCAGAAATTTTTATACCAAAGCTCCTATAATTTGCCAGCGTAAGGATCTGAAGTAGGTATATCAAACTTCTGAAGTTGTATGACTTTATCCATAATAGTTGATTAAATTGTAATGATAATTATGAGTAGTGGTGAGCATAGCTTTTATTGTAAGGAAAGAAATGAGTAGTAAGGGATATTCAAACGGCGCCCTTTTATAGGGGTTAATCAATTATATTCATAATACATCTAAAAACGAAACAAAACAAAGTATTAGTAACATGAATACATTTTATCAAATATAAATTAATAAGCGGAACAGGTGAGAAGGAAGTAACGACAGCAATTCACCGGAGATAGCGAAAAGTGCGTTGGTCATGAAGTTGTATCGTTGTGGCAGATTCTGTGGTTGGCTAGGAGGTCCTGATTTGCTCCAAGGTTGATTAAGGTGTTGAGAAGCAGTGAAGATTAAGGCTTACCGGCGCTGGTCAGTAGAGTTATTCTTGGGAAAAGGTTTGTTTACGTTGACGCCGTCGATCGTTTTCCACGCTGCAACTTGAGTAAGTAAAACTGTTTCTCCTGTGTTTACTACTCTGTATGATCTGACAACAAGCTATCTAGTCCCCAGCCATGGAAAGGAAGTTCAAAGTGTCGTTGGATGTAATAAAGTCATTCTCTGGAGAAGATGACTTGATAGTGTGGTTGAAGAAAGTAAAGTTGTTGGCCAAGCTGCAAAATATAACGGCCCTAGCAAGTTTTATACAATTATATTTGGAAGGTGCTTCCTTAGCAATATATCTAGAGATGAAAGAAAGTGAGCAATCAGACGTCGATAAGATTGAGACCAGGCTGAAGGAAGCATTTACTGATGGGCCGTTTGTGGCTTATGGAAAGTTAGTGAATATGAGGTGTACTGGTGAACAGCTGGATGTTTATGTCAATGATATTCTCTCCATGGTCAGTCTCGTCCACCCATAGGTTGACACGGGGTCTTCAACCACAGTGGTGAAGTCTCGGCTGGTGGACGACTGTAAGAGAGATATCTTGTGTTTATGGTCGACGGGAGAGAAGTCAAATGCAAATACGAATGTTGGATTGAGCTGGTGGTAAGTGGGATGCACCAGGAAGTGCAAGCAGTATGGATGATGAAATTGTTAATGACGTTAAAGAAGTGATGGGAATGGATGTTGTTGAATGGCTTGGGAAATTAAGAGGGGGTAATTGTTTGGCAGTTGCTGTAGAAGAACAAAGAAGCTATGAAGAGAAAGGCTGTGAGTGTTTAATTGAAGATAAGGCTTTTACAGCGAGATTTGATGACAGGTATTGGACTTTGAAATGTCAGTGGAAAGCAGATAAGCCACCTGTGTCAAAGCACATGATCTCTTGCTACGACAAAGAGTTGATTCAGAGGAAAAGAGAAGAGTTTGAAAAAAGAGGTAGAGCGCTTGATAGATGAAGATATCCTTATACCTTGGAGGAGGTTGAAAGGGAGCTTCTGCCGTTAATGGCAGTTGAGCAGCAGACTAAGAGAAAAGTACGTTCTGTTTAGATTATCAGAGTTAAATGCATATGTAAGGATTCACACCTGATATTAGATGACTGATGTGTGCATTGGGGTTATGCGTGAGTAGAAGTAAGTAGAGGAAAATGTGACTCTTTTTAATCTTAAATCCGCTTATCTGCAAAGGAATTATGGAAATATCAACTAGTCAAGTAAAAAAGGCCGAACGTTTTGCTTGACGCGATTGGGCTTTGAGTTAAAGTGTGCACCACGCGCCATGGCAAAAATCCTGAAAAATTCGTACATTGATGACATATTGGTGGATGAGTCACGGGTGTCTGTTAAAGAATTAGTTAGTCATTAAAATAGGTTTGGTCTGGTTACAAAGCCACCAGATCCTCTGGATGTAGGAACAGCACTTGGACTTGAGCTAAGTTTTTTAAGGGAGAATGAGCTGCCATGCATAGTGGAAAATCTTGCAAGGGGGGAGTTGTTCTCCGTATGTGACAAGTTGTTCAAGCACTACCTCATGGCCGGATGGCTGCGAGTTGCTTTTAGCTATCTTAAGAGAAGAGCGAAGGGAACAAGGTGTGATGACTTTGTGAGAGAGGACACAATGTATATGATAGAATAAGTATTGGGAGAAATCAGAAGGACCTACCCAGTAAAGGAGAGCTTGTATGTTCCGAAGAAAGACGGTGGTGTTTTGCAGTGCGATGCTAGTAGTATCGCTCTTGGGGTGTTAATTGAGATCGACGGATGTGCATTAGAGGATGCTGCCTGGCAAAGAAAGGAAAGTTATTATAGTCTTATAAATGTAGCGGAGCTGGGAGCAACTTTGAAAGGGGTTAATTTAGTATTGAGATGGAGCTTGAGAGAGATTAACTTGATGACGGATTCCGCATCAGTGCATGGATTGGTGAAAGTTACTCTGACAGAGGAGAAGAGAATTCGAACAAAAGGTGCTGCAAAAAAAATGATAATCAAGAGACGCATGGGCATTCTGAAAAATCTGAGTTACGAGTTTAACCTAAGGATACTAGTCACCCTTTTCCAAACATTGAAGAATAAAGTTGATGCATTAACTAGAGTGATAAAGGGTGGCTGGCAAACAAAGAGGAACATCCCACGAGGAGATATTGAACTATATGTGCAGTTGCAGTTGACCCGAAAGAGATTCGTGAGATGCATTGTTTTTAGCCAGGAAGATATATCCTACGGTAGCCAGAAGTGCGGCCCAGCAGGTGATGAGAAGCTGTGAGAGGTTCCAAAGATTGACCCTGCTTCTGTGGTGCATCGTAGAGGAGAGCTTGTGGTACCGGGGCATTGGAAGAGGCTAGCTGTAGATGTTGTCCGCTATAGACAGGTGGCATATCTGTCCATTGTAGATTGTGGATCAAGAAGATTTGCCATCTGGAACGAGCTTAAAAGGGAAACTTCTGAGTGTATAACCTCAGTGGTGAATAATTTGTTTTTAGAGAGGGGTCCAGTGAACGAGATTTTAATGGATAATGCTATGGTTTCCCGGTCAGAATCACTGGAAAGGTTTCTCAGCAAGTGGAATGTTCACCGGTTTTTCAGAGCAGTATTTCAACCAGGTGGCAATGGGATAGTAGAGAGGCACCATAGAACGATTAAGTCGATGGCAAAACGAGGTTGTATTAGCCCGTTGGAGGCTGTCTTTTGGTATAACAGGTGTCAGAAATAGGTATTCCGATACGATTGGAGACACCTTGCAGCAGTTCCACTTAAGGTTGGGGAATGAGAGGTTTCATCGTAAGACTGGGATAGGAAGTTTGAGTGAAACCGGCGCATGTTCGCTGTACGTCCAATTGGCAAAAAGGAGTAATTACGGGAATTAAATGTGTCGATAAAAGGTATGCCAAGATATGTTTTTAATGTGCGTAGAGCAGTCCATCTACATAAAGGTATACAAAGAAATGAGGGGGAACAAGAGGAGTTTGGAGCACGAAGGATCATAATTACTCCCGAAGATGCAGCGAAAAGTATAGAAGAGCCCCTACAAACTGAGGATGTTAGGACGAAGTAGACAATGGTGGACGGAGATATCCCCAGGGAGTAAGGGGAACCCCTCTCTGGATAAAAGACTATGTTGCTTAAGTGTCCCTAAATTTTGTTTGGAATTATCGTCAGTAATTAAGTTATTAATTAATTAATCGATTTAGTTTGAGGGGCCTGAGAAATAATCTTAGAATCAAATGGGCGTGTAATTATAGTGAACCACAGCAAAGAATGCTGGAATGAGCTGTCTGGCCGAGCTGGGAAGGAAGAAACCTCGCCAGTTCACTGAAGTTAGCGAAAAGTGCGTTAGCCGTGAGGTTGTATCGTTGTGACAGATCCTGAGGTTAGCTAGGATGTCTTGGTTTGCTACAAGGTTGATTAAGGTGTTGAGAAGCAGTGAGGATTAAGGTTTACCGGCGCCCGTCAGTACAGTTATTGTTTGGAAAAGGTTTGTTTACGTTGACGCCGTCAATCATTTCCCACTCTGCAGCTCGAGTAAGTAAAACTGTTTCTCCTGTTTATTACTACTTTGTATAATCTGGCAGCATTAACCCAACCCACCCCAAGACGACGAACTTGCCAAGATTGGACAAGAAATAAATAAATTACCTACCCACTTCCTGCAATGTAATATACCTTGTCTCAGGACCAATAATGAGTCCCTGCTGGTCCTTTCCCAAGAATATAAACCTGCATGCATCTGCATCAATGAGACCATACACACAAGACCTTACAAGTTCCTTAAAAACAAATTTCATTGTTACTTTGAAACCACAAACGAAAAACGTGACAATGCAATATTTGTCATTAATAACACCTCGTTCACTCCCCTCCAACTAAATACACCACTCAATGCAATCGCAGTACAAATCCAACTGGAAAAACTAACCATAATATGCTCGGTATATCTATCTCCAAATATAATTGTTGCAGATACCGACATAGAAGAAATAATTAATCACCTCCCTCAACCATACCTAATCCTTGGAGACATCTATGCCAGAAGTCGTGCTTTGGGAGAAAATAAAGAAAATACTCGTGGTCGTGTTATTATTTGGGTAATAGAACAGAATAGCTTAGAAATATTAAATAATTGCAAACTAACTCACTACCAACAATATAACTGCTTTACCACAATAGACCTCTCACTCTTCCTCCCCAAACCAGTCTACAAACCTTGTCTGGCACACGCATTTTGACTTGAACTGATGCAACCATTATCCGATTATCATAAAAGACATCCCACGAACCAGCCTCCCGACCAAACAACGCTGGTGTTACAGTGAGGCCAACTGGCAAGCTTACTATAACGAAACTGTAACTATTGGCGCCCCTCCAGAACTACACCCACACAATGGTGTAAAATTCTTAACAAAATTGTTGGCACAAGCCGCCAAGAAACACATCCCGCAAACCTCATCATGGAATAACTTTTCCTCCACCCCATGTTGGAATAAAAAATGTAGAAAGACTAAGCAAGAAAGAAACCGAGCCCATAGAAACTTCCGTAATTCTATATCATTGGCTGACTACATCTAAAAGATTAAGTGCAATAGCAAAATATGAATTCTAAACAGCCAAACGGGAATCATGGCAGTAATCTACATAAACAATAAACTATACAACACTCATGGGCAAAGTATGGCACCAGAGCCGCAAGATGACCGGCAACCCCGACATAATACACCAACCCATGCTAAAAGTAAACGACAGATTGATAAGTTACCCTCAAGATGTCCCCACGATCATCAGAGCGAGACTCTATACGTCATTTCTAAAGGGTCTTGCAAAGTAGAATTCAAAATAATCACAAAGAAAAGACTGAAAACAAGGACATTAACTTCACAACAACAGCACTCCTTCCATATGACGTTGCAATCTCCATGAAGGAACTAGAAGTTGAATTGGAACTGTTCGAAATCGCACCCAGCGACGACCAAATTACGTATATCATCCTCCGTCGATAACAAGCTAACTGCTTAAAGAGCATCTCAAAATATTCAACGACCTTTGGCTCACACACACTTTCCGGAAGAATGGTGTCAAGCCATAATATTGCCCTTTCTAAAAAAGATCCTCCTCAACAAACAAACTATAGACAAAATGCCTTTACGTCCTGCCCTTGCAAACTATCAGTTAGAAAAAATGGTCAATGAAAGACTGAAATGGAATCTTGAATCAAAAGGGTTCCTCTCTCCCAACCAATACGGCTACGGAAAAAACAACAGATTGACTCTGGATCTCCTAGCATTACTAGAAACTGACATCGGATGTGCCTTGTCATATGGCGGCTTTGTCACGGCAATATTTTTTTACTTATTCAAAGCCTATGGCAGTGTTTGTAGACGTCTCATACTCAACCGGCTACCGTGTAGACTTCAAACTTTCACCAATCATCCAAAACACAACTCCACCGGAAAGATTCAAACCACGCACATACTATCCATACACAATTCGCATACACAAAACACTAGAAGAACTGCAATTTCTAGCGTTAAAAGTTCTCCTCGAAGGAAATCTCTATATTCCCCCTTGGAAGGCAACAAGACTGAAGGTATGTGAACCAATATTAAATTACCCCGAAACTTTCATCCCACTTTCGACATTAGCTCAGCTCTTCAACCAACACAGAAGCGGGCACTTAATGGACATAAAAATCTACACCGATGGCTCAAAGTCGGCAGAGGGCGTTTGGCTGTTCAGCCATTTTCCCATGAGTGAACCAATGGTGCACTTACCACTAGCAGCGCGTCAGTCATAACAGCTGAACTCACAGTAATTTACATGGCTCTCAAAGCCACAACTCAAAATGCTCCACATAGTTATACCATATTTACGGATTCTGCAAGCGACTTACAACTCCTTCAG
Source organism: Ceratothoa steindachneri (assembly GCA_963969495.1). Taxonomy (NCBI): domain Eukaryota; kingdom Metazoa; phylum Arthropoda; class Malacostraca; order Isopoda; family Cymothoidae; genus Ceratothoa; species Ceratothoa steindachneri. The sequence continues at coordinate 79,696,577 of OZ018335.1, forward strand.
AGTCCAACAAAGCACCATCTCCTCACAGCCGCTATCATATACAAAATAAGCCATCTTCCCCATGAAATAAATCTATGCTGTGCCTGGAGCATGTAGACACCAGAGAAAACGAACTGGCTGACCCAAAAGCTAAATAAGCGGCAAAAAAACATCAACAAGAAGCAGTAAACGGGCACACCACAGAGACTATATAAATCAAAGTAAGAAATTAATCTTCTCCAAATGGAATACAGACTGGTTTACAAATTGCCACCCACATCTCAAAAACATTAAAAGAGAAACAAACAACTGGCCAACATCGGAAAGAAAAAAATAGAAGAGAAGAGGAGATGATTGTACGGCTACGGCAAAGCCACACTTGGATTAACCATGCTGATCGTTTCTCAAAAACACAACCGACCACGATGTAACAATTACAACGAAAGAATAACAATCAGACACATGCTTATAGCCTGTCCCCTCTATAATAGCGAGCGGAGCCGCCTCCTAGGATCAAGACTAAATCTAAGAAACATTCTATCGGATACCTCGCTTATGATAAACAACCTAATCAAATATTTAAAATAAACCAATATTTTAACAGATATAAAAACTGAAGTTCTTTTAAACTAATTTGAATCATCCCCGCAAAGTCATCACGCCATCCATTCCATTTCTGCTCCGAAGAGTGGGAGAGAGGGAGGGGAAGAAGAAAGAAGTAAGGATAGGACAGACTGAAATAAAGTCAAAGGCTTGAAAGTTGACCAAGTTGGCCTGTGGACCTGCTTAACGTGGGACACGGGCCACGGTGTTTTTATGTTTTCCTATCTTTTAATTGTTACTTTTTGCTGTACCTGTCCCTGGTGTTAGTGTTTGGCCCATCTTTGGATAGCGGTAAAGGAGGAAGATGATTGAAGTGGAAGGAAGTTGGAGGTTTGCAGAGAGGTGCAAGTTGCGTGCTGTTACTCTGGCCTGCAGCTGAGGGTTCCGATAAACACAGGGAATTAATCGAGTGAAATCATCTGCATATTGTATTTTCACACAGCCCGCGTGGTAGGTGAGGGAATGTCCGAGGTATACACTGAGTATTGCGAACGACTTAAACACCCTTCCTGAGCGAGGCCCGCATTAAGCTTGAATATTTAACCTTGGTAATTCCTCGTGTCTACGTATGCATATCTTTCCATGACATAGTCGCATAAAATTCTTTTCAAATAGTTGTTCATTTCCAGATTTAGAATTTTATGTTGTATGCCTCTTTGCCAGACTCTGTCAAATGCCTTCGCTACGTCCCGGCATACAATGCCCATACTGCATTTATCTCCTTTCATTTTGCTTATTTTTTCTGTAATCACGCTGAGGCCATCTCCGTATTCCTGTTCTTTCTGAAGCCGAATTGTTGATTGTTGCAGAGATTGTTTTCTCTGAGATATTCACTTAATCTTGTGTTCAGGATTTTTTCAAACACCTTTCCGATGAAGTCGAGAAGGTATATAGGTCCGAAGTTTTCGACCTCCAAAGGTGGTTTTCCTGGCTTGGTATGAATATCATTTTGGCTATCTTTAACTTATCGGGGAAGTATCCCGTGTTTATATAGGCGTTAAACACGTCCCTTATCCCTTCGAGTATATTATCCGGTGCTTCTATATAGTTATTTTTGGTGAAGCCCGATTTTCCAGGGGCCTTTTTTTTAAGGTTTGAGATGGTATTCTTTAATTCCTCAATTGTGATTTTGGCGTTAAATCCATCGTTAGCATACCGTTCCTCTTCTACGTAGTGATATGGGAAATTCCTCTCAATCCGTTCATTTAGTTCGTAGATTATTTGGTTTTCGAAGTCGATATCGTAGTTTTCGATTTCCTCTTCGCCGATGTTAAACACTCCTTTCCAGTGTTCCCTGAACATTTTTTCAATCTCCCGTTCATCTTCGATTAATTTCCTGTTTCTGTCCTTAATCTTTATTTTCTCTTTACCTTTAGTATTTCCCAAAATTCTCGGGGCAATAGCTCGTTGTCAATATTTTGAACGGCTATGTCCCAGTATTCTCTTTTTTTGCCCGTTATTGCGCTTAGTAGTTCCCTCTTCTTCGTTGTCAGATTGCGTTTTTTTCCCTTTGAAGTTCCGTTTATTATTATGTCCTCGTTTATCGCTTTTATTTCTGCATTCTTAGTTTTCATTTCGCCTGTCCATATAAAATATTTAGCTGTTTTGTATGTGTTTCTGGGTATTGCATTCTCGTCAGCTGTTTGTATTCGCGTACTTATTTTTTCCAGCTCACCGTCGATTTCTTCTAAAGTAGCTTCATTTAGTCTGTTTGGTGCCTAGTCATTCAATTCTTGATTGTATTTTCCCCAGTCTGCTCTATGGTATGCCCTACATTTTTTAGCGGGTATTTGTATTGGTTGCTGATTCACTGTGAGTAGTATTGATGTGTGGTCGCTGCAGATAACATCTACAGGTTCCATTTGGTAGTTAAAAGAAATGTTATTGTTTGCTAGGCAGACGTCTGGAGTTGTCGCTGTTCTGTCTTTAATTAGCGTTGGGTACTCTTGTTCTAGTCTTCTTATTATCCGTCTGTCTATTAGAGCTTGTAGGTCTTTTCCTGTTTGGTTTCTGTTCATATATCCTGTGTATGTGCATCTTGCGTTCAGGTCTCCCCAAAACAAAGTTGGAAGTCTATTGTTAAACGTTCTCACAAACTTATTTATTGGGAGTCCCGGTCGTCCCGGTGGTTGGTTTTCCGTAACGTTTATTATATTGGTTAATTCCATTTTGACCTCAATTGCGAGGTAATATTCGGTTAGTCCTTGTTTTGTTTTGTATTCTATTCCTTTCTTTATTGTTATTGCTGCTCCTTCGTGTTATTCGTTTGTGTAGTTAGAAGCTATTACGTCATAGTTCCATATTTTCAATTTGTACATCTCGAGGTTAATTCTGTGATTTGATATTAGAATTATGTCATGATCTATTTTTTTTTAATATATTTTCGTATGTGTTTTCTTTATTTTTCCATCCGTTCATATTTGTCTGTTAGCTATTAAGCGGTTCTTCTTTTATGGGAGAGTGGAGTTTTTACGATTATTTACTTGTATCTTTTCTTGTGGTTCTGCTTTTCCTTTCTGTTCTCGCCGAGATTTGGCTCTTTTACATCTCGCACTTCGCGGCTGTTGTTTCCGGTGTTCTGTCGCGTGGTGAGGCATCCTTGGTCGATTTCCTTTTTTTGTTTTTTTTGTTTTTACGCTTACTTTCTTTTGTGCTTTTTTATTGTTCTCGTCGGTGCTGCTCTCTGATTTTGTTTATTCGCTCTCTGTGTCCTCTTCTTGTTCTGCTTCGCTATCATTTATTTTCGCTTCTTCAATGAATGTATTTTTTGTGTCCTCAGAGATGATCTTAATGTTGAATATGGCCGATTAATATCCTTAGGGAATTTCATTGGTTCCAACCTGTTTTCCTTGAGCATGGAGTTCAACGTCGTAGCATATGTTCCCGGCTGTGCGATATTCATGACGTTTGAGTAGAGAATACACGTCAGTATTTTTACGTTTAGAGTCCCTTCGATTGTAACTTGAGTGGTGTGGCTGTTAGGCTTAGCTGTCGCTGATGCATATGAGGATTTTCGTGAAGCATCTTTTCGTTGGTAAATTTCAGTTTCTTTTCTTCTTATAATTTCTTTTATCTTCGGGCACGACATAGCCATTGTTCTATGGCTTCTTCCACAATTTACACATTTTTTATTATTATTTGAGCATTTTCTCCATGAATGGGGGCCGCGGCACTCCGAGCATATCTTTTCCTTTTGGGGGCAATTGGCAGTTGGCAGTTATGTGATCTTTCATCTTATAACACCTGAAGCAAATTTGAATATTGTGGTACTGATCCCGTTGAATATTCTTGGCGGGGATTCTCATACTGTATGCGAGAAGTCCCTTTTGTAATGCTTTTGCGGCTATTTCTGTAGACTCGCACATGATTTTAAAAACATGTGTGTGCTCTCTGAATTTAATTATGTCGTAAATCTTCAGCCATGATTGTTGCTCTTGTAGCTCTTGTCTTAATTCTTCATGTGTATGTTCTCCAATTCAAGACTCGATTTTTCTGCAGACGATACTTCGATTCGCGATTATCTGTGTAGGCGCATTTGCTTCTAGGTCTATTTTACGGAGGGTGATCGTGCCCGTAGATGCAAGTAGTAGTTCGACGTCATTGGTATCAGCACAAATTACCACGAATCCATTGGGCATTTGAAGCATTTGATAAGTGCAATTTGTAAATCTTTGTACAGGCTTTGGGCGACTTCTTGGGGTTTCCTTTAATTTCTGCTCGGTATAACTCGGAGTGGCAGTCTCTTGATGAAATCCGGCGGGTCCATTATCTAACTTATACCCCCTTCCGGGTGAGACGTCCTTCTGAAAAGTAAAACCTATAGAAATATTATTCCCGTTCCACTAGTGGGAGAAGCTCCCTATATAAACCTATTTCTAAATATCCTACATTCCTTGGGGCACACACCCCCGGCCACCCTACCTAATTAGGCCTAGCCTTATAAGCGATCCTGCAGTCAGATTCGGGCTCGTCACCGATAACCGGGCTCCTTCAGGAGTTCACTACACCCTACTACTGACTGCTTCTGATACCTTGTTGGTGGTCAGGTTATACTGTGCTAGATGGAAATAAAGTAGGAGAGTTTTAGATATAAAAAGGTATAGTATGAGATAGTAAAATTTAAGATCACCGCTTTGGGGTGATACCCTGCGAATCAGAAACAGGAGGTCTCTCCAGTCAGTCCGATTCGCGCATATATTTCTTCTTTCTTCTCTTTGGTATATACTTAAACATATATATAAAATGCTCTCTTCGCAAAGTTATTTCAAGTCAAAAGATTGATGTAACTTAGCAGTGCGTAGATAGCTGTGAGTTGTCAGATGAACTGAGCCGTCTTGCGTTCAGAAGATGATATACTCGATTTTAGATGTTGGGATAGTGGAAGATATAGTGGATGAATAATTAAAGCGGGGGGGGGGCGGTATTTTGCCTTAGTATGGAGGGCATCGCTTTCCTTTTATTTATTTTTACTTTTGCTTTTATTATTTGTTTGAACTTTTGTCCTATATTTTGTATTTTCATGTGCTTTAATGTTCTTCTTATTGTTTGTTTTTTAATCATTTGGTTTACTTATTTTTGGTGTAATAATTCCGCATTCAAGCCTTTGTTAGCTTTATTGCCAACAATTTACGTCGTGTTAAAATATTAATGTAATGCTGTTGTTTCGTTTATGTATATATTGGTGAAATGTTGTTCCTTGTACTCATTGATTATTTTATGTTGTATTGTGTTTTGCATAAGTATATATTGGTGTAATGTCATCTTGTAGGCATAATTTGGTGCTCGGGAACAGACGTTGGCGTGAAACTTTTTTCCGCAGCCTCGCAGGTATGTTAAGCCTGCCGCCTGCTCCCTGTAGCTCAGGAATGACACCGTCCGTTAGAGTAGATTCAGGAATTTGAATTTGAATTTCATGTAACAAGTGGGGAAATGTGTTGTAGGTATAGATAGGGGTGAAGAATATTTATAGTTTGGCCTGGTGTAGAGGGCATCTCAAGCTTCTTTCTTTTTCTGTTTCCTTTTTTTTCTTCCTCTTTCGATGGTGTCAGTGTTTATAAAGGGTAGGCCCTCAGATTCCCATGTTTCCCTTTCTTATCATAGTTTATGGTGTTTATCGCAGGTCAACCCGTGTTAAGGCTACCATTTTGGGCCAAAACTTCTGCAACCTACCAGTCTAATTTGCGTAGGGGAAGCAAATTATCCCCTCCATCCTTTTGTGCCCCACTTTCCTTTTCCCCATTCGAAATGAAGGATATAAATGGGGCCGTGAGCCCTTTTAAGTTATTCTGTTGTAAGTGTTCTGCCTGATTGCTCCGCTGAATCGTTGTCCGTCACGCATCTTGACGTCATTAATTTTTTGGAGACTCACACTGGATTCCTTCGTGCAGCTAGGATTTTCCACCATTGATTCCTGCCAGCATTGTCGCTGCCCCTCTGTCGGCTGCATCGAATTGTACTTTTCTAATTAGGTTTGCAAGTGTTCTCTTTGGGAAGCCGTTCACACTGGGCACGTGAAAGTTCTCCTTAGTCACCTTGCCATCTCCTCCTTGGGGAGTTCTGTCATCTCTAATACCTTCTCTAGGATCGTTGGGCCTTCAAATCATTGTTTCCCGTGGTTCCGACGCCTTTCGCCACGATATCGCCGTCTGGGAGGTTTTCCTTGCCGAAGACCGCCATCGCATTCAACCCTGTCGACTTGGGTCGATTTCACTCATCGTCGCCGAGCCTCTTTCGCCTGGGTTCCCGACGTGGGTTATTGATTCACTGCTCTGGTATCAGGTATTTTGGAGTAACTCTTTCTTCTTACGTCCCCTTTAAATTAATTAGGTGTTATAAGTGTTATTCGTGTAACTTTAGGCCTTCGGGTAAGGGACGTAAGGCGGAGAGGTTATTCTGGGAACACCTGTCACTAGAGTAGCGAAGCCTATTTTCATCTTCAACGGCGCGTGCCGTTTCGGCCTTAAACAATTTAGCCATAGAACCCATTTTTGTATGCGCGAATATCTTTTTGGTTAAAACGACTTGTGGTCGTTCGATGGTGTTAAGCATTTGTGACTTTTCTTATTGTTTGATGACCCCCATATAATTTAATAACAGTTAATTTATTTCATTTTAATTTTGTTGTAAATAATACTGTAAATACTTTTTGATTGTGTATTTATTTAACCCCTTGCGGATACCTCATAATTTAGCACCGTCTTGATTAGTTCTGGTGAATTTCTGGTAGGCCTTTAGATCCCTGGTCTTCTATAAATTTTATGTGTGTATTTCCTTTGGGCCGTGTGAACCGGGTTCCGCGATAGCCTTTACAGTGTTTTAGCTGACTCTTCTGGGAGGTCACAGGCTTCCGATTGGGAATAGGGCTCTCCTGGTGATGCGTCCAATTATGGGTTGTGGTATGTCTAGGTTTATTTGTGTCTATATGTGGGAGTATTTCATTTTCAACCTTTTCCCAGGTCTTTCTCCCTAGCCTTTGGGGGAGCATATTCAGTGGCTCAAGTCCTGCTCTTGCGTGCAGTTCTGTCTGACGAATACGGTCCATTCTGCGCGCGCCACCTATAAGCAGGGTAGCCCTGTTCTGGACTCTCTGCATTTTTCTGCTAGAGATTGAACTAGCTGCCTGAATTTCCACTGCTGGGTATACTAGTACAGGTTTCTGAACCTGTACAGTTTTCCCAAGTTCTATTTTGGCTGGGGAGATTCGGTTGTTGATGTGCGTCTTATACCCTGTTGAGGTGATGCGCAGATCCAGGACTTTACCCTCGTCGTAGACTCAGGCATTGGACATATAAAGTGAGGAATATAGTAGTAGAGGGTTTTAGTAGAAAAAATAGTGGGGAAAATGATAGAAAAACGAAAAGACTTCCAGAATAGGCGCTTTTCTATATAGGCGTGCTCAAGGTCCGTTACTAAGCAAGTAAAAATGCTTTATCTGAAGGTTGTCAGCAGAGCGTAGTAGTCGAATATTCGGCCGTCAAGACTTCAGGAAATTGAAATTGCTGTAATAAGAAAGAAAATGTGTGATTGGTATATAAAGATTAAAAGAAGTTGAGTTTTTACCTGATTTAGAGGGCATCTCTCAGGTTTTTTTCTGTTATTTTGACTTTTCTTCCTCCCATTTGTTATATATATATATATATATATATATATATATATATATATATATATATATATATATATATATATATATATATATATATATATATATATATATATATATATATATATACATACTTCTCACAGATATACACATATATATACCTTTTTTTCTTTTTTTTATAAATAAATAAATTTGTTTCTTTCGTCCGTCGCGGCATTCAAGCCTTTCAAGTATTTTGTTTGTTATATATATTTTTCTTTGTTTTTGAAATAACAATTTTTAAATCTTAATTTGCCGGGGTTTAGGTTATTATTTCATTTTTGTTTATTTTATTTTAATAGTGCGCACTTCGCCTCTTTTTCTTCAATTTTTATTACACTTAGATGTTTGTGCTATTCTTGTTTAAGTATATATTCTGATTTAGTTTTCTCGGGAGCAGTTTCTTCCACTCGGGAATAGGGCTTGCCTGGTGGCGCGTCCCCTAACTGCTCTCAGAATGTCTAGGTTGAGGTTCAAGTTCGGAAGTATCTCATTTTCGATCTTATCACAGGTCTTTCTCCCTAGCCTTTGGAGTTCCATATTTAGTGGTTTCAGACCTGCTCTTGCGTGCAGTTCTGTTTTCTGTATATGGTCTATCCTTCGTGCTCCAGCTATAGGCAGGGCTGCTTTGTTTTGCATTCTGTGCATATGTCTGAGATAGGTGGAACTCGCAGCCTCTATGACTACTGCTGGGTACACTAATGGGTACACTAAGGTTAAGCGTATCAGAGCAGTGTATAGCTTTTTAAGATTTTTGGATCTGATGCTTTTAAATCTATATAGTTTTCCGAGCTGTATTTTGGCTAGGAAGATTCTGCTGTTAATGTGCACTTTGTATCCTTTAGATGCTAAATGCTGACCTAGAACTTTGCCTTCATTTCTGTATGGGTATACTCCACCGTCCACTAAGACATCAACACGTTTTGGGCGGTTAATTGGAAGGATCTGGAACTTTCGACGGTTGGTCTTGATTTTTCACTTCCCTTCGTATCGACTGATGTTATCGATTTTGATGGCTGCAGTAACTAGGGACGATTTGTGTGATGTCGTCTGCAAACTGAAGGTATATCACGTCCTCCCCTACTGGATCAGGTAAGTCCACGGTGTACAAAAGGTACAACAGCGGACTCAGACAACCACCTTGTGAAACACCCGCATCGAGTTCGAACTTGGGTCCTCTGTAGCCCTCGATCAAAATTTGGGTTTTTCTGTGCATGGTGTAGTCGCAGGGGACCCTTCCCAGGATTGGATTCAGCTGTAGGCCTAAGATCTTGTATTGTAGACCTCTTAGCCAAACCTTATCGAAGGCATTTTGTACATCTCGCATCACCAAGTCTACGTATTTCCTCTCAGCTTTACAGCGAGCGAGCTTTTCGGTGAGAAGGGCAAGGGCTGTATCAGTCTCCTTTCTCTTGCGGAACCCGTGTTGCTGAGGGTTGTGAGCTTCCATCTCGGCCAGTTGGTATTGTAACCTGTTGGCTAGAAGCTTCTCGTAGACTTTGCCTATAATCTCCAGGAGGAGTATTGGCCTGTAGTCCACCAGTTGATCGGGCTTCCCCCCTTTAGGTATAAAGATGATTTTAGTCATCTTGAAACCGTCGAGTAAGTAGCCCGTATTCAGGGAAGCATTGTAGATGTTCGTGATTCCCTGAATGATCTGCCGGGGGCATGCACCAAGTTATTCTTGGTGATGCTCGTCCAGCCTAGTGCCATGACCTCTTCAGGTGTAGTTGGTCGGCCATGGTCTGCCAAAACCCTCCATTGATCGACATAGGCATGTCGGAGCGTGCGATGCACAATCTGATTGAGATCTTTAATCAGTTGGCCCTCGAATTCCTGGTCGAATTCCGCATTATCTTCTGGTGTTATTTTGAAGACATCTTTCCAGAATGTGCGGAATCTTTCTTCCAAAACCGCCGGGTTTTCCAAGTAGTAATTGCCCTCTTTAATGCGGGTCTTTTCTCTACTTGTAAGGCCTTTTAACTTGTTCACAAATCGCCAGAACACATCGGGTCCTACCTCGCTGTCTATTTTTTCAATCAGGCTGTCCCAGATCTCAGCCTGTTGCTGGTTAATAGCCTGTTTAAGATCTTCACTTAGGTGTCGTAGCAGCGAACTTCTTTCCCGATTTGTACCTTCTCTCCTGATTTCCTTATACACCTCCCTGTGCACTCTAGCGATCTCTCTTATTACCTCGGTCCATCTGGGTTGTGGGAGAGTTTTGTACCTCTTCATCGGTACACTCTCGCGATCTGCCTCGATGATGTGGGCAGTTATATTCTCCAGCTCCTCATCAATCCTATTTAGCCTTGCTCCGTTTAAGTGCGCTGGTTTAAATCTGGCAAAGATTTCCTTGTAGCGTTCCCAGTTGGCCGAAGCATAGCTTTTGCGAAGAGGGATTGGAAACTGGATGGCGCGAGAGAAATGGTCGTCAAGATCGTTATGTAGTCGCTGGGGACTGTTGGACCTGGCTCACTATGGTAATTGAAGGAGAAGCCATCGGTTGTCATGGTTATGTCGGTCTTTGTTGCTGACCGTACGATGATATAGGTCAGAAAATCCGGACCTATCCACTGGATTTTTTTCCTTCGCATAATCATTTCCAAGTTATGGCATCTTTCATTCGTGTTACCATAGCCAGCCGTTCGTCATCTGGCATTGAGGTCGCCCCGAAAGAATACCATTCTGCCGTGGCCAAACAGGGTGTAGAAGCTTGTGAGAGGAAGGTACCTTCATCGAGGCGGTTGGTATGCCGCGGCGATTATGAGTTTGTCCACTAGAGTGTGCAGCTCTACCACCACGAAGGACTCGTTCGTATCCGGAAGGTGTCTGAACGAGAGAATGGTTTTCGAGACCACTCTGTAGCCTGGTATCTTTAACTGTCTGTTGGTCGTATCAACACCATGCTCCGTGATTAGTATGAGGTCAGGATCAAGCACACGGAATATGTTTCTAAATGCCGTGCACTCCCATCCATTCCCGTTGAGGGTCAAGATCTTTAACCTGTGTTTTTGTTCTCCATTCTCTGTTCTGGCTTAGGTGGATGTCTTAGTGTTTGCGGGTTGTCGACTTGCGTTTCCCGTTCCTTTTCTTTTTGTATTCTGTTGGGGAGAGTTCCACAAATGTTTCTTGGTGGAAGGCGATGCTTTGGTTAAACAATACCTCCTCCACCGTTTCCTCGTCGCACTGAGCGTCGAAGTCCCATTTTTAGAACTTCTTTTTTATCCCTATACAGATTTTATTCGTGTCCCAGTCCTTTGTGAAGGGGAACTGCTCCGTTGCGTAAATGTTAAGGTTTATTCTGTCAGCGTTGATTTTCTTATTATTTTTTCTTTTCCCTTTTTTCGGCTTCACTTGACGTACGGAGCACTCTGAGTCCGTGGTATCCGTGGTATCAGAGGACTCAGTTTCTCTTTCTACACATTGTGTAATTGGCTGTGCTGCCTTAGCGGCCACTTCTTTCTCTCTTTTTTTTGCCTCGATCCTTGGATCTGCCAGCCTCACCTTCTTATTATTTTTCTTTTCTGACTCCTGGCTTCTACCTGTCATTTCCTTGGGTACCATTTTAAATTGGAGTACGTCCCCTGATGGTGGATTATCAAGGAACCACATCTCGCTCATCCCGTTTTTTAGCAAGCATCTGATTGAGCTCCTTTGCCATGGTTCCCGAGTTTGTGAGGTCTTGGACATGTACATACAGGATGCATGTCAGTATTTTGGTAGAATTTTCATTTTCTAACCTTAGGTATGTTTTCTTTGTCTCCTTCTCCGTGAGAACTGCTTTCGCTGATTGGGTGTATGTCGTATTTTGTTTACTGTTCTGCTTTTCTTTCTTTTGTTGTACTTTTTTATTAATCAATTCCTTTTTTAGAAGGAAGGCCATAGCCATGGAGCGGTGTCCTTGGCCGCAGTTGGCACACTTCTCCCTCGGACTGCTACAATTCTTCCAGTGGTGCCCCGCCTCACTGCACCTTGAGTTGATCTCCTGTGGTTCAGGGAAATCTTTAGTCACTTGGCTCCCCATCTTGTAACAGCGGAAGCAGAATTCTATGGGAGTAAATTCTTCCATTTCTATCTACTCCCCGCTGATTTTGGCATTAAATAAGAGGAGTCTATTTTCTTTTGCCTTTTGTGCCATCGATGTGTCCGCAAAGATTACCTTGAATACGTGTGCGTACTCTGTATTCTCTTTTTTGTTCCAGAATTTGATAATTTTTGAAACCTTTGCGCATGGTTGGTTTCTCGCGGTTTCCTCCTTTATTTGTTCTTTGGAGTGTTGTCCAATCCAAGGATCTAATCTCCTGCATACGACGCTCCTGTGCGTCTGGATTTGCGGCGGGATTGCCGGTTGGAGACCTATTTCGCGCAGTGTCTCTACTGCCTCCTCCTTCGTTATACCTTCCACATCTTTTTCTTTCTCGCAAATCGCCACATATCCTGCGCGGACCTCGAGCAGACGGAGCATATCGATCTTTAGTTTCCCGAAGACCACTTCTAACACCTTCTCTCGGCTGGGCCTGCTGCTTCCACTAGTGGTGCGCAGCGGGATCCAAGTGGTTCCGTTGGGTTCCATTTGAATTTCCACTTGTCCTCTTGTTGATGATTTTACTTTTTAGCACTTCTAACAGGTGATTCTTCCTGCTTGGAAAATTGTAATGTTTTGGTAGAGTTCTCTAGGGGGGACAACCCCCCCCCCCTCCCCATTGCAAGAGAGCTTCAGCGAACATGAACTGCGAGATGGGATGGATGAATGATGGGTGGACACAATAAGGCCCCTAGACGGGTGAATGTGGCGGACTTAATGATGGGTGGTGATCGAATCAACTACCACTACCCGCGGATGCCGCCCCGTCTGAGGTTCGGTTTCGATGCTGCTTCCAACTTACACAGAGACTGTTGCATCTCCCCCTGTGGTCTTGGCCGGAAACTACCCTTAGAGATTAGACCAAACTCTTTCTCAAAGTTTTCAGCATCGCTTCGTAACCGGGTGGTTTCTTCCGTAGAGTTCCACAGTGGGCTAATCCTCAAACCTGCTTTCCTTTACGTCTCCAATTATGTCTGTCAAAGTGGACCGACATAGTTGGAACGAGACTAGATGAATGGCAGTTCAGTTCACTTCAGCCTCCATCCCCGGGGGGTGGAGACTGCGGGGAGACTTATCCAGACATGGGTCGGCTATACGTGGCTCCGTACAAAAATGTTCTTGTAGTCCCCGTGGGGAAAAAGCAAAGTTCTTTGAGGGTTTTTGAATGTTTTTCCCTCGACTTTTTTGCCTTTGCATGGCCGGTTGTGACTTCTAGTTGGGCGTAAAATAATTCAAGTTTTCTTCCAAGTCAAGACTTCAGGACATTGGACATTGGACATAAAAAGTGGTGAGATTTAGGGAGAGTTAGAGAGAAAATAGTAAAAGATGAAAGTGGTGAAATAGAGTGAATTTAAAGAATAGAGGATGTGTAGGAGACAGAATAAATAGGTCCCTGGTGAAAGGGTAGCTCTGTTATGTTATGTTTTGGATAAATTTTGTTTGTTTTTTTGTTTTTTATTTAATAAACTATAAAATTTATAGTTTATCCAATTAAATTAATCTGATTAATTTAATTTTTAATTATTTTGATCTTAATGATCTTTTGGCATTCAAGCCTTTATTTGAGGCGGGGGTTTTATTCCCGCTGTAGGTTTTTGAAAAAGTTTATTTTCGTTTTGTCGGTCGACCTCGATGCCTAAGTGTGTACAAGATAATTCAGGGGTCAAGCGGGCGCCAATGGCTTGTCAGATCCTCTTAGCTCTCTCGTGGAGCGCCACGTTGATCGAAGATAATCCAACCGAGTCGTAGAGCTCCCTCTGTCGTTTGTGTTCTCTTCTTCGGGTGTTTGTAATGAGCAGCACCACTTTGTTCTGGATGACTTGTAGTTTCGCCATGTGGGTCTTGGCGCTCGCGTTCAGTGGCACTGGGGGGTACAGGAGTCTCGAGCGAATGCACGATTCGAATATCTTGAGTTTATTTGAGGGATTTAGTTCACGGAACCTATAAAATTCCCTCAAATCTCTCTTGCTATTCGCGACTGTTTGCTCGATATGACTCTTGTAGCCCCCTGTGGTGATTTTGAGCCCCAAAACCATCCCTTCCAGGCAGCAGGGGATTCGTTCCCCTTCTACACGTATATTATTGAAGGTTTTGCGAAACATGGAAATTATTTTGAATTTGGGGGCATTTGTTGATATCTTCCATTTCCTCTCGAAAGAGTTGATGTTAGTCATCTCCCTAGCCGTATTTCTCGCCATAAATTCCATGTGAACATAAGCGGCAGTTCAAATTTTCGATATGTCGTCATCGAACTGTACATATATTGTACCCTCAGAGAGAGGTTGTGGTAAGTCGTGTGTATAAATGTTGTATAAAAGGGGACTGAGACAGCTCCCCTTGTGGGACCCCTTCTTCGAGCTCGAATTCGGGGCCTTTGTGTTCTCTGATATGAATGTATGCTCTCCTCTCCATTATATAGTCATAAAATCGTCTCAAGAATGGGGTTGAGGCCTACTTGAAGGATTTTAAATTGTAGTCCTCTCTTCCAAACTTTATCAAAGGCTTTTTTTACATTTCAGAGCACCAAGTCGGCATGCCTCTTGCCTGCCTTGATTTTAGCGAGCTTTTCGGTGACAACGGCTAGTGCCATGTCAGTCCCGCTTTTCTTTCTGAAGCCATGTTGCTGCTCATTATGCAAGTTGGCCTCGTCGAGAAAGGAGTTGACTATATTAGCCAATATCTTCTCGAAGACTTTGCCAGCAAATTCTAGGAGAGATATCGGTCGAAAACTAGCAGGGCAGTCCGGGGGCTTTCCCGATTTTGGGATGAAAATCATTTTGGCCACTTTCCACTGATCAGGGAAATAGCCCGTGTTCAGAGTGGCGTCCATGATGTTAAGTAGGCCACTTCAAACGTTTGGCGGAACCTTGATGAAATTCTCCCGGGTCAGCCCCGTGGTACTAGTGCTCTTTGACGAAAGGACTTTAGAGCAATGGAGAGTTCTAGGGCAGTTATTTTATTGCTATAGCCCTCCATCACTCTTTCCTGCGACACACAATGATGAGGAGAGGTTTTGTGTATTTGTGTGTTTAGCTGTTGGATTATGTCAGGTTCGAATTCTATGTCGTAGTTGTCATTTTCTTTTGGGATAATTTTGAAGATTGAAGACCAGAAAATCCTAAACATTTCCTCAATCTCTTCAGTATCGTCAATTTCTTTGCCATCGTGAATGAGTGTTATTCTTTTTTTGTGGGGTTTTTCATTTAATACGTTTAAGCGTCTGCCAGAATGTGTGTGAGTCTCTTTCTATGTTGAGTCTTTCTATCAGTCTGTCCCATATTAGCATTTGTTGGTCCGTAATTAGTGTCTGGTGTTCGTCTTTAATTTGTCTTAGTCTTCTATGGGCATTGTGGTTGGAGCCTATCAGCGCTACTACATTGGACAGGTCCCTATATTCTTGGGCCAGGGCTTTCATGGGAGGGATCCAGGAGGGGGGGGGCCTAGAATGGTTTTATATTTAGTACGGGGAATACTATTTTCATCAGCTTTTATTAGGAAGTCAGTTATTTTATCCAGCTCTAAATTGGTATCAAATAAAGGGTCTGGGATATAATTTAAAAGGTAATTTATATAGCTTTCCCAGTTCGCCTGCTTATAGCTTTTGCGTTCTGAGATTGCAATTTGAATGGGGTTTACTCTTACTGTAATTTGGATAGCCTGGTGGTCACTCGGAATGATGGGGCCCGGTTCAATGTAGTAGTTGTAAGGAAACCTGATGCTAGATAGGACTATATCAGGTTTCGTTGCTGATCTTTCCGTCATGTATATCAGGAATTCTGGTCCGATCCTTCTCATATATTATCTGTCAAGTAGTACCTCGATGTTTCTGCCTGCATTGTTGTAGGAGGTATATCCTGCCGTTGCACAACTTGCATTTAGATATCTGGCAAAAATTATGTTTTTCCTATGGCTAAATATCTGCAGGAGGTTGTGCATGGACACATAGCTGAGTCTTGGGGGTTGGTACCCCGTAGCTACGACCACTTCCCTTAGGGCAGTACCTACTTCAATGGCAAGGTATGATTCATCTAAGTCATCCAGTGTCCTGTATTTTAGTCCTTTTTGACGGCTATTGCACAGCCGTCATACCGTTCCTGGCTATGATTCTTACTAATGACGTCGTATTGAAATATTTTTAATCGTTTTTGCGCGGTCAGTCCGTGTTCGGAAATATGTATTATGTCAGGGTCACTCTGTCGCATAATATTGCCATAGATGAAACCTTTTCCGTCCTACCTATCGACATTCATGTGTATAATTGTAAGTCTGTCGGTTATTTTGTGTAATGTTAGTTCTCTAGTGTGTCGGATTAAAGTAGACGCTTATTCGCGATCTACTTTAGCCCCATGAGATGTACTGGGTGGGATGCGCTCCCTGCTGTTTCTTTTTTTCATGTATTCGGTGTCCGTTATCGTGTGGAAGCAGTCCGTGGTAAGTTTGATCATACTTTTGGCGAGAGCCTCCTCAACCTGCCGCTCCAGAACCTCATATGAGCATTCCCACTTGTATCTTCTGGTCCTATGACCCTCCGATACTTCGCGGGAATCGATTTCGGTTGGGAAGGGAGCCGATTCCGAGGCATATAATTTCAGGTTGAAACCTCTCGCGTGGTATTTTAATTGGTGTTCCCTCCCCCGTGATGAAGAGGTAGACCTTGGGCCACGAGTTTTTGAGATTTTCCTTGACCGTGGAGACCTGGTCTCCTTGGGTCGCACTGCTTCCTTGGTTGGTGTGTGTATCTGTGTGTTTGTTGTAACTGTGGTTTCTTTTTGTGGTGAAAGTGGTGCCTGTTTTGCTGTTTGTGTTTCTTTAGGCTTGTTTAGTCGGGAGTCTCGTGAGATAGCTGTGGCACTTTTTGGCACGTTTCTTGGCACTGAGGGGCTACACTTTTTCGCATAACCTCCTCTGAAGGAGTGTTGTCGGGGAATCACATCTCCTGCAGCCCGTTGTTTACGAGCATGCGATTGACCCCCGTGGTAAAGGTACCTGGGCGTGTAATTTTCTCAATGTGTGCATACTAAATGCAGCACATTATTTTCGTTGAATGTTCGTTTTCGATGTGTAAGTTTTCTGGCTGTTCGTCTCAGCAATGGCGACTTTTGCTACTTTCGCGTAAGTTGAATTAGCTTTCTTCTCCTCTGTTTCGCGTTTCAATTGGGTTTGTTTTTGTATTTCCCGTTTTTTTACCGGACATGCCATATACATAGTCCGGTGGGGGCCTTCGAAATTTAAACATTTGGGGGGTGGTATTCTTACAGTCACTAAAAAAATGGTCGCGACCGGCACATATAGAGCATAGAGTTAGTTCTTTCTTCTCAGGGCAGTTGGAAGTGGTGTGTTTGCCGTACTTGTAGCACTGGAAGCACATTTGAAGGTCAACAAACTCCTCACGTTCCATCTGCTCTGGGCAGACTCTGACGTTGAAGAGAAGTAAACCATTTTCCTTAGCTTTTTGAGCCATAGCCGTGTCTTCGAATACAACCTTAAATACGTGCGTGTATTGTTTGAACCTGATGACCTCTGCTACCTTTGCCCATTGGTGGTTCCGTTCGATTTCCTCTTTATTGCCCTCTGTCGAGTGGCTCCCAACCTAGGGATCGAGGCGCCTGCAGATTAAGCTTCGGTGTGTTTTTATTTTTAGCGGTGTGGTCAGTTTTAGATTGATGGCCTTTAGGCCTCCAACGGCTTTGCTTGAGGTCAAGGCTTCATAATCGGCCTGCCTCGCACAAATGGCCGAGTAACCATTATGCAAGTCTATTTGTTTAACGAGTGCGATGTGTAAGGATCCATATACTTTTTCAAAAACCTTTTTCCTGTCTGGTTTCGGGCCCTCTGAAAGGACCCGAAGAGTGATGCGGAGAGTCTCCCTCATCTTTCCTGCATCCCATCGCAAGATAGGGGATGTGTATGTATAAATATATGTGTACACTTATAGGCGTTTTAGAAAAAAGAGGGGGGAGAGAAATATGGGCCAATGTCCAAGTACTTTTATATAACTTTACCTTGATGTTTCCTTCTTTCAGGCTTGCGGGTGGGCCAGTTGAGGCTTAGGTCTTTGTCTCCACGAAGGAGTGAAGATTTCGCCCCTCCCTTTCCTAAATCGAATACCAGTGGTCCACTTTCTCAAACGTATCGTGCTTTTTCACTTTTACCCAGTTTTTATATTAGCCATTCGAAGCGAGTCGCACAATATCACTTCTTTCACAAAAGTTCAGTTAGCAAAATACTGAAACAAAATATGGTACACAGCGGTAAGCAGACTTGCTTAGGCAACCAGAGCAGTCAGTCAAGACTTCAGGCAATTTTTCATTTCATTTTGTGTATAGAAAGGACAGAGAGGGATCACTGTGTAACACGGGTGAACAGGCAGTCATAGAGGAAAGGTTGCGGAAATAACTTGAGAAAAGATAGCAAGAGTTAATAGGACGGTGGCTAGACACCGATGTGTGGTGTTGGTGTGGTTTCGTTGGTCTCGCAGTTTTGTGACTGGACGACGGTTGGAGGTTGGTCAGGAAGGAGAGCATGTCTACTCAGTCGGAAACGCGTTATTCATGATGCCTTTAGTTTATGCGAAGAACGGTATGGGTTGTGGGTGGTCATGGGCCGCGAAGTATCGCGGTACCATCGCATACCTTCTTACATGTAGTTCAGTGTATAATGGGTCTCTGTCAAGTTTCCCGAGTTGTTTTGCGAGTCTGGTGTCAGCATATGTGTTGAGGGGTACTAATTTTTGTTGTCGTCTAGTGTGGCCATTCTCGAGTACAAAGGAGAGCGGCAAGCGGGCTTCAGAGCAGAGTTCTGAATGCGCTGAGCCTTTCGCTTCCACGTATCACACAAGCTCTTGCTTGTGTTTTGTTCTGGTGTATATTGAACCTGAGGATCTTGAGGAAAGTTACCCCAAGGATTTTTGTACGTTGTGTATATTCGAGCCTTGTTGGGTTTAGCTGGTTCATGTCTAGTTACAAGGAAAGAAAGTACCCTAGGAGACCTTACGGTCCATTCAAAGAGGGTACCTTTGGACTAGCAATTGAGTAGGCACATGGCTGCTCAATTGTTTTGAGTCCCTAAACGGCCACTTTTCAAGACTTTGTCTAGTCTTGACTTGAACTGGTCAACAGATTCACTGTTGACAACTTCTACTGGAAGTGCGTTCCACTTACCGCAAATACTGTAGGTGAAAAAATCTCCACACAGATTGCGGTTGTAACGCTTCAGTTCAAGTTTGAAGCCGTGATTGCGCGTTCTGTTCTCACTCAGTGTGAAAATATCCCGGTAGTCAACATTGTCGAACCCTCGAAGTATTTTGAAAACTTCGATAAGCTGACCACGCAGTCTACGGGTTTCCAGCGAGAACAGATCTAATTCCCTTAGTCTATCCTCATAACTTTTATGTCGGATAGAGGGAATCAGTTTGGTTGCCCTAGCTTGTACGCGTTCCAACCTTGCGATGTCCTTTCGAAACGGAGGACTCCAAAATTGTACGGCATACTCCAGGTGCGGCCGAACAAGGGAGTTGTACAGACAAAGTACTATCTCCTTGTTACGGTATCCAAACTGGCGCTTTATGTAGCCTAACATCCTTTGGGCTTTCTTTTCTGCCTCGATGCACTGTTTCGAGAACTTGAGGTCGCTGTTGATAGTAACACCCAAGTCCTTCTCAGTGTCACTCGATTCAAGGGCAGTTCCCTTAAGGAAGTACTGAGATTTGGGGTTTCGATGGCCGATATGCATTACTTTGCATTTGTTCACGTTGAAAGGCATTTGCCACGTGTCCTACCACTCCCCAATACTTTGAAAGGCCTCTTGGAGGCTGGCAGTGTTCCCCTCCTTTGCCACATTGATACCAAGCTTGGTGTCGTCGGAAAATTTGGAGGTTTTGGCAACCATGTCTCCGTCCATGTCGGTGAAAATAGATAATAGACAGTAGTGGTCCCAGGACGGAACCTTGAGGGACACCTCTAGATACGGGTGCCCATTCAGAGCCCCGACCATTCACCACTACGCGTTGCCGTCTGTCACTTAGCCCGCTCTCTATCCAACCTGCTACCTTGCCGACCAATGCCCTGCGCACGCACTTTCCGGAGAAGGCAGGGGTTTGGTACCTTGTCAAAGGCCTTTTGGAAGTCAAGGTACACAACAACCACCGCCTTGTCTCAATCATGCTCACTGAACACGAAGTGGAAGGATTCCACAAGGTTCGTCAGGCATGACCGTTGCCTTCGGAAGCCGTGCTGGGAACTCTTCAGTAGCAGGTTTGTGAGAAGATTTGTAGGTTGTGCATGAAGTGATCTCTTGCGCCGTAGAGTGTCATCTGTGTCTTTTGAGGATTTGTGGCAATCAGCCACAAATCAACCTGATTTCTTCTGAACAACGGCCGCTGATGAGAATGGTCTCGTCATCGGCGTAGGCCACTGTGTATGTGTGACAGCAGTTTTTGGGTGGGCGTTGGGTGTCGTTTGTAAACATAATGCATAGTGTGGGTGCCAGTACGCTTCCTTGAGGAACGCCTGAGCGTGGTGTGAAGGGTTGTGAGAGGGGATTATTGTATTTTGTGTGGCATCTTCGTTCAGTGAGGTAGTACGAGGCGAGCCTTCTAGTGCCGAGAGGTAACTACGTATTGTTGGCGAGTTTCCAACGGAGTCCCAAGTGCCACACTTTATCGAAGGCCTTCTCCACGTCCTTGCTGGTGGAGAGAGTCTTTTGATTTACCTGGCGCTTCTTCTGTATTCTGTCATGAACGATAGTCACGGCCTCCTGAGCGGAACAGCCTCTCCTAAACCCATATTGGTGGGGGGAGAACTAGTCCCTCTCTTCCAGGTATTCCCGTAGGCGGCAGTTGATCATGCGTTCGAGTATTTTACCTAGGTGCTCTAATAGAGCAATAGGCCTGTAGTTGTTTGGGTGTTTTGGGTCTTTGTTCAGTTTGTGTAGAAGTATGTTATGAGAGACTTTGAATATTTTAGGGAAGTGGCCTGAGGCTAGTGAGGCAATGAATAGGTGTGTAAGTGTGGGGTATATGTTGTGTATTATTGTAGCTGGTAGCCTGGAGGGGCCGGGGGCACGTTTTGGTGTCGTTTTTATGTAGTGTTTTGTTTCCTCGGCGGTGATAGGAGTGGTCAGTGTGGATGTGTAGTCGAGCAGCTCCATTCGTATCAGGGGGTGGGCCTTAGCTCATGAACGTGGGCCCGGCACTACTTCTGGATTTCCTGGAAGTGCTCCCGCGCATGTGGTTTCGGTGGGTTGTGTGTATGTACTGTGTTCCAGTCGGACCTAAATGCGTCGAGGATGACGTTAATGTCTGTGAGTGTTTGGTTGTTTACTTGGAGGGTGATGGGTTTGCGTAGATCAGTGCCTATCATCCTTTTTACGTGCCGGCAGAAGAAGGAAGGGTTAGTGCAATGGGTATCGTCCGCGATGCGGACGACTTCTCGCCACTGCCGGTTCCTATCTAGCTGCACGCATTGTAGGATGCGGGCACGTAAGTGATTTATGTTGTGTTGTCGTGGGCCTCTAGTGTAGTGATTATTGTACTGTGTGATGCGTCTCTGAGTGTGTATGGAAAATGTGAAATGTTTTATGCAAGCATAGTTTTTTTGTGGTGAGTGTAGGTTTCGTGTTGTGGTTATAGTGTATATGATTGAGCACCATGGTCGTCTAACAGGTCTGGATTGGTGTGCTCCAAGTCGAGGTTTTGTGGCGTGTTATCTGTTATGTGTCTCTTGAATTCTCCCCAGCTTGTGTTTTTGTAGTCGAAGAGAGGTGGTGCAGGTATGAGTATAGGAGATGTGGATATGATAAGGCATATTGGTATGTGGTCAGAGAGTACATGGAACCCAGTGAGATGTGCGTGTAGAAGCGTGTAGCGTGGTCGTTGCGGAAGACCACGTCCGGAGACGTGGTACCTCCGTGAAAGGCGTTGAGGTCCCCCGCAAAAAAGATAGGGAGGTTGTGGTTTGATAGAGCCCGCAGTGGGAATTATATGTTTATTTGTAGGCGTGGTGGTCTGTAGTGTGTGGCCACTAGAATGAGGCCGGAGCTTGTTTGTGCTTTGCAGGCTAGAAAAGAGTCTTCTTGTGTTTGGATGAGGGAGTGGTGTATCGAGCGCTTTACTAGGATCACTGATCCTAGGTGCTGCGCCCGTAGAGATAGGTACGTGTGGTAACCTGCGATGCGGAGTCTGTTGTTGGGAGGATGTAGGCTGGTCTAGTTCAAGAGTACTATGTCAGGTCTTTGTGTGTTTAGGACCCCTTAGGCAACAGTATGGCGAATACCGTGCCAACTGCGTACGTTTAACTGTATCACGTTGAGGCGACCTATTGTCGTGGGCGGAGTGCGCGTGATGCTGATTTACCCGGGACCGAACCACTCTCCTTGGTTATTGCTCAGGAGGCGTGAGGAGCCAGGACCTTTACCGTTGGGTATGCAAGCCTTGGTGGAGGGGAGAGTGTGTTCTGTGGAAGGAGGTTTCGAGGTAACGGTCTTGGAAGCAGGGTTGGAGAGGGTAGAGTCTAGGTGAGAGTAGTTAGGAGCAGAGGTGGAGGGATTAGAGATAGGAGATGATGGGCTGGAGCTAGTAGGGAGGTGCAAATTATGAGAGGTGGGGTGTCGGGAGAGAGAGGAGGTTGGGACGAAGAAGGAAGGGGGGGAAAAGGGAAGAGAAGGAACAACAGGAGGAGGGGGGTTTCGTCTTAGGGCTTTTTGTTTGGTACGGGGTGTTGTGGGAGGTGTGGTGGGCTTAGCGGAGGTGGAGGTTGTGGTGTCCGTGGGAGGGGGGTTGGTGGCAGTAGGGGGAGGAGTGGAGGTTGCCGAGGGGGTAGTTCTGGAGGCAGGAGGGAGTTTAGGTAAAGAGGTGCAAGGAGTGGGAGATGTGGAGGGAGCCGAAGAGGGAGTTGGGAGAGAGGTGGGAGCAGTAGGCCGAGGGGTAGGTAAGGAAGGTGCATTGGTGAGATGTGCAGGGACAGAAAGGCGGGAGGAGGCGGGAGCGTGGTGAAAGATCCAGGTTGGGAGGTGTGCGTGCCCACAGGGGTGGGGAGGAGTGCGGGTCTTCTGTTTGTGTGCTCGTCGATTAGAGCGACCACCTTCTCGGGGAAGGTGATCTGCTCTAGCCCGTGCGAGGTGAATAGTGTATTGAGTATATTTGCGTATAGACGGGGTCACCCCTCAACATGTCTTTTGCCACCGTTGAGAGCAAGGCGGCCAGGTGTAGCTTTGGGTTTGTGGTCTCGTTAGGTGTGTGATGTGGAGTGGGGGTGGGTGTGTGGTGTGAGGTGGGGATGGGTGTCAGTAATAGTGTAGGTCTCTAGGTGTAAGCTGCTAATGTGGGGGCGGGTGACGGGATATGTGGGTGAGTTGGGGGTGCTGCTGGGGTTGGATAGGTCTGGGGTAGGACAGAGGGATGTGCGGACACCGTTTCGCCGGCAGCTGTGTCGAATGTTCTTGTGAGGGGAAGGGGGCGGGGGCGGAGTGTGTGGTTGTGTGGATGGGTTGTGGACGCCGTATAACCGCTACGGCGTCATGGCGGGCCTTACTTAAGTAAGGGCATTTTTGGTTGATGGCAACATGGTCGCCGCCACAGTTGGAGCAGATGGGTGTGGTGACTGTGCAGGTGGTGTAGTGGTGCCCCACTACACTGCACTTTGAACAGACTATGTCTGCTTGACATGTACGTGTTATGTGTCCAGTTTTGTAACACTGGTGGCATTGTGTTGGACTTATGTTATGCTGTGACTCCATGTTGTGTGGGTATGTTAGTGTGCCGTAGACCTTGATACTTTGGTCTAGCAGTAGTGTTTTTTTGTTTTCATCGGACAGTGGGATCACTGCTCAATGTTTAGTACGGTTAAAGTATAGGTCTGTGATGACCTCCTCCCCATACTTCTGTGTGAGGTGTGTGCGGAGGTCATCAGTGGAGTAGGACAACCAAGGGGGTTGGTCTTTGTAATACGTATCTGGTGTCTTTTTAGTACACCGTCGGCTAGTTTTGTTTGAAGGTTTAGTGCGGCGAGTGTGTCAGATGCGTTTTGATGGAATGTTACTGCTTCCTCCTGGAGCGGAAGACGAGCTTGTGCCCTGTATGTATTTTTATTATGTTTGTGATGGGGGTGTAATGAGTAGCGGCTAAGTTTAGGAGTGTATGATGGTCGTTTGTGGTGGGGCTCTTGTCTTCTGTATGTAGTAGTGTGAGGTGTGACGTGCTAATTGCCATTTTTATTTACCTTATTTTCTTTTTCTCTCTGTTTATGGGTTCCCCCCGCCCCGCCGGTAACAACCCTATGAAAATGACCCGGATGTGGTGATAAATGATAAGTAAATATGGACCTGGTTGGGCTCCTCAGATGGTGTGAAAAGATGGCGGACTTAATGATGACTGAAACCAGAATCAACTGACTCCAGTCGGGGTGCCGCCCCCTTTTTTGGGTTTGTAGATATTTCCTAGTTAAGTCCGACATCTCACAGAGACGATAGAGTCTCCCTATGTGGTCTTGGGCGGTGCCGCAGGGTAGGGTGTTAAACCTCCCCACCTTGGTAACTAAGTCCTAATCCAGGTTTGCTCCTTCCTTTTGGTTCCTCAGCGGGCTAAGCCTCAGACCTTCTTTTCCCAAAGTTTGCAATTATGCTCTTTCTAAGTAGAACCGCATAGTTGCAACTGAGCTCTATGTGTAGAGTCACATTCACAGAGCCAGATCACGGCGGGGCAGAGATTCTAGGGAGGGGGGGGGTAACACGTCATACCACTATGACGTGCCAAGGAAATAAAGGAATTTTTATTCAGGGGTGGGGGAAGGGAGGGGGTTGGCTCGAAGATCTCGTAGGTCCTGTAGATAGCTGGCTGACTCTAGATTACCGTCCACGGTATGGCTTGCGGAAAATCGGAAGGTTTGGGAGGTGACTCTCTCAACTTTTCCTCCTCTGCCGGCTGTGACTTCTTGTAAAGCGGAGATATGAAGACTCTTCCAAGTGATGTGATTCAGGCAATTACAATTACAATTAAGTTAAAGGTGTGGTGTGTGTAGAGAAGTACGATAAAAGCGTGGCAGGGTGCAAAGAGATGCAATAGCCTGGTGATCAGGCCTATCACTTTTATTATTTCTTTGTAGTGTGTGTTCTTTGATGTTTCATTGATTTTTATTTGTTATGGCGTTCAAGCCATTTGTCTTGCTAACTTTAGTTTAGCTTAGTTGTGTGATATGCATTGCTTGTTTGTTTATGTTTTTTTCAAATTTTCAGTGCGTTTTTAATGTTTTGTATTCTTTGTATGTGTGTGTGTTTTAGTTTTATTGTTTTTTCACAGTCGGGTAGATTTCTCGTCGTATCGGTGGTTTTCTTCTTTCTTGGTTTTATTTTTGTCCTCATCGGTGAGTTTTAGTCATAATTGTGAGTTTTATTCTTGATTCGATTGTTTTCTTAGATTCTAAGAATATACATCTCATCATGCGTAGAACCGCACTTCATCCCCGCTAGCCACTCGGTTAACGGAGCTTGGAAAACTGGCGCGACATTCTGCTCTTCTGTTCTGGTTAATCATCTGAGTAATTTCTTCACTCAGTTCCGAATCCGTTCTTCGATGACTTTGTTAATGGGAATTATCCCCGCCTCTCTGTTAAGGTCTTCTTTGCGTCTTCTTTCTCGCCTGCGTGTACCTGTGATTAGGTACATGCATTTATTTAGCACTACTTGTAGTCGACCATTTTGTGTTTTTGAGACACAAGAGAGGGTGGAGGCCGGGTAAAGCAACGTAGATCTAACGAGGACATTGTGTATCTTCTTCTTGTTACTTTCACGTAGATTTTGAACGTATATAGAGTTCTGACAGCAGCCGAGGCTCGAGAAATTCTTTCTTCGACGTGCTTCTTGTACCTAGTAGAGGTGATTTTCATACCGAGTACATTGCATTCGTTGGTGTAGGGATAGCGAGTACCCCACACTCTAACGTCTTCTCTTTTGGTGAGTCCAATGGGGACCACCTTGAATTTCTCCTGGTTAGTTCTAATTTTCCATTGAGCCTCGTAGGTGTTTAGATTTTCAATTTCTATCGCTGTCATGCGAGCCTGCCACGGTGCATTCCTGCATGGAGATATGACTATCTGGCTGAAATCATCGGCGTATTGAATATTGAGGGAAGAGGCATACACAGGGGCTGGGACATCCGCACTGTATATCGAGTAAAGGGTGAGGGACAGACACCCCCCCCTGCGGGAGGCCCGCAGTGAGCGGAAACTTTGGTCCGTCCGTGCACCCTAAACTGACATACGCCGCTCTCTCCATAACGTAGTCACAGAGACTTCTTTCCAAGTTTTCACTTAGACCCAGCCGTAAGATCTTATACTGCATACCCCGCTGCCACACCTTATCACACGCCTTTGATACATTCCGACAAACAATATTTACGGAACTCCTGTCCCGTTTGGCTTGGGTAAGCTTTTCCGTAATGACAATGATTGCCATTTCCGTACTTCGCTTCTTTCTAAACCCGTATTGGCAGGGGTTGTAAAGGGAGTTCTCTTCCAGGTGAAACACCAGTCTCTGGTTGAGGATCTTCTCAAAGAGTTGCCCGCCAAATTCCAGGGGTGAAATTGGGCGGTAACTCTCTCTCTCTCAACGTTGGGTCCTTTCCATGCTTAGGCAAGAAGATCATCTTTGATGTCTTGTAAGCATCTGGAAAGTACCCCGTATTTAGACATGCGTTGAATATTCGTCTCATTCCTTCGATGACGTTTGCTAGTGCCTTTTAGAAATTTAATTTTGTAAGCCCCGATTGGCCTGGGGCTTTTTGGCAGAATGAGCGGAGTGCGCCAAGAATCTCTTCTTTGGTGATCTCTGTCCACCTGGTGATGAGGATGCGTTCTGTGTATTTCCGTGTTAAGCTCGTCTACGATGTTATTTTCAAACTCTATATCAAAATCTTCGTTCTCTTCTTCGGGTATACTGAAGTTTTTTCCCCAATAACGCAGGAATATTAATTCGATGTTTCTATCTTCTGTTTCAATGGATCCATCTTCTTTTAGGATTTCCATTTTCTTTTTTCTTCCAGATGATCCTCTGAGACTTCTGACTTTCTTCCAAAACTCTTTGGGAGATGTATCTCGATCGATGCTCTCGATCGCAGCGTCCCATCGTCTCTGTTGTTGTTCGAGGATCAACGGTTGAGCTCTTCTTTGATCTCTTTACTACGTTGTCACGAGTCTACTGATGCATTTCTGATATTTATTTCTTAAAGTACTCCCGATTCTCTATATAATTCTTTCATGTACCCAGTCCATCTGTATGTTGAGATGGTTCTATACTTGGTTTTGTGGATGCAAGCCCTATCTGCGTTTATAAGGTGGTCGTTAAGGTCGTCGAGTGCCTTGTCTATCTCCTCGAGAATTGCCTCGTCCAGATTTGGTGGACGGTAGGCCTCAAGAAGATCCGCGTACCGTGCCCAGTCTGCTCTTCTGTAGTCTTTTCTGACTGGTGCTGGGACTTGTATAGGGTTCCTGTTGATAGTAAGTAGGATCCCTATATGATCAGTACATGGTACTTGGACTGGTTCCATGTAGTAATTGAATGGTAGCTGACGATTAGCCAGACAAATGTCTGGTTTGGTGGCACTTCTTCCTCTAATATAGGTAGGGAAGTCTGGGCCTATCCTCTGGACCATATTTCGGTTCAGCATAGTTTCCAGGCACCTTCCATTTCCACTGGAGGTCCTGTACCCGGAATCCTGACATCTGGCATTAAGGTTCCCCAATAATATAGTGGGGGCTCTTCTGCCAAATAGGCCAGAAAGACAATGAATTGTTCTTCTTCTTCTTATTGGCCTGTGGTGCTTGCTTGGAATGCCCAGGCTTTTCGCTCTTCGGGGGAGGACTAGGAGTTTTGGATTTGCTCTTCGTCGCTCTAGTGCGAGTGCATGGGCCCTCATCACTATCCGAAGATGTGTTTTCCTCTTCTTCGTGGTCTTTTTCTTCGTCTTCTTCTTCATCGTCTTCCTCTTCGGATTCCTCCGATTGGGGAGTTTCGATAACTTCCTTTAGATCGGTGGCTTTCTCTTGGTTCTCGTTATTTTGGATAACGCTGTCCTTGAATGTCTTGGAGCATTCGGGGTTAGCTGGCACGATGATCGAAGGTAGGTTATTAGCTTTTAAAAGTGCGTTTAGAACCTGGTTGTAGCATCTAGGTTTTACCGCCTTTGCCACGTTTGCATGCGTAATGCAAATTAGTATTTTGGCACTTAGGTCATTTGTGAAGACCATTTGTGAATGGGTTGCCATTGCTGAGTATAGCAATGCCTCTGGGCATTCCTATAATAAAAACCTCCTGGGAAACTTATATATATATATATATATATATATATATATATATATATATATATATATATATATTTACATATATCATCAATTATTATGCGATCCTTTAACTTCGTTAATTTAATCATTCATTTATTTTACTCTTTGTCAATTAATATTTCAATTAATTTACTTCAACTTTTGTAAATCAAATCATTTATGTCAACTTAATAATTAATTAATTCATTTATTTTACTTGACAATTCAATTAAGGTAGACTGTTCCAAACAACATCTCTTAAATTTCACACACAAACAAACAAACACACGTTCCCAGATCGATCAAAAGAGCACGCTATTCTGCCCACTCCACTCGCTGCTTTCTTCGTATAAAGCTCCAATTCAGTCCATTATAGATACTCTAAATTACTACATAGATACTACATTATTTACTCTACATCAAAGACACTCAATATTATTTACTCATAGATACTCAATATTATTTACTCAAAGATACTCTATATATTCACCTTATTGTTTCACCATATTATTCACCATATTTACTCAACCTACTTATCTCATGTACATTCGTTGATTTTATGAATATATTTATATTTGTGTAATTGTCTTTCTTAACGCCCAAGTCATTATTCCAAAATTCATTTCGCTGTCGCCTTTAGGCTTAAAGCTAGCGGCAGACATCTTCGATCAGACAAAATTTATGGTTATGGTTTTCGAAACGCAATCTAGGCTGATTTATTAACTAAAGATAAATCACATTGATAACCATACACTATACTGAGGTCATCCCTTTACTTTTCTTCACTGTGCTCGCGTAGGTGTTTGCTTTCTTTTTTTCTTTCTTCTTCTTCCATTTTCTTTATGATCTCCTTTTGGGGGGGACAGTTAAGGGCCATCGTTTGATGGGGCCCCTTGCAATTTAAGCACTTTTTTCTGTGCTGTTGCATGAGTCATATCTGTGACCCTCAGTGGCGCATTCACTGCACCATGTCTGTCCTTTTTGTGGGCAGTTGACGGTGGTGTGTGCTTCGAGCTTGTAGCATACGAAATACATCTGGATGCTATGATACTTGTCGTGTTCTATATTGCATCCTCGGATCCTCATATTAAAAATGAGAAGTCCCTCCGTTGACGCCTTGTGGGCCATTTCCGTGGTTTAGAATGTCACCTTGAAGAAATGGGTATGGTCGCTGAATTTTATCACATCCTTGACCTTAGCCCATGTGTGGTTGTTCTCAATCTCGGTATTTATCTCGGTGGGGGAGTTCTCCCCTACCCAGCTTTCTACCTTTCGGCAGATGATGCTGCGGTTGGCCGAGATTGCTGGTGGAGCTTTAGCTTTCAAGTTCAGGAGTATCTAGGACTTCGGCTCCTTTTTCGGATAGGAGCCAGTCTACGTCTTTATTTTCCCTGCATATCGCGATGAATCCATTTGGAATCTCGATTAGTTTTATCAGCGCGATCCTCAGGTTTGGGAATAGGGTTTGGCATAACGTCTTTTTCTCCGGTGCCTTTTTTCCTGGTATGGTCCTTAGGAGGACCCTCTTAGGGAGGGCCTCCATCGTCGCGGTCGTCTTGTCTCTTCTTTCTTGTATTTTGTGTTCCTCTCTGTAAGAAATGTGTAATTATTGTGTTTTGGGTGAGAAAAGTGATGTCAGAAATGGTAAAGGAGGCAGAGCCGGAAGTATGTTTGGAGTATCAATGAGAAAAACGCTCCCGTCCAATTTTATGTTGGTCCCCCGCTCGTATGGTGCCGAGATGATGGGTGATGATGGATGGGGTGAGTCTCGAGTGGAGACCTTAGAGGGTTGAGCTTGGGGGACTTGATACATAGCGTCCGAATCAACGGCCGCTAAATTTTTGCCACCCCCTTACGGGTACATACACCAGAACTGCATCCAGCTACATAGAGACGGGTGTACTTTCCTCTACGATTCTAGCCGGGTCCCCCGGGCGATGAGGATCTCTCCTCCGCCCAGGACTCGCAGTTCTGCCCCAGATTCGAGAAAATTTCTGACTTGTGCTTCGGCTGTGGGCTAGTCTTCAAACCAGTTTCCACGTAAGCCCTTAATTATGCAAGTCCAAGTGGCCGACATAGTTAAGACGAAATTAATGAATGGCAGCCATCCGAGCAGGTTCCCACGCAGGGCGGTGGACGAGAGCAATGAGTTGCTTAAGCCCTCATTTTATTTCTTCACTCGCAGCGAAAAGATATCTTTAATCTTTGCAAATCAACTGGGATCCTGATGACTCCCAGGACAGTCGCGTTCTTAGTCGGCGAGGCTCAAAAGTTGGTAAATTAAGCACGAGTATTTAAAATCGCCCTTCAGAAGGTAGTAAGGCAATGCTACGCAGTCGAATATTCGCCCCGCATTTTTTCGTGATTCAGGCAATCTGAGCCTTCCAATTTTATGTTTCATGTAGTGCTTAGTTTCCCCTTAAAAAATTTCCCGCGCCATGATTGGCCAATTTTTGTAATATCCACCGGTTTTCAATTACAAAAATTATCTTGCCATACTTTGAACCATTTTTTTGTCTCACTCGTATTTTTAAGCAACTTAGTATCTCTGTAAATTTTAGATATGAATCCACTTTATATAAAATATTAGTCCACAATAATACAAGGAAAAAAGGTGGAGTATATTCTATAGAATGTTCTATTTGCAATTTACCTTACTTCGGGCCAACTGGTAAATCTGTATCTACTAGAATTTGCCAGCATAATCATAAGTATAATATTAGAACAAGTGAAATAAACAGCGCTTTATTTTTACATTTATCCGAAAATAACCACCCCATTGACTGGAACTTTGCAAAATTCCTTTATCATTCCGCTGATTTCACAAAAAGAAATATTGTCGAGTGTTCATTAATTGGCATTTCACCTAATATAAATATTTCCCCTGACTTATTTAAACTCGACCCTGTTTTTAACAAACTTGTACTAAATTAAATAACTTCATAATGCAGCCTGTTTTCACTCTTTATTAGTATAATATCATTCGCATTGCCTCCACCACCACGTGTCTATGCTGTGATCGTGAATTAACTCTTAGCCCTAAATGTTTTCGTTCTAATGATAATCCTTTAAAATGGTTTTTTTTTTTTTCACCCACCACATTCCACTCATATACACGGCATTGATGTGTGTATATCGTTTTAGGCATACATATGTCTGTTATTAGTTGCTTATTGTTCTTTTTATTGGTATTTTCTGTCTTGTTTTTGTGTTTTTCCATTGGTTTGTACTATGTGATGGGGGTTCCCTTCGTATCTTTGTACCCTATATAAGGTTGTCTTCTACATTCTCATGCTATTCCTTGAAAATGAACTTGCAAATATAGTTTGAAAGTGCTTGGATTCATCTTTTCATTTTCCTGTAGGTTAGTTTTCATATATATATATATATATATATATATATATATATATATATATATATATATATATATATATATATATATATATATATATATATATATATATATATATATATATATTAACAAATCCCACGGGAAAGATGAAAGGTTGAATCCAGAACTTTCGTGCTATATTCAGTTCATTCTCAAGGAATACATAAAAAATTATTTTAAAAATCTTATTTATAAGAGGAAACGAAGCGATGCTCTACCTAATTACAAGGAAAGGATAAAAAACAGAGTTCGGGTTAAAAAATGAATTACAATATCAGAAAAGAGGGATTAAAAGAAGGTAAAGAAAAGGTAAAAACATATAGATAAAATCTCTACCTAAATATCAAAGTGCGAGTGTATGTAAAATGTATAAATACATACATACGTAAATATAAATACATTATTCAATAAACAAAAGAAATATAAAAAGGTAAATAAGTCAAAGAGCTAAGAATTAACATGGATAATTTAATTTAAAATAAACTTTTTAATGACAGGATCAAGTTGAAAGAGACCGAGGGATATATTGAAATTAGGAGAGGAGTTAATGAAGGAGCATTCAACAATATTTACTTTAATATAGTCCTCTGAGTGGTAAATGAACTTAGCAGAATTCCAATTGATAGGGTTATCATGTTCAGATATATTAATAAAGAAAGCACTATTGCGTTCACCACTTCTAATATTATACTTTTGTTTGGACAAGCTAACGCTTAGTGAAAGCTGCACAATCGACATAATTAACTCCTCTTATATTCTTGCTATTATTGTAAACCAACATTTTGTATATAATAGACTCATACTCAAACATGACTGAAATATTCCAACATTTCAAGAGACGTGGAAGAAAGGATAAGGCCTGCGTACAGTCCCCTTTCCAAAAGTTTGTTATCAACTGTTCTTGGATGCACAGTAATGTTGCCTTCCTTTAAATGACGTGAAATCTGATTAAAATGCTCTGGTATCATCGAAGGCTTTTTTTTATTACGCCTCGGTGTTGTTATTTGTTTTCGACCACATTTATCAACTCTCCTCGTTGTTTTCATTTTTTTAATTGTACTAATCGTTTGAGTTGAAACTCCCTAGTTTCCTTGCGATTTCGTTCGGTCTAAATGTCGTTAATCTCAAATACACTTCTATTTGTCCAATTTTATGTAGAATAATGTCACTACGTTTTCCCATCTAAGCTTTGAATTGAAATATCATGTTATTTATACACTTTTAATAGAATTTAATATGTGAATTTCTAACTAATACATAACAGTGTCACTACAAAAGTTATTAGAATACAAAGAAACAATCCAACCCGACCACGACTGGAGTATAACTGGATAAAATATGGTTGAACTAGGTGGTACAAATAAGTGTAGCTACACAACAATGATATATTGTTGACATATAAACACTAAAAACGTGTATTATACATAATTAAACACAGTCGGAGACGATAATATTGAAATTCTTTAAGACTTAATATGCTTAAAACCTGTAGCGATCAAAATAGCAAATAAATTGGGCTTGTGGCACCCAAATAGAAGGATAGGTAAGCCTAGCGAAGAACCTCCACAAATGGATGCTCGGTGGATCTATGAAATAGTAAAAATGGGTACTCTCATGAAATAATGGAATATTATGTCATGTAATAAAGAGAGAACCAAAGAAAACCAGAGAAATAATATATATCACAATTGTATATTCATTAAATATATGTCTAGCGTGCAAATATCAAGTAAAGTAGGTCTGTGGCTCCCAAATTGAAGGGTATGTAGGCTCAGTGAGCAATCCCCACAAATGGATGAAAGCCTTAAAATGGGTACTTGCATGAATCAATGAAATACTATCCCATGTAATAAAATGGGAACCAAAGAAAATATATGAAATAATATATGTATATCACAATTTTATATTTATATGTATAGGACAAGCGAATCGCTAGAATATCACGCAGACCCACCTACGCACACTAAGACAGGGCTACCGGTCAAAAAGGTCTCGGTTACAAATAAGCTGGGACAAGTTGAACAAATACAGGGCTATCTATGTATGCTTTGACCGGTTAAAATTCCCAAAGGACTGCGAAAGCAAGCGATCTCTCTCTCTCTCTCTCTCTCTCTCTCTCTCTCTCTCTCTCTCTCTCTCTCTCTCTCTCTCTCTCTCTCTGATACTAATAGGCCCCAAACGTAAAAATATATGTTTAATAATTACACATAAATCTTGTAGCTCCACCCAAAAGGGACCCAGCGAGTTTTCCTTATCGTTAGTCAAAGCTGTTAGCAGCCTATAGTTATTAATTAGCGTCGGAATCCGTTTCCCTCGCCCTTGAACCCTGCTGCTCCTTTTAGCCCTTCAAAGCCTTTTAAAAGAAAGACTCACGTATACACCGCGCAGAATTCGAACGTTTCTGCTTGCCTCCAGTTTGGTAGGCCACTCGATAAGAAATAAGCCTATTATAGCCTTTCCCACGATTACCCAGGCACCTTTTTGCAACCCAGACTAAAACTTTACTTTTACTTTATTATCAGAAAGATGAAAGGTTTGGGACCCCCTCCCCCCCCCCCTCACACACACACACACTCTCGTGGGTTGGGGTGCAAGTGAAAAGGAATGAATGAAAATTTTATGAAAGTTAAATACAGTATGAGGTTTAAATTTGCCCAGAGGTCGGACTAGTCAACTCTTTACAAAAAATAACTATTACAATTTTGATAAATATTAAATTCATTATTTTATATTTTTGTTGTACCGTTGATTATTACAATGTTTTTACAACGATAATTTACCTTGCTATGTTTTGATTTTACTTATATAAAACTTATTTATACGCAATGATTGAAAATATTTGTACAATGTTAATTTACATACTATTTTCTTATAAATCTAATTTCATTTACTTGTACTGTTAACAATATATTTCTTCTATATTCGCATTTACTCTTCGCTTTTATAGGTTGTATGCTTTAATCATAATATTAACTAGTCCCCTTTATTTTTTATAAAAATCAAACTTTTTACTATCTTAGCCACTTATTTGCTACCACTGGTGATTTCTCTTTTTAAGATTAACTCTTATGACACTCGCTTTCAATTGAACTATTAATGCTTTTATTCACTGTTTAGACACTTTTGTAACTGGTTTGGTTATTTCACTATGTCGAGGGTTTCTGGGAGTATCTTTGTCCATTGCAAATTATCTTGTATTCAGTCATGTTGAGGACGCGGACACATGTATCAGGAATGAAGATTGCGTCATCCCACAACAGATCCTTAACTTCCTCTGGAGAGTACGGTCGCTCAAACGTCCACTTGTATTTCCCTTTTCGTATGCTCTCGACTAGAAGTCGAGGGTTACCACTAGGGGGTACGCAAACCGGTGTTCTGTACACCTTAAGGGACAGTTCTTCTCCGTCAAAGAAAAAGCCTTGTTCAAGGACTTCCCTTTTCTCGGTAAGGGAGACTACTTGGAACAATGTGAACTCCACAGTTTCCTCTTCTTGCTTCTTAGTTTTCGCTTCTTCCGCATTTTTTTATTCTTCCACTTCCTCCGTCGCTGGAACGTCTAGCTCTTCCTCTTGTATGACTTTCTTCTTTGAGTTTAACTTGGAGCTTTTGTCAGTGGTGGCTTCTTCATCTGTGGACTCTTCTTTTTCCGTATGGGATTGTTCTTCTGTTTCTGTCTGAGTCTTTTCTTCTATGTGGGGATGGTCGGTCAGTTGAACTTTTAGGACGTCTTATGAGGTGGGGTTAGTTGGGAACCACAACTTCTTGTTAGTTCCGTTCTTCTGCAGGAGGCGGTTCAATTCCTCCGCTCAAGTGCCGGGATGTGCCAGGTTTGCCAAGTGGGCAAAATTGACCATAGCCATTATGTCCCTACCCTTGCTTGACATTACCAGCTTAGAAGCCGTGATTCCATGTTTGTTCTGCGTAGCCGTTGATTCTGCGAACGACTTTGCCTCCTCCTTCCATTTTAGACTGTTCCCTCTTTGCACAAATCGCTTCCTTGCGGATAGGAGACTTCATAGCTAGCGCTCAGTGGTTCCTCTGCAGTTGATAGATTTTAGCTTTTCAGCAACACGTTGTCTCCATTCGTGCCCGGGTTGGGCGCAGTTAAAGTAAGTGACTTCTGTTTCTTTGGATTCACGCGTTGTGTGCTTCTCGAGGGCGTAGCATTTGTAGCAGCAGTCCACGTGAACCTACTCCTCTGCCTTGATTTATTCTGGGCCCTGTCAGCCATATCGATGGTCTGCAAGATGATTTTGACGATTCTGTTGCCTGTGTCGAACTTCTCTACCTTGGTTATCTTCGCCCACTTCTGCTGCCTCATCAGCTCTTCCCTGATTTCTTCGCAGGAGTTACCCGAAAAGAACGGGTTGAGCCATCTAAGGGTTATGGTTCGGCGAACGAGGATGTCTAGTGATATGGGCGCTTTCAACCCGATCTACTGAAGTATATTCTTGGACTTTTCAGAGACGAGTTGCCCCACGTCTTCCATCGAGTGGAAATTGCGGTGTATCCGTTCGGAGTGTATATTAGCCTCATAATGAGGAGGTTAAGAACTCCGAACAGAAATTACATGACGGCGGATCTTATAGGTTTTACCCCCTTCCCCATGGCCCACCCGCTCGGGTAGCGGGATTCTACCCTACTTGGGGTTATCTTCTATTCGCATGAAGAGAGCTTCCCCACACTACGGTGTTTGCTGTCTGATGATAGGGTTTTCTGTACTTGGCCTTCACTTTTCCTCCTTTGCCACGACCAGACTTGACGACTAACGCGAATCCCCATCTCCTCGCCTGGGTAAAATGATATTCTTGATCATCCAGCCTAAAAACGAATTCCCCTGATAACTTAATGAGTCAGAACTTAAATTGGTTAGAGGACAAAGGTACGCCTTCTGACTACGACCCGTCGATACTCGTCACGTTACCCTCTGCTAGACGCCATCACCCACTCGCCACCACGATTAATAGCTGTCTCCGAGAAGCGCAATAGCATCGAGGACGTCTCACCCCCCTTTCCAAATACTTGGTACCTAACGCTCCCAAAACCGGGATAACAACCTATAAACTGGTAATCCCTCATCTATAGACTGGTAACCAGCGGACGCATAAACCCATTTGTCCTATTCAAATAGCCTTTTATAAAGAATAAATAGTTTATTTTGTATATTCTATATTATAATAAATTCACGCAACAATAAAGCTATGTAACGGCTATTTGTAAATGAGATAATTTGCGCCTTTAGTCCTTGAACAGACAAATGAATATTATACTTGAGGTGTTCCGACAAGCTCGGATTATTATTATCACTGGTGTGATGAAGAAATTATGAAACCTGAGCGCCAAACCGAAAGTAACCTTTACCAAGAGAGAGAGAAAATTAGTGACTATTGATTGAGCTATTGTAATGTCACCGAAACGTTGTTATGGTGATAGTGCCCTCATAAATGAAACTTCTTTGTAATATTTGTATAAAGACAATATTAGATTTTTTTTTTATTCAATAATCTTGAGCAATTAATATGGGAAGAATTATTTCATTTGTGGGCGTGGCGTAGGATTAGGTTGTGAGTCATGAACCACCTGTGAGAGTCATCCATTTGAGTCAACGACTCGTCCCTTAAGCCGCCAGAGCGGTACATCTGAGTTTGATTACTGCGACTTCCTTCGTCTCACTTTAATGCGTTTGAGGCTGCAGTGAATTCTCATTTCTAAGTTATATTAAATTAGCTGATTTTTTTTCGTTGTAAAGCCCATTTTATTTTGAATAAATTCCTTTAGTGTAGGAAGATCAAAACATTAAAAAATTTGCATTATTTCTAGTCGTACCATATTGTGGCATCATAAAGCTTGATTATTGTTCGTGGTGGTGAATTAAGAAAAATGCCGGAAGAAGGTAATTGAATTTTATGTTTACGAATAGACTGACACAGTAGAGGCTGTTTTCTCCTAATAGTTAATTCAAGTTGAAACTCAACAATCTGTGTATATAACTATGTATGTACGTGTGCCTCCGGTATTTTTAACTAATCGCGAGGGCGTGTCGGGGCAGTTTGCTGGCGTAACAGGTTGTTGAGTATAATATTGAATTAGGTGATAAGTATGTTGTATTGTTAGTTTCATACTCTATTTACCATAAACAATAATATATAAACGCTTAACATCCACCAAATTCCTAAGTTGTTTTGCTATAAGCAAACCATCAGGAAACATCGTGTCATGTCATGCGTGAAGTTAAGCGGTTTTGGGTAAGGTTACTGATCATATGGGGATACGAGTCTGATCAACAATGAGCAGGCTTCCATAATTATGTTTTAACCGAACTGTAGTTCGGATCCCACGTTAAACTATTTATATATTCCCCTGAGATGTACATCAAGCGGTATGAATTGGTGTTGAGTAAGAACTTTCTAAGGAAAAATGTCTGCTCCTTTTATACGGATGGAGCAGTCTCCTTTATCGGAGTCTTGTATCCGTCCGACCCCGGAGCTTGCTTGGTCCGCCCCTGGACTTCTGAGACTCATTTTCGTCCGTCTTTGCTCTTATGATAGAACGTTGAAATTCGTTATTTTTTACTTTTATTTATTTACGCAGTTTGTTCATATTGACGGCGGGTTTTTTCTCCAATAATTTGGATTTTTTTTCTTTTTATTTTAAATGGTAAAGGATTATGAGGACCAATTAATTAGCGCTCGTCCGTGCGCCCCACTCATCCAAATAATAATTTACCGGTTTTTTTAAGGGTTATTTGTTTGTTTTTCTGTGTGTGAGATAATGATAGCATTTTATTTATAAAGAGATTGACCTTGATGTTAAAATATTTATAAGTTGTCGTTTGGATTTATATTTTACTTCCTTTTTCCTGCCTCTCATGAATCTGCCTTCGTTGTGGAGCGAGGGTATATTTGGAAGAGTTGCGTGCCCTCTAGGTGTCTAGTGCCCCGAGTAGTCGTTTCTTTGGGCTATTTGGGCTTGTATATTTCACATTTTTTTAAAGTTTTCGGCGAAGAAGCCCTCGGTTGTGTTTAAGACTTTAAGCAACTAAATTAGCCACTTCCATCCATTGGACGGAGAGACTCTTTGGATTCACTCTTTATCTTGTCTTATTCTTTTCATTATTCCTTTTCTTCTTGATTCAAGTTGATTCTGTTGTCCTTTATTTCTCTCTCCAAGTTAACATGATTTTCTCTTGTTTGCCTTCCCTTCCCTTCCATTTTGGTAAAAGCAATCAATCTTTCTACTCGTTACTTTTATTCCGCCCCTTCCCCCTTTTTCTCATTCTGACTCCTAGAGTCTTCTCCTCTGTTATGTACGTTACCCCTTTTCCCTCCTCCAGTCTCCTGAATAGGTCCTTCCGACTCGTGTATTAGCGCATACCACCCCCTTCTGGTAGACTGATAATTAATTGTTCCTGAAACTTCATGGACAGATGACCTGGCAAATATATGTGATGGAAGTTACTGTCGACGTCTAGTTAGGAGGAGATGGCGGATAAGGCCATCGACCATAGGACGATAAATGCGTCTCCATCTTAGCCGGACCCCAGACCTGAGTGAGTGAAAACCAACGAAATCATCTGCGCCAGAAAGTTTTGTAAGGTAGTCTTCAGATACCAACTGCAACATAGTTACCCATGACACACGCGAACTTCTGAGAAAATAGCAGAAGAGAACTTTTGTAAGTTTCGGAAAGGTAATATAACGTTTCTAGAGTTTATATGAGGAAAATTGAATGAGAGGAACGATGCTAATGCAAAAATGAAAATTTTTGATTTCCTTCACTGCGCTCGATCGTAGCCAAAATAATACGCTATTGATTCGGTTCCTGACTACATCCAAGTGTGATGTAGCAAATGAAGGGACCTTTACTCCCCCCAATAATTTTTCATAGTCATGGTGTTTGAGAGAAGTAAAAGAGAATATCTTTTCCATTATTTAGGATTCTCTTCTTCTTCCACACGTTGACCGTTATTAAATGATTGGTCTCAAATAAACTGAAAGTTGAGGAATAACAAATAGAATTGGATTTTTTTACCAAAGACGACATATAATCAATGGGAGGTTGGCATGAACCATTCAACAAGCACTTTTCTTTCTAACAACTTAGAGACGGCTAGGCACGGCAAGGCTCCCCTTGCTCGAGAAGCTCGGACCCGAAGGTTTTGTCTTTGGTGTTAATGAGTGGGGCCCCGTCTAATTACTCCGGTTAATCAGCGTTAATGTGTGGAATGGTAGCTGCAGTTTATGTACCCTGCAATGATAGAAGTTACTCTGAGAAAAAGAATCTCGAGAATGACTTGAGATGAGTGGTGGTTGGAAATGGGTATCAGTTGATGGTTATAGAATGTTTGAAAGATTTACGATCTCTTCTGGCGGCAGCCAGTGAGGGCACAGGCGCTGAAATTACAAAACAAAACTGTTTAGGCGAAGTCAGTAAAAACAGATGGTAACAAAAACAAATAAATATCTACAAGACTAGTAAGGCTACCGGATAAAGGCTCTCCTCGTACAAGGGCCCCAACGGGCAGCCAAAATTTACACAACTAAATACTATGGAGGAGTCCTTCCTAAACACTCTGGGCAAGCGGGAGCGACCTTGGCCGTCACTACTGGAAGAAGTATCGTTCAGGTAGCTTACCCAGAATAGGACATTCAACCAAAAAGTGCTGTACCCTCTGCTGGAACAAGAAACTTGACAGAAATGTTCACATGAGCGCTCCATCTGATACCGCTGCGTACCTCCAGTGTGTTTGATTCGGAGGCTGCAAAAAGTTACTTCGTACGTCGATGCATTGGAGATGTGCCCATCGGAACAGTCGCGGCCCATTGGCACGCATCTAATGCATGGGCAGTATGGCGAAAGTCCGTTCCGGTTGCTCTGTCTATGCCCACAGCCTGGCCTCTTACCTAAGCACGCTTGTTGCCATCAACCCCTACATCTAGAAACATTGCAGAATATAATCTTGACACACTTGCCCTGGCGTCATGGTACTGCGAACTTGGTGATGCAGAGATTCAATTCTTCAGAAAAACTGCATGTTCTGGGAGTCGCTATGAATAAAGGAAACCGGCATCCGAAACGTATATGGCGCGTAATCTCCCGTGCCTAGCGGTAGAGTGCAAACAACTCGGCTGTGAATATGGATTCAACACTTGAAAGGGGCCAGCCGACTTAAAGCAGGGTAGATATGACGTAGAATCAAATTTACACTTGCAAAATTGTAGCCATGTGTACAGTGTCATGACTCTCATATGACCAGATGTAGGCTTTAATTAATACGAAGGTAGTACTCGCGGCACTGTAGAAGCTTCTGGAACGGAGGCATGGTGACAAACCTTTAAAGGTGGTATCCACGTACTGGGCAGAACCATGCACACTCCTGGATTACACCAAATTCTCGAAGTTTCCTAGCCCTGAGCCCGCAAGATTATGGCATAATTTGCGTCTTTCTTTGGTATAAGCACCGTCTAGAAGACGCTGAGTTTGTTCATACTATTACATAATAAACTATACCCACGAGCTAAAGCGAATGGCATCTCTCCAGTGTCGACAATAAGGCTCTATAGTGAACGGAAGGATCGCATCTGTCGCCGACCGGAGGCCGGTCTGGTGGAACGAATCCAGCATCCGCAATAGCTGCTCGGTTTTAGCTTAGAACTCATTACTAGTCGAGCTTGAAGGAATAAAGGAACGATAGAATAAAAGTATCGTAGCCTTATCAGTACCCCACGTGCTGATCATCACAAAACTTAGGGAATGTCCATGGAACTGATACAAAAGCATCTAAAGCTGCAAATGTCGCCCCCAGGTGGTGCACTGGTCGCATACAAGACCAAGGAATCGGTGTGAATCCACTACGTCCAGGCGAATTCCTTGCGGAACACTACGCTTTTGTCCTACTGGTTCGGGGAGAGTTACTAACACCCATATGCAGAAGCGAAGATTTCGTGAAACTAAAACAATAAAATGGGAGGGGGCGTCCTCTCACCCCCATAATATAGAGGATCTCTAAGATGCGGTACCATATGCATTCTCAAATCGAAGCATACCATGCTGAATTTCTGCCTGTGAATGAAGGTATAACAGGCAGTACTCTCCATCCGGAGTTGAGCATACAATGCATAGTGGAATTTACAGAAGCCACACTAAGCAGGAAACGGGTGTCGTCCGCTGTTCAGGTAATAAGCTAAACTATTATTTACCAATTTTTCGATCAACTTTAAAACACAGCCATTCGATAGAAATGGAGGGAATATATCTTCGGTTCAGATCCAGTTGAATAAATCTATTAAAAAGACTTGGCCTTACTCAACTAGGTTTCGACGTGGCGTACGGGCGAGCAACACTCAACGTAAACAGGTCATTAAAGAGATATTGCTTCTGGTAGTGATTTCTAATCAACTGCATTTAACGACGAGCTTTGAATGCTGACGGAGCAGAATTCAGACAAGAGAAAGTGGTATCATAAGATTCAGCCACGGATTCGGTGTCAGAGATGGTGGTTTCCTCTTCCGGATTAGGCAAGGGCTCCTGAGAGAACTTATCCCAAATACTTTTTACACGCTTCCACACCTCCGCAAGAGTTGTCATCTCATTGAGTGAAGACACGTGTGACCGCAGAGAAGCGCGGTGAATTTGCTTCGAAATAAAACCGAATCTAGCCTTTGCTCAACAAATTCTCAGTCAGGTCAAACGGCTCTGACAGTACCAACTGCGCTTACATGCAGGCCTATTGTTCTCTCTTGAGTGCCTTCTCATACTCGGCAGACCACCACGGAAGTAGAGGGCGGCAAAAACTACCAGACGTTCGAGGAATGAAAACCATACCAGCGGAGATAATGGTGACGAAGAACTCAAGTGACCTAAACTCCTCGACTGAAATAGTGAAATTACT
Organism: Ceratothoa steindachneri; assembly: GCA_963969495.1. Classification (NCBI taxonomy): domain Eukaryota; kingdom Metazoa; phylum Arthropoda; class Malacostraca; order Isopoda; family Cymothoidae; genus Ceratothoa; species Ceratothoa steindachneri. The sequence goes on from OZ018335.1 coordinate 79,738,970, forward strand.
CATTTCCTTCAACCAAGCACTACATAGGTGGTTTCTCTAGCGGCAGTGTTACATCAATAGATATTCGGTGAGGAAAGAGATCGTTGCGATGGAGATCGCCCACCCCTACCATTCGAATAGTTGTAGGACATACGAATGGAGGAATATATGATAGGATGAGAGATGAACTAACTGTAGCTCTTGGTGCATCTGAAGAGAATGAAGATAGGGAGAAGCTGGGAGGGTTTTGTGGTGAAAGAAACGTGTGTGCCGAACACAAGGATCTGTGCCTCGTGAGAAAGAATGCCGTTTCCTGTATTCGATGTGAAAGCTGTAATAAGTATATGTATGGGACTATTCGATAAGGTGATTGTGTTGTGTAGGCTAAATTATTTATGTATGGTTGATAATAGATGAGAGAGCTGGAAAAGAAGGGAGAACAAAAGTGAAAGACATAAATCAGAGAAAGAAGAATGTTTAAGAACAGGAGAAATTTAGGAAGTAACTGAACAAGCAGATGCCAAAATATGTAACAAATTTATTCAGATGAGAGTGGATCGTAAAAGGGCTCTATGTAGGTGTGATAGAACTGGAGAGAGAAAACAGAACTCTGAATGGTGGAATAATGATGTGAAAGTGCAATGGGGAGTGATACTTGTCAATGTTTAATTGTGCAGATGAGAATGTAAGTGAGATGCGGATGAATGTTTACAACGAAGCGAAAATAAATTCTGCAACGGATTGACAAATTGGAGTATAAGAGAAACAAATGAAGCATTTGGATAGAAGATTACTGAGAATATGGATTTAAACAGGAAGTGAAAAAAGTGACATACCGAGAAATAATAGTTGCGAGAGCTTGAATGATAATAGTGGCGGGGTACTTGCGGGTAATGAGGTCAAAGGTAGATGGCGAGAATACTTTAAAAAGTTTTATAGTGTGTCTATGGAAGATAAAATAAATGTGAATATGACTGACTACGCAGATGTAAACTGTGATAAGCACGCAAGTGGTTATTAGTACTATGAGTTTGAAAAATATGATGGGAGGTGGAATAGATGATATACATATATACTAGTCTCTGGGATGCTAAATATTGGTGGTGATTGTGTTATAGAAAGGGTCTCAATGGTGTGTTATAGGGCATTTAAAAGTAGAAGATTATCTGAGGACTGGAAGAACGCTGTAATAGTACCGTTGCATAATAATAATAAAATAAATAAATGTGAACTCAAGAACTACGCTGCAGGCATGGTTTATAAATAAGTCTGATTTGACGTATAAGAAGGATAACGGGGATTGATAAGAGATACGGTAATGGGGTTTAGACCGGGTAGGGAATGTATAGATCAGATATTTGCAATGGGACAGCTAGCTGAAAAAAGGGATTAGAGAACATAAGAACATAAGAAAAGAAGGAGACTGCAAAAGACCATTCATGGCCTACACTTGGCAGCTCCTGTTCCATTCAACACACAAAAGATTTCTTACCAGAGAAAAGTCATCAACATTGTCACCCTTAACAGGAGTTCGTCAGATCTAATCTACAATATACATAAAATGCATCCAGAGGATTATGTCCATTCATGCAACCGCAAAATATAGTCTTCCCACTCCTTAGAAAAATATATACATATGTACATAAAAAAAAGTCAGTCCCATCTAGCAGCTTCATCCATATATTTATCTAATCTATTTTTAAAACTACCCAGAGAGGAGGCTTCTATCACATGCCTAGTGAGCCTATTCCATTCATCTACCACACGATTTGTAAACCAATTCCTGCCAATCTCCTTCCTAAACCTATACTTATCAAGCTTAAACCCATTGCTACGTGTCCTGTCATGTTCACTAAGTATAAGAACCTTACCCAGATCCCCTTTATTATATCCTTTTACCCATTTGAAGACTTCAATCAATTCCCCTCTGACTCTTCTCCTTTCCAATGTATGTAGATTTAGTTTTCTGAGCCTTTCACCATAAGGTAAGTTCCTTAGCCCACCAATCATCTTTGTCATCCTTCTCTGCACAGACTCAAGCAAATCAATATCCTTCCTATAATATGGTGACCAAAATTGTACTGCATAGTCTAGATGAGGCCTAACTAGCGCCAGATACAGTTTTAGAATGACTTCAGCACTCTTATTGCTTACACTCCTCCTGATGAATCCCAATATCCTATTAGCTTTATTCTTAGCATTTAGACATTGCTTTCTAGGACGAAGGTCTGAACTTACCAAAATACCCAAGTCTCTCTCACAATCAGTCCTCCCTAAAATTCTGCCATTTAATTTATAACTATTCAATGGATTATTTCTACCTATACTAAGTACACTACATTTGTCTATGTTAAACTTCATTTGCCATTTCTCGGCCCAATTGGACAGAATGGTCAATTCCTCCTGCATTACAACAGCATCAGAATCAGCCCTAATGGCCCTACCTAGCTTAGTATCATCAGCAAATTTACTCAGGTCACTACTTATACCTATGTCAAGATCATTAATATAAATTAAGAATAGCAAGGGACCCAAAACAGATCCTTGAGGAACTCCACTGCTAACACACCCCCACTCAGATTTAACTCCATCTATACTAACTCTTTGCTGTCTGTCACCAAGCCATGACTGAATCCACCTAAATATACTGCCATCGATCCCATGTGCTTTAACTTTGCTAAGAAGTCGTAAGTGTGGCACTCGATCAAAAGCCTTACTAAAGTCCAAGTATAAAATATCATAGTTTTCATCATTATCTGCTGCTTCATACACCTTACTATAAAAAGACAGCAAATTAGTGAGACAGGATTTACCCTTACTAAAGCCATGCTGTGATTCTTTTATCAACTTATGCTTATCCAAGTGATCTCTAATATTCCTTGCTATAATAGATTCCATCATTTTCCCTACCACTGATGTCAAACTTACTGGTCTGTAATTAGACATATTTGTTTTATCCCCTTTCTTAAATATAGGTATCACATTGGCTTTCTTCCATGCCACTGGCACAATGCCACTCTCCAATGATTTTCTAAAGATGCATGCTAGGGGCTCACTTAACACATCCTTACATTCTTTCAAAATTCTAGGAAAGACCTCATCAGGACCGGGTGCTTTACTACTTTTGATTTTATCAATTTCCTTTGTCACTATCTCCTTTGTGATCTATATATCCTTTAATTTCTCTTCATCATTACCCCGAAAGATCATTGACACCTCAGGTATATTTAGAGTATCCTCCTGTGTAAATACTGAGAGAAAAAAGTCATTTAGCATTCCAGCCATTGAGTCCCTATCACTCACTAATTCTCCATTGGAATCTATAAGTGGGCCTATTTTATCTCTAACCTTAGTTTTGTATAATTGATAAAAACTTTTAGGATCTTCCTTTGCCCTATTTGCCACTTTAATTTCATAATTTCTCCTTGCTACTCTAACTAACTTTTTAACATCTCTTGCTAGTTCATTATATCTCTGCCTTAAGTGATCCTCTCCATTTTTTATTTTCCTATAAATGCCCTTTTTAATGCCAATATAATGCTTAATTTTATCTGTCATCCATTTTGGGTCATTATTTTTAGTCCTAATCTCCTTATATGGAATGTTAATCATCTGACCTGTAATTAATTGCTCAATTATTCTTTCATACTCCTCTTCAATTGTAATCTCTTCCTCCTGGTGATTATTGTCTCCACTAACTGATATCATTGAATCTATTCCTGAATTGATTTCATTGCCTGGTTTCTGTACAACTGCCTCCAGGTAAGTCCTGAGCCCATTATAATTTGCTCTTCTAAAGTCAGCAATTTTAACATTGTTCATGCTACTATCAATACCATTCCATTTCATCTTGAATCTAATTTCACAATGGTCACTATTACCCAAATTTCCTCCAATCTCAGTATCCTTAATAACTTCTTCCCTATTTGTCAGAACTAAATCCAGTATATTATTACCTCTAGTGGGTTCGTTAATAATCTGCCTCAGAAAATTATCTTGGACAACATTCAAAAGTATATGTTGCATACAGGGGTATGGAGAAAGATTATAATCTTTAGATATGAAAGTATTATGGCAGCGTATGTGAATGTATGGAGTGGGTGGTAAGTTGTTGGATGGTTTGAAATTTTTTTTTAAAATAACACGTGCGTACGAGTAAAAATAGCCGGAGTTGGGGGTTCGACATACGTCAGTGGTAAAGCTAAGCTGGGTGAGGTTGTCATATCTGTTTAATGTTGTACTGAGAGAAAGATGAATGAAAATGATAGAAAGGATTGTGGTATTGCTGATGAGTGATAATGGATGAGTTCTATTATGTTAGTACATGTTGATGACCTGGTATTAGGAGATAAGAATGATATGGATTTAGTAAAGTTGATGGAAGCTTTTGGCAGCGGGTATGTCATAAGGTGTAAGGGTGCGAAAATGTATCGGAGAAATTCCTTCCAACTCGATAATATAAATGGCCAATAAAATTTCCAACCAAGAACGGACTAAAAGCCAGTCGTGAGGCTAGAGTATTGGTGTTCAAATCCAACGGTACCGCGTTCAAAACTCAACAGTCCTAAAACTTTTGTGAAGATCGTCCAAGAAAGAAAACTGAAGAAAACGGCTTGAAGGACTAACTCAACAAGAAGCACCAAGAAATTATCAACTCAAGAATAATTGGAAGAAAATGAAAATGCATCAAGAAAGAAAACGAAGATTAAGGACCAACCCAAGCACACAGAATTCAGTCAAGAATCAATAAGAAATCAGCAACTCAAGATAAAGGAAATTCACTCAAGAAAAAGAAAAATTTCGAGGAAGACAAGCTGCGGCAAGAAAAGAAATGAGCAACTCAAGATAATTGCAAGAAAAATGAAGATGCATCAAGGAAGAAAACTAAGATTAAGGACCAACTTAAGAAGAATACGGAAACCAAGAAAAATCGAGGAAGAAAAAGAAATTGAGTGGAAAGCAAGACAAGAAGAAGCTCCAATAAAATGAAGTAAAAAGAAGGGAAAAGCAAGAAGAATACGGAAGCCAAAGAAAACGCTTGAAGGGCCAACTTTAAAGAAATAAGGAATTTCAGGCAAGAAGAAGAAAATGCATCGAGGAAACCAAGTGAAAAACAAGAATAATATTGATAAATAATTAAATGGGGATAAGAAGGATATGCTCCCCCCCCACCCATAACTAGTGACCCTCAACGGCCGAACAATCTTCTGATCTTCGTTACAACTGCACCTGCCCGCCTACTAGAGATTTAAGAAAAAGTGCTGCTGGGAACTTCGGAGACCCGGGAAGGAGAAGCCATTACTCATTGATTAGAGACAAGACTTCGTTTGCTCTCCTCAATCCCACTAAATTAGCTCCACTCATCCCGCAGACTCGGAGGCCGTAGGAAGGAGAGCGACTACTCCTCGATTAAGAAATCCAAGACTAGTCTCTCCCCCATCCTCAAATTCGCTCCACTTTCTAGAAAGGGACCTGTGTAGGGGTGCGAAAATGTATCAGAGAAATTCCTTCCAACTCGATAATATAAATGGCGGATAAAATTACCAACCAAGAACGGAATAAAAGCTAGTCGTGGGGCTAGAGTATTGGCGTTCAAATCCAACGGTACCGCGTTCAAAACTCAACAGTCCCAAAACTTTTGTGAAGATCGTCCAAGAAAGAAAACTGAAGAAAACGGCTTGAAGGACTAACTCATCAAGAAGCACGAAGAAATCAGCCCCCAAGATAAATGGAAGAAAATGAAGATGCATTGTAGCGGGTCCGAAAATCTAGACTAACCCCCAATCGATCCAACCCGCTCCCTACACTAATCCGGACGTGAGAAATCGAAGGAGAATGAAACGGATTGTATATACAGTCTCTTTACTTACAAAAAAATGTACAAAATATCTAAAATAGAGAGGGGCGATTATATTGGAGATCTCGTTACTATTCACAAAAAAATACAAAAAAATCCTATATATATGAAATCAGAAAAAATAAATAAGTCCCACTTATAAATATTAATCGATCCTAAGAACAATAACAAATCAAACAAGCAACCAAAAAAAACTCGGGACTACAACAGTCAATATATAGTTAACAAACAAAGGCCTCACGTGGTACAAAGATGGATGGGGGACGTCCATCCACCTGCCACTCGAATGAGCAAAATGCCTATGACTTCCTAACAATTAGCACCTCTGCGCTTGATGGAAGAGAAGTGATTTTATCACTCTTGCGTGGCTATTCTAAGCCCTCTTTCCTTAACAACACTAATAGGGCTCTTCGTTAAATTTACTTAAGACAAAGTAATATTTTGTTTGCTATATAAAGATATGACACTAAGTCCTTTCAAGAATATGGCGCCTGGAAAGAAAAAAACATCTTATAATAACATGCTAATCAATAAAAAAAAACAAAAAACAAAACAAAAACAAACCCATTCCCATTCACACACACATTCTTACAGAGGGAGGGAGAGGGTATTGAGAAAAGGGGTGGGAGAATGGCCCCTTATACACACACTCACATTTGCTCCACCACAGCATCAAGAAAGCAAACGAAGATTAAGGTCGAACCCAGCCAAGAAGAATACGGAAGTCAAGAAAAAGTGAAGACAAATGTTTGAGGGGCCAACTTTAAGAAGGAATAAGAAATTTCAGTCAAGAAGAAAAATGGATTCGATGAAGACAATCTGCATCGAGGAAACCAAAGTGAAAAGCAAGAATAATATTGATAAATAAATGAGCATAATAAGGATATGCCTCCCCCCCCCATAAAGAGACTAAAAGTAAATACAGAAGAATAGGGTAGTGAATTCTGTTTAGAGGTGAGTTTAAACTGTGATAGGAGGGGGGGGGGGGAAATTAGTTTGTGGCATTACCCTCGGACAAGTGCGAAATTTTAAGTATTCAGGGTGTCATGAATTATTATTATTATTACTCTCATTAGTGGTGGTACGAGGGGCGGTCAATAAGTTTTGCGAATCAGTAGGGCAAAACAGAGGAAGGGGGAGGGCTGTTTGTGGGGGTGTTAGGACAAGTTATGACAAGTCAGGACCTGCAGCCGCACGCTCCTGTCTCGTCTATTTAAGAAGCAGTAGCTGATCGCAGATCGTCAGTCACAAATATTTCAACAATGGAGAAGGTTGAGCACCGCGCAGTGATCAAAGCAAGGCAAGAATGCAAAAGAGATCCATGAACGCATGGTTGCAGTATACACCGACACCGCCCCTTCCTATGCAACCATTGCTCGCTGGAATAGGGAGTTCCGCCATGGTCGTGAGTCCCTTGAAGATGACCCCCGTCCAGGACGCCCATCAGACGTGACCAACGAGGACAATATGGCCCATGTGGAGAGGATCCTCGAAAATCGACGGGTGAAGGTCGAAGAAATCGAGCGAGAACTTGAAATATCACATGGAAGTGCTATCAACATCATCCACGACAATTTGGCAATGACCAAGGTCTCTGCCCCTTGGGTCCCTAGAAACCTCACGAAACCTCACGCCCCATGATCGACTTCAACGTCGTCAAAGTCCACAAGGCCAGAGTTGCACAAGCTGCCCTTCGCGAGTGAGGATTCGAGGAGCTCAACCATTTCCCCTACAGTCCAGATCTGACCCCTAGCAACTACTCTTTATTCCGCCAGCTCAAGGCTACACTCCGAGGACGCCGTTTTGGGGACGATGAAGATGTCCAGCTCGCCGTCCAGGAGTGGATTGAACAGCAGTCGGGAGATTTCTGTTTGTCGGGATTTCGAAGCCTCAGGGACAAGTGGCGCAAGTGCATTGAAGTCGAGGGTAGTTTTATTGAAAAATAATAAAACACTTTTCCTCATATCTCGTTTCCTTATATCCGAATTGCAAAACTTATTGACCGCCCCTCGTATATGAAGCAGGAAATTTAAAAGGTGGTCAATTACAATATAAAAAAGTGAGTGAGCTATATAACAAATACTTGAAACATCCTTTAGACGTTTTTTGGTCTTGAGCACACCGAATTTTAAAGCCTGCAAATTACAAAAGATTTGAAGATCTCCGAAGGAAAGAAGCTCATCCAAAACTGCTATTGTCTTTTCGTGCAATATGACAAATAATATATTTTTTTTAAAGTTAGTTAAATTTGTTCTTTAAATTTTCGGCATGGCTGTAAACATTGAAACAGAGGATGACAACCATTTTTATATACTTATCTCCATCTTCATTAAATATTTACTGGCTCACTAATTTTGGAATTATGGCAGCTTCTTTGTTTGATATGGTCTTTGGACACGCCCTGGCACCTACCAACCACTGCACCCCTCCCCAGTGGTGGGCGCGATAACGAAAAAATGTATCACGATAACTTTATCAGCGATTACCGATAATCGATAACTGGCGATAAAGCTATCGCCCGATAAGGTGATAACCGATAAATCCAAAATTCCGATAATAGCGTTAACGATATTGATATTTTCAATAAAAAAATCAATAAATCCAAATCTTTATTTTTATCTTTATCTTAGAAAACTTAGAAAAGTCTTAGAAAATTTTTAGAAAAACTTTAAATTCAATGTTTGTGTCTCTTCACTAATGAAAAGTACTGTTTTAAGTAAAATAACTAAATTTGCACAGCCATAGTCTAGACCAGGTTCTGCAGCATATTCCCCTTCGTAAACATGAGCATGTTGAAGTTTTCATCAGACAGGGAGCTCCTCTTAGCCCTGATTATGTCCTTGCCAAGAGAGAACAAGCGCTCAACCGCGGCGCTGTTCGGCATCGCCGTGTTGTACCTCAAGAAGAGGTCAATGAGGACCTTCTCACTGTTGAAGGCTGGGTCTGCCAGACTGTCTGTCTCTTTGGCCTGTAGCCACATATTCACAATTTGAACAGCTGGTGAGAGACTGAAGCTGAGCGAACGTTTTGAGAAGACGTCAATACCGACCGCCCCGCACTCCGTTCAGTAGACGTTCCCTTCCCAGCTCGGACTTACCTACCTATTTCTGCCTCCAAGGCACGCGCGGATCGCCCCTGTGCTAAACTGAAACCAAAAACTGAAATTGTCGATCATCGCTAGTTTTGAATCAAAAGTATCAGCGATACCGATAAATCGATAACGCGGGAAAAAATATATCGGATAACCGATAATCCGATATCGTTATCGCGATAACGCCCACCTATGCACCCCCCCCCACACACACTGCATTGTGGGCTCTGCCTTTTAGGTAAAGGCTAGAGGAATGATACCTTGATCACAAACCATGATTGGGGGTACTTATAGGCGAGCACCATCAGACCGGTGTCTCGGCAGCTCCATACAGCCCTGGATGAAGCCTGGTCGCCTCGAGCCTCTCCTGACACCAGCATCCTTCTCCTATCGGTCATATACGGGTCCGAAGACTGTATACATTCCAACCCGTTTAAACCTAGTGCAGGTTAATGCCCTCAAGAGGGCGTCCCTCATCATCGACCCTGATGGACTTCCCAAAGCAAAGCAGCAGAGTGCCAGTCAAGTGACGTCGGCGACCATGGATCTCCATCTCTCCCTGTCGTCCCCCAGTCTGATCAGGTCCACTGTTCTTCGCCCATCACCAAGGTATTGAATGTTGAAGAATCGTGCGTGTGAGTCTGGGTGATCTTCGCGCACGACACCTGTCCCGGTACCGGGATGGGCGGGGTCGCTACTGCCTGTCCCTTGTACTCGGGACGAGTGCGTGCACTTTGACTGGTGGACTTGTTGACTTTTTGGGGGAGGCCGGCCTTCTCCCTTTCATTTAACCAGGTTTAATTGTTGTTGTTGTTGTTTTTGTTATTGTTTTTGTTATTGCTTTGTTATTGTTATTGTTATTTCTTTTTATTGTTGTTTCCTGTTCAATTTTTTAAAGTAGCCTAGAACTAGGCTGTTTGTTTACGGCGACTTATGCCTAAGTCGGCAGTCGCCAGATAGCCCCTTAAATAAAAAAAAAAAAAATGAAAAATCGTGTCCAGAAAATTGCTTGATAACGAACGGATGTTACCTGTGGTCCATAACCATCCCGACCGGGCGAAGTAGCATCTGTATTGGCACAGCTCCCATTCACGTCGTTGGTGTTATTCTGTGGTTGACTTACTGTAGATTCATGGGTTTTATTGGGCATTACGTCATGAGGTCTCCAGTTCTCTTACGCGGTTTTGGCCCACGGTTTCTTATTCAGTATATTTGAGACAACCCTGAAGCAGATTGCCACCACAATGTTTTAAATGGTAGAAAAGACTCTGGGGCGATCAGAGCGTTAGTGAAGGGTAAGAATTTGTAGTGTATTGTGCCAGGAAGCTGCACAGGAGTATGCTGGTGCCAAAGTTGCTGTATGGCAATAAGACAATGATATGGTAGGAGAAGGAACGATCTCGATTGAAAGCAGTGTTGATGAAAAACTTCAAAAGGGATGTTTGGTGTACGAAAGGTAGATAGTGAGGAGCGACTGGGTTAGAGTTTTTTATGGTGTGAAGACCGAGGTTGTGACAGATAGTGTCCTGAGGTGGTATGTGTATGTTAGAAGAATTGATGGAAATATATTTGTGAAGAGAATGTAAGTGTTAGGGTGTGCGAAGGGTTGTAAAACCACGCAAAAGTTGGAGTGATTTTGTGAATAAGAGAGAAAAGGCTGATAGAAGGACTAGTGGGTGGTATTATGCATGGTAGGGGATTTGTAAAGGGGCTTAAGGCCTTTTGCCAAGGATGAATCCTGAATGGCCAAGATGCAAAAATACAAAAACCCCATCGCTATGAAGGGCCAATTTTACATGGACAAAATGATGGGCGACTTTTATGCCTGGTAGGGAATGGAATGGAGTGGGGTGGAGTGGTGTAGGGTAGCTACTGGGATTATCGGCGGTTTTTTACCGTGTTCTTCCTCCATCACAATTTCGTTTTTCTTTCACCCATTTCTTCTAGTGGTCGTTACTTGTTTCAACGGATATTCTGATTAATACACAAATGTAAAATTTATTGCTATTCGTCTGTAAAATTGTTGGAACATTTAGAAAATGTTTGTTCTTCATCAATTTCGTCCTATATGAAATTTATCTCGTTCAGAAGTGTCACGCGTTTATTTTCCTAAATGCTGGAATTACCGGGTATTGCAAAGGCCCTGTTACACTCGTTACGACGCTCTCAACAAAGCACACAATAATAGCTTGCTGCAGTTAGACATTTCAATTGTTTCAACATATAAATGTGTTTAAATTCTAATATTAATTAATATAGACTTCTTTGGCGGCGAACACGCGCTCCAGGCGAGACTTGAAGGCCGCGCACACGTTGTGGACGAAATCCTTCCTCATGCTGGCTGGCCCATACGCGGTTGACGGAGGACTTCAGCTCGTCGATATTGGTGTGGCGGACCTTGCAGTCCTTCTCCTCGACATGCGTCCACACGATGTGGTTGATGTGATTGAGAATACATTAAGGAAATTTTGCTTTGGAATATGTACTGCTATCAAACTATATTTTGCCATATTTCTTTTTCATCCGTCAGGGAAGGGGGGAGGGCGTTATAAGTAAACATTTTTTCATCCTTGAGATTCCAGTTCTTAAAGTAAAAATTAATCATTTCCCAAGATGTTCCATAGAAAACTCTTAATTAATTATAGTTCACTTTACGTCACTACTGTTAGGAGATTTGACATGTATGCAAAGAGGTTGGTTCAGAGGTTGGTCCAAATGACTATTGTTGTTAGTGTTTTTGTACAAAATATTTCTTAAAAATTTTAATACTCCTTCCTCTCTCATCATTTAGGGTTTCCACTATAGGTTTGCTATTGAATTCTTTAGTATTTCGAATTCTTTACGCTTTTTTAAAATAAATTTAGCACTATTTTCTCTTTTTGGTTGTCTAGCTTAGTTCTTTTCCAAATAAAAACAATGGGTTTTTATGTTTTTGATATCTTTTCAATAGCTCGGTGTATGTTTAGTCAGTCTTATCAGATGTTTGATAAAGTATGAGACATTAAGCGACTGTACATAGTTTCCCGTAAGACTATTGTTAACAACTGCAACTCATCCGTAGCCAATACTGGTTTGTTTATTTAATCGCCTCCGGATATGCGTCATTGTATTAAGGTGAAAGTGATGGCAATCAATTGTTTTTCTGTTACATCTGTCTGTTTTCTCTTATGAAGATCTCTTTGCATTCTTTTTTTTAACTTTGCAGGGAAATTATAGTTCACAATTTTGAGATCCTATGTTATTCCTTCATGCAAACTTCTATGTTTACATGAAGGAACAACATAGGCGTTCCAATATTTAGGGGTGACAAGGTTTTCTATAGCATTCTTATTCTTTGGTTTATTATTACATTACTCCTGCCTTTATGAGTGCATAAACTCTGTTGGTTTACTCAATTCTTCTTTTTCTATCAATAAACCGATCTTCAGCCGCTTTCCTTTACTCACGATTTAGCCCTCTACGAAACGCTGCTCTTACAGCCCTTTTGAAACTTTTCTCATAATCCTTTGGCCTACTAAGGTAAATGCTTCCACCTCTTCGTGACCGTAGCAAATCCGTTCCATTGCCAGACGGATTTGGTCAAGGAGATTTGCGCGGCCCACGGTCCCTAGCGCTTTAAGTTGTCTATTTAGGTTATGCACCTACCTCTAGCCACACACACACCCTTATGTTACCATTTTATGTACAAGTCTCCTAAAAAACACGGCAGAGATGCTTTCGATGATTTTTCCTTTATTTTTTAATAACACGGCCATTATATAGTCATTGCGCATTTATAAATGTATATCCTAAAATAAATGTCTATAAGAAGCATTAAGAATTATTAATTATAATCAAAGAAATTTTATTGAAAATTAGCGCTAATTCCCTGAAAGGTCCCAAGAATGAAGGAACAGGCATCCGGTAAATATCATTTGCTTAATTGGGCTCCTTTTCTGAAGGATGGGTGTTAATGGCGAGATTGTATTCATACCGATGAATCACTTTATCCCTGTAAAACTGATAAGTGATACAAAGGTGAGCAGCTTTGAATGAGGCGGGCCTATCTTTTAAACACAACACGTAAGAAAACCCCCATCATATTAACTTGCTACTTGCTTTGTACTATAAAGGTCCTACAAAGACCTTACCTTCTTTTTCTATGACTAGCCATTCGGGCGGATCTAAGGGTCTTTGTGTCTTGTTTCTATATTTAAGGAGGCAGTCGCCAGATAGCCCCTTAAATAAAAAAAAAAAAGAAAAAAAAAATCTATATTTAAGGGAAAAAACTCGCTCTTAAGGCAACCTGGTGACTAAAATAATTGATGCGATTTAAAATATTACTGAATATTTTAGTAAAAAAAAAAGTATTTACAGATCTTAAATTTTAACTCACTTGTGGACATGATCGATTTCCTGAATTCGGTCCATTAGAGGACTAAAAGTGAATCCATGTCTCGGCAACTTTCAAAACACATTTTGGTCTTGTCTAAAAAAAAAAAAAAATCCTTCCCGGTTATGATTTGTCTACTGCAAGACAAAGTTATTGGAACACTTTTGTATAATTTGGGGGAGCGGTTTGTGATGTGCTAAGAGTCCGTTTATTGATTTGAATAGGAGGCACACTGCCGTTAGCAACCCTTTCGAGTTTTCTACCATCTCATGTCTGTCGCGTAGCAACAAAGGCACAAGCTCAGCTCCAACCAATACCGAAGCCCTTTTCCCCCACTGTGTCACCTCCGCGCAAGACGAAGCGAGCACGCTCCTACACAGTTGATCAACTTGGAGGAAACGCCCATGAACCTGTCAGCCATCATCCCCACGGAGGCTTTGCAGACTGCCTTCCCGAAATGACGATAACACCAAAGGAGCCTCGGCTCCCTTGCCTATACCCGAAGCTGATCGGGCACAACGGATGAAGGCCTCCCAACAGAAATGGAAGAACGACAATTCCCGAAACTCCTCGCTTGTAGAAGGATTCAAGGTAATCCATGGCTAATAATCCTCGCAAGTTCCGTCTCCCAGTGGCCCACAATCATTCTAATATGGCTCTTCTCGAAGAAGACATACAGTTCCTTCTAAATGGTACTGGAGGGCATTATCCGGCAATTTCCATGGACTCTGGGTAGATAGATGCGTAATTTATACCCAATGTGATGATGACTCCGTTCTTTGTTTGAATCTTCCTTCAGGCGGTAGCAGTTAGGTTCCACCTGGACATTTAGGTATTTCGCCGTCTCTCCCTAACATCCGCCGTCAGTTGACTTCGATAGAGCAGAATTCCACCGCATAGTTACGGGGTTGCCGATACCCTTTTTCATTGTCGAAGATCTGAACGGTAGACACCACATAGGTATGATGAGACTGCATGATCAAGCTTCAGGGTGCTGACCCTTGTGGAACTGATCTAGAGCAGGAGATAGTCGCCCTTAATGTGGAAGAGTAGGTGACATACTCGTATCACTGTCCTAAAACTGCTATTTCCTGTATTGACCTGTGCACCCGGAATTTAGATTGTAAGTGGTCAATGATCTCCATGGAGGTGATCGAAAGACCACCTTGGTGCTTCTTGGATCGAGCACGCTGGCCCTTAATTCGAAGAAATGAATGCCCTCTTCTCATTCGAGAAATGTGGATCAGTTGTTGAGATTTTTTGGCACTCTCATATCAGCCAACTTAAATTTATTGTTGTTTAGCTTACCGTCCGTTTCCTTAGTGGTTGCCTTCAGAGAGAATTTATACGCCTACAAGCGCTTTACGCGCCGTCTGAACAATTTCCCCTTGTGTCAATTTCGCCAACCGCTTGCTGGCGGTTGGCAGAAGAGATCTCTCTTAAATAAAAATATAGTATTATATTTCGTTTTGTTTTAAAGTATGCTTGCATCTCTTCACTGCCGCCAGATTGTCTTAAATGATAGGAAAGAACCCTCTTGCAGAGCTTTGTAGGCGTTTCAAAATCTTTCGGGGTAAATTCATAGGATTTCCATCCCTTTTTACGGGAAAACTTATAATCATCTCTCGAACCATTTATCCGCAGCTGAACACTTGGTACCACTTTCTCCGTCTTTTCTAGGAGAGATCCTGCTCCGACAAGATTCCATGCAGGGACACAAAGGGCCGCCGAGTGCACTTCAACTTCCAGGGTGGAGAACACTACAACAACTTGTTTTCGCTATGACCTGCGTTTCGCTCTCTCTTCTTTCAGGGATACCCGCCCTGGTCCGGATGCCATGCTTCATTCGCCACTTGAATAGATTTCCTTCTAGCTTTATTTAACAGGATCTTGTCGGAATGTGTTTTCCAAGATTCCTGGCGAATACATACCGTTATTGCTTTTCTCTAGCTGGTATCGTATCATTCTACCCTGATGGTCTCCGAACAATTTATATAACCTCCTGCATGTGAAAGTTCATGGATTAATTGGTAAATGTTAGGTTATTTTATTTTTGGACAGAGGAGGATATCCGTTGCATGGCTGTACTTTGCAGAAAGCTTTTCGACACATTATGTGGTCGAGGGAACGTCTCCTAATTATTCTAAGTCTCTACGAGGTAGAAATTTGCGCGTTCGGCTAGGAAGTGTCCTCAGTTTCGCTCTTTTTTCTGACCACCAACGACATCACCTTGGTATTGCCAGAAGTTCTTACTATATTCTACATAAACGACCTATTGATTTCTTTGGGGCGTGGTTTAGATGCTTACTTTGGAGAGTCTTCCCCAAATTGTTCTGATCAGCGTCTCTGGTTACGCCAAAACATATAGGTTTCGATTTACCTTAGCCAATATTAAGGTGACTATTACCGCCATCGAAGGCATCATCCAGATCCGGACTTGTTCTTGAATTGGGCGCACGTGGAGGTGGTATATTCGCATCGATTTCTTAGACCGGCATCTTACCTGAGAGTGGTGAATTCGAAACCTTAGGGGCTCTCTTACCGCTACTAGGGAGATTCTAGGCTCTGTCATTCAGAAAATGCGGTGCTGATAGGCCTATCCTATTAATATTTTAACATTCATTTTCTTTTCTAATTTCAATTGTGGTCTGGGGTTAGCCACCGGTGCCGTTCTCACGTCCCCCCTACTGGGCCTTAATGTCGACGCAGAGGAGATGCCTCTCCCTTTCTCTCGCGTGAGTTGAACTTATTTAAGTCAACGAGATACTCAAACGAAGCCATGGACAATTTATATTTCGTGCAAAGAAGCGCCTTTGAGAGTGAGATGTAAGTTTCTGTCTTTGGCGTCCTTGGAGACATTTAAGTGTTTGTCTTTAAGTCTCTACTCCTAAAGCTTACACAACACGAGTGTTGTTTTCGTTTTTCTTGGGGGCATGTATAACGTCACACTGGAACCATACCAATGTATACAGGTAGAGCTCAAAGTCTGAAGGGGCCTTAGTTTCTATACCATTTTCTCCCCGCTTGAAGCCAGTGCGGCCGTTCTTGGGGCATCTCCATTTTCCCTGCCGAGCTTGTTGCAATAACCCGCTCTGTTCAGGAAATGATGCGCTGAACCAGGTTCAGAAGGTATTTTGTAATTCATAACGGCTCACAGAACATACTGAGTGTTTTTAAACCATTAGAATCTCCGCATCCTCTCACTCGCAGCAACCGTGACTCCACAGCTACTGCATATCGGGAGGATTTCGAGATTATCTTCTACTGGGTCACTGCCTTTGAGTTTTGGTTTCCCGTTTCCTTATTCCTTCTATGTCACCTTCTACCGAGCTCTATCTCTGCTTTAAATTATTTTGTTTTGACCACAGAACCATTTTGATTTCCTACTGTTTGCTATGGCCGTCGGTTTGGGTCATTTATTTGGAAGTAGCTTGATGGAATATTTTGTTCGTTTGTGAAATGGCATTGGAGCGTTTGTGTTAGGAGTTTGATCATCGATTTTCACGTTTTTGAGGTATTACTTAGCAGCTGCCGCAAAGCCGACCTGAAATGGAACTCTATCCTGCGCATAACCGCACCTGATTCGATTAAACTTCGCTCAGCCCCCAAATGGTTTCTAATTGGGTACCTCGTAACCCCTTAATTATGTTCTAGTGTACAAATGCTGCACTGTATAAAATGTGGGCAACACATATACAGGATACTTGACGGATAGCAGATGTTTAAAATTCTTTCTTACGAAGATTTCGAACAGCAATCCACTCAAAGCAAGCAAAGCGATATTTATCGTTGATTGAAGAAGTTTTTGGAAGAGGCACCGCTGTCAGACAAGACCTTGACTGGACTCTCTACAAGGATGAACCTCTCTCTTCCTATCCACCCTTTTAGGGCGAGTCGGGTAGGGACACTTAAGTCTCCATATGTACCTGCTAGTGCAGGAGCCTAATCTGAATCGGGTGGCTAACTCATCGCAGGCTGAAGCTTAGCCTGGGACGGGTAGATCCCGTGTGAGTGGCGGACACTAGAAGTTAGGAGCAAAAACTGATAGGACTAGGCGATAGGCAGGTAAGTAAGGCTTACCGACTCGCTAGCTGAATATTCCAGGTCGATAACCGGATAGAACATCAACCTATCCTCTTAACTTACTCTATCCTCTCTCTTTCTCTCTCTCTCTTTTTCTCTCTCTCATTCTCTCTCTCTTTCCCTTTCGCCTTCGAAGTAAATGAAGAAACCTGAGAAGAAATTTGGACAACCCACCGATGAACACAACTAAATGAGTGCCTCTGCGCGCCCGTAAGGGCACTCAAAAACTCGACCGAACCACCGCGTTTAGAATTATCCACGGAGAACTCGGCGTGGTGTTAATTCGACTACTGGACTACACAAACTCTTACATAGCCATTTGCCAAAATGAAAAAGACGTCAATAAACTTC
Source organism: Ceratothoa steindachneri (assembly GCA_963969495.1). Classification (NCBI taxonomy): domain Eukaryota; kingdom Metazoa; phylum Arthropoda; class Malacostraca; order Isopoda; family Cymothoidae; genus Ceratothoa; species Ceratothoa steindachneri. Next base: position 79,756,703 of record OZ018335.1, read on the forward strand.
TCTCAGAAAGAGCTACACAATTGCTTGAAGACAGGGTTGGAGGCCAAAACCCCACCTCGGGTCGAAGCCCAGAAAGCTATATACTGTAGACAGATAGACTCCTGGATCGGTGAACACAATTCCGAGGAAATAAAATAAGAAATAGAAAGGGTTCAGAACTGGGCCATGGTAAAAGAAGTTATCAAGTTTACGAATAGGAATAATGGAACCGAATACACACACGTGTTTATGGTTATCTTTCGAGAGACGGAAATGGCAAGAAAAGCCAAGGAAACAGGTCTACTGGCATTCCATTTGAAGATAGTACCCGATCAGATCAAGAGCGACAAGTTTGACTGTCCCTTGACAAATATTAAATGGTGCTCTGAATGCAGCAGCAAATTACATACATTGAGAGAATGCGCTTGGCAGACAAAAAGTGTCTAAACTGCGACGGCAATCATCACACAATGGCAATGTCCTGCCCTAAGAAGAGAGATCATTGACAACAAAAGGAAAAAGGAGGTAGGAAAGGAGAAGGAAAACAGAATTTAACTTTCGCCAAGGTTGTAAATGCAGCCAACGCAAAATATAATAGGGATCAAACATGGAGAATCACTAAACATCCTCGCATGCATATTGCACGCTCACGTGGTAAATCTTGGTAATCTGGGTTCGTTCTCTAAGGAGTTGAACCTGATGTGAAAAAATAATGGATTAGAACAAATGTGGCTCCCAGAGAACCCCCCTATCAGCAGATATACTAAACTTCAGGTACAAATCTGCACCCTCAAACCAAGAAGAGCAACAGAACAGAACGAGTACGCCAGAGACACACACTCTTCAGCCGAATCAGGAGACCAAAGGTTTAGCAATGAAACAAGACAACAGGTAGTGGAATCTATCGTGACCGAGATAGCCTCGGGAGAGGGTATCCACGAAGAAGAGATCGCCTCAGCACCAACTGAGACTTAAGAATCCGAAAGAGAGGCACATACCCTCCCGGAGGAAAGAGAAGAGCGACAAGGTTTCACAACGAGTTTCTTTGCGCTCGAGGATAAACTTTTTCCTGAAACAAATGAAGAGCTAGTTCAGGATATTAAGAAAGGCAAAGATAAAATATTAGTTCGAAGGCCCGTACACGGACAGAGAAGTGCACCAAATAGTTACAGGCGATAAGTTGGTGATCCCACGAGACCTATACCATGGAGTTACAAAGGAAGAATTCAATAAAAAGAGAAGCCGTAGAGCCAAGTCACAGATTGAACGGACAGCCAACAAGACATAAAGAAGATCAAGTAAAGAAACCGAAACGAACAAATAATGGCCAACGTAAGAAAATTGAAGATAATAAGCCACAGTGTGGCAGGTTGGAACGATAAAAAACATGCCCTAAGTAACGCATACTTGAAGGGAGACCCAGAGATAATCCTCTTGAATGAAATCAACGTAGACCCAGCAGCTAATAAAATCAACCTTTAACTACACAGTAATCACAAAGAACACAAACGAAATTAACTATGACGGCGTCGCAATGAACTGGATAAGTCCTACATGGCGATCAGTGTAAAAACAAGCAATGGAGATCTCAACATTATGACTGGTTACCAACCTCCAAGGAGGGACTATTTGCCCTTCCGCAACTTCTTGAATATATTCAGGCAAAAGAACCAGACAGTGTCCATGGAAATAACTAGATACTCTTCTGGCAAGGAACATTGTCGCTCGAATTAGGCCAGAGTTTCCAACTTTCGTTGGACAAGTTAGAGCCACCAAACCCGATATCGTGTTTGCACCCGCAGACCTACAGCTCAACTTTCTGATAGGAAACGGTCTCCCCTCGGTGAGTGATCCCGAAATGATCGTTTTAACACTTTCACTAGATCCAATACAAGTAGAATGTCCCCCAAGGCAACACTATAAGAGTGCTGACTGGGAGGTGTACGTGGAAGAACTGGATGAACATCAACAAGAAGACCTTTTCGAAGTGATTCTAGAGGAAAGAGACTCGGGACTCGACAGAGTAATGGACGCGTTAATAAGAATAGACAAAAAAAGGTACCATAACAAGCTCTAGAACACTACCACACCCCCTTAGAACAGAGCAGCCCGTAGGGGGCGGGGCGATTTGCCTTCCTGGCCGCCGTGCTTACGGGTCTCAGCGCACCGTCCGGCCCTAGCGCCCCGTCCGGCCCCAGCGCCCCGTCCGGCCCCAGCGCCCCGTCCGGCCCCAGCGCCCCGTCCGGCCCCAGCGCCCCGTCCGGCCCCAGCTTAGCCCCTCTTTCAACATTCGCTAACCCTGAATCTCCGTCTCCTGTACCACTACTCCCTCACTGTGCCCCTGTTTTTGCGTCGTCGCTTTACAACCACCTTTTCTCTTCTCTTTTGTTGGCCCCCTTCTCCTGCCTATGGATCTCCCCGATCACGACCCAGCGCTCATTTTCATCGCACAAGCGAATACTCCGACGTAAAGATGTTAGGCGTGGTGACCTTAACCACTCAGAAGTCTGTCACCAAGCTTGATCCGCTACTCTGGTCTGGGGTTCCCAAGGGATGGCGGTAAAGGCGTATAGCGCCCTGCCTAGTGGTACCGGTCGGGGCCATGTAAAAGGTGCCCAGTAGTGCTAGTCCCTTGTTGAGGTCAGTGTGAGCCGCCACGGGCAGCAGTGTTGAATTTCACTTATTGGCCATGGATACTATTCTTAACTCACTAACTCTACAAAATGAACAAATAAAAAACCCACAAAAAAACAGCAAAAAATAAACGACCTCAGAATAATATTCGGACCGGCTTGTTGGTCCAAAAACATAACGCTAAAAACCACAATAAACGAACCATTCTGTGCACTCAAACTGCGAGAACAACTTCAAGTCGTTAGAGAAGAGTCACAACCAGAATTCTCAATCAATCCTGACCGAACAGAGGCTACAGTTAAAGCCAAGTTAGAAAAAAATGAAAAAAAAACTACTGGCCCTCACCGCCTTAGGTGATAATCAAATAAAACCAACGGACAAAAATAATCAACCTGAGAGTAGGTACGGTTCTACTCAACAGATTTATACCCGGAATCAAAAGTAAGGAGGCCTTCATATGCCAAGGGATACAAAGACTGTTTGAAGATGACGGTCATCAAATAGACTCTGTGTCCATCTTCAAGAGGAAACCGCCCACACGCTCAACTCTGCTGAAAATCGCCAAAATAACATTCAAACAGCAAACCATCTCACAAACAATCAGATTCGCAGGAAGAACTGCCCACTTCACTCCAATTCAATTTCGATCGTGCCTGATGTTTGGTTACCCGGCCAAATATTGTAAAACTGACCCACAATTATGCTTCAAATGCCGTGAAAAAGGACACAACAGTGAACAATGCAAAGCAAAGGAAAAATGCATTATCTGTGGAAATAACCAACTTTTGCTACGTTGCTTCCACCACCAAAGCTCCAACCACCCAATTAACTTCCAAACCAACATTGGACCTAACAGCTCTCAACAAAACCTGAATATCCAAGGAAAACGGCCTAGGACCACCTGAAAACCCAAAGTTAAAACCCCACCATATACAAACTGAACCACCAACCAACTAGCACCCCGAAACAGACCTACCTAAAACGCAATCACAAAAAAGAAGCCACCAAGAATCCTCTAAATCTGCCGCTTCCTCTTCCTCACCAACTAAAAGCCTAGAAGTTAAAGCAACTCCAAGAAACGGCTCATCGAGCACAGAAACTATATGCTACGATAGCGAGCTACCCTCATCCCTCCACAACAAACTCATAAACTCACAACCCTTGACATCAGACTCCCATTGCTCGGCATCTCAAGCCGAGAAAACAGTACTGTCTGGCTCAAGCACACCACACAAAATAGAAGTACAAAGCCCCCAAAAGACGCTCTCCTTTACCAAATATCACCACGTAGATTACCACCCTCTCCACCAAGGTCCACATATTCAACTACAAATCTAGAAGAATTGGCAATAAACAAGGAACTCGATACCAATAAGAATGCCTCCAGACATACAGCCCCACTATCAATACAGTATTCACAACGAACACACTCGCCGGCTAGCCAAAAAGAAATGCCTCTATTAAGCACCAAGCACAACACAAAACCAAAGCTGCAGCGCTCTCAGGTAAAATATAAGGAACCTCTCACTAAGAAAACTAACAATACGGACAAAAACATACAGAACCTGATAATATCAGGCACGTCGAAACAAACTACACACAAACTCTATACACATTCTGGTAGCTCCACCCTATACGGAACCTCCAAGCCTCCAAAATAGATCTACAGACCAAAGAATATGACAGACAAACTCAAATCCTGCATTGGAATATTCGTGGCTTCCGGGCCAAATTCGAATCATTACAAAAAATAATCACAGAAAAAGACCCAGTGTGCATTTGTCTCAACGAGACTATGCACTCAAACCCGCAGCAGCATCTGAATAACAAATATGATTGTTATTTCTTTACAACTGAATCTACCAAAGGCAACGCAATCTACAGGCGATGAAATATCCCACACACGCAATACCAGTCAAACACGCCCCTAAATGCCATAGCTGTTCGGCTACATTGTCTAGAGCTCATAACATTATGTTTTATATACTTGTCCGCTAACCTGCCCCTAAACCTCCAGGACCTCGAAGCCCTCTTCGACCAACTACCAGAGCCATTTATCATCCTTGGCGACTTTAACGCCAGAAGCCACTACTGGAACGACACGAAAACAAATACTCGAGGACGCATCATAAGAGACCTAATAGAGCGCAATACATCAACATCCTAAATGCAAATACCCCAACACATTATCACCAACAAACCAACACACTGTCTAACATAGACAGAAACTCATTGGAGCGCTCACTCAGACCTATGTGGTAGTGATCACTACCCAATATTGATTAAGTTTCTTGCTCAAAGAGCTCCACATTCCAGATAACGATGGAATTATTATAAAGCAAATTGGACCGCCTTCTCATTAACGACAGCCAAACTCCAACCCAATCCAGAGGTGAATATGTGCTCCTTCACGGCAGAACTACAGAAAGCAGCTCGGGAACACATCCCAAAGACTAACTACAACACTAGCAAGTGCACTATTCCATGGTGGAACCAACAGTGCCAAGACGGTAAAAGAAACTAAACGTTACAGAATTACATGGACTATAAATGAGCATCTGCCATCGCCCGAAGGACCTTCAAAGAAGCTGAACGAGCCTCTTGGAAACAATATGCATCTAAAATTAACAAAGATACCCCTATCGCAAAAATTTAGCGACAAATAAAAAAGATGTCAGGACAGCGCAGCCTTATTCACCTCCCTATCCTTTGTATTAACGGAAATACCATCAACAATTAAACCCAAGTCGCTAACATAATAGGGCATTTCCTCAGTACCATTTTTAAAGGATCTCGAAACAAGACCTTTTTAACACTGAAAATTCTAACAGAATCAACAAATTTAGACTTCTCAACCAATAGAATCCTTCCGTACAACAATCCTTTCTCTATGAACGAATTACAAGCGTCCCTAGAAGAAAGCCCAAACACAGCCCCTGGAGATGATGAAATCTCAAACTTCATCATAAGTAAAATCTACCCAAACTCCTTCGAGCTACTGTTGGACATTTATAACTGCATTTGGACTAATGGCTCCTTCCTGGATGTTTGGCGTCAAGCGCTAGTCCTGCCCTTCTCAAAACCTGAAAAAGATCCATCGACCCAACAAATTATAGACCGATTTCCTTGACACCATGCCTATGCAAAATATATTGAAATGGTATCTAGAAACAAACAACCTTCTGTCCTCAAACCAATATGGTTATAGAAAATACCGCTTAACACTAGATCCTTTAACCCTCCTTGACCACGACGTCGGCCGAGCATTCAGCGAAGGAAAATTTGTCAAAAGGGAGTTTTTTGACATTGCCAAAGCGTATGGTACGGTTTGGCGACGTCATATACTCAATAACATACACGAGCTATGAATCAGAGGTCCACTCGCACTCTTCATCAAAAACTTCCTTAACAATAGTAAATTCAAAATAAATCTCGATGAAGCTCATTCTACACAATTCAGCCAACACGAAGGAGTACCACAATGAAGTGTGCTCGGCACAACCCTCTTCATAAATAGCAATCAACAATTTGACTCTCCAAGTACCACCTACAATTAAATGTTCATTATATGTGGACGACTTGGCAATTTGGCTCCCAGACACCAGCGCAACTTAAGTATCAAATCGCCTACAAGAAGCAATAGACAAAATCGAGAACTACTCAGTACAATACGGCCTCACAATTTCAAGTGAAAAAACAACCGTCATAACCTTCACAAGAAAAAGACAAATTCAGCAAATCCCATTGCTACTTGAACGACGCCCAATCATCTTTCAAAATAACATAAAATTTCTAGGTCTCACATTGGGTCAGAGGCTTACATGGAAACCTCACATCCTAAACCTCAAAAGACGGTTCTACAAAACCACAAACATTGTCAAAACTGTCGCATCATCACTGGGGGACAGACAGAAGCACCCTCCTGTACCTTTACGAGACTATTACCTTGTCCAAAATAAACTACGAATGTCATTTGTACGGAGCAGCATCAAAATCTATAATCCAGGAATTAGATCCTGTACAAAACTAAGCCCTCTGTCTAGCCACCGGTGCCCTTAAATCAACCCCAACATCCTCACTTTGCGCCGAGACCGGAATACTACCTTTTCGTCACCAAAGACAAGTTGCAGAACTCAAATACCTTGCACGGGTTTACAAACATAACAACAAACTAAAACGAATACTAAAAAAATACGCTACCAGCAGACAACCCAAGGACCCGCAGCTACATCACCTACACGGTAAGGGTTCAAAACTCTTACAAAGTTTAAACTTGCCAGAGCCAAACATCCTCATTGACAACACTATACTATTCCCCCGTGGATTATTCAACCTTCATAATATGTCAAATAACTCTCCCATCTTCGAAATCGACAATGACACCCGTAGTGCTATCCAACATTTTCCAGGACCACCAAAGGTACCATCAACCATGGCAGTCCATTTGCACAGATGTATCGAAGTCAGCGGATGGCGTGGCATGTGTAGCAATTCTCCCGCACCACAGATGAGCAGCCCGACTTCCGGATTGCGCTACCGTCCTCTCGGCAGAACTCACTGCCATCTACATAGGCCTCAAGTCAGTCAAAACAGGTACCAATAAAACCACAATATTTTCAGACTCAAACAGTGCGCTAACAATGATAAAATCACGCAACCATCCCATCTCCTAGCCATTGAAATTCAAAGAAAGATGACGTCGTGTTCAAGTAACGTAACTCTATGCTGGTGTCACTCTCGTGTAGGGATAAAAGGCAATGAAGAAGCTGACAGAGCTGCAAAATCAGCAGTCACAGATAACTCATTGCCCACTGAACCAACACCACAAAGATTATTACAACCTCTTTGTCGAAGTAGTTAAAAACCAGTGGAAGTCTGAATGGTCTGTACACGGCCATCAACATCTACGACAAATAAAAGATGACGTCAACAAATGGAAGAGCTCTTCCAGAAATTCTCGAAGAGGTGAAGTCGTCTTAGGACGCTTACGACTAGGACACACAAAGCTTACCCACAGCTATCGCTTCGCAAATTTCCCCCCCCCCCCACCAGAATGCACTACCTGCAACGCCCAGCTATCTATCGCGCACATACCACCGACACCAGAAAAAATACTTGGGTAACTGCCCAACACTAAAGAAAGTCCTCGCCGACGAACCCCAAACAAGTATGGCACTGATTGTATACTTAAAAGGAAAGTAAATTATAAACTAAAATTTAGAAAAAGAAAAGAAGCAAAACCCGATCAATTATGAAAATTCGCTTCTTGCAATTTTAAAAACCTTTTAATTCATGCAAAATTTCATTACCACTACCCATTCATTTCAATTCACTTCATCCATCACATCACCATTCACAACTCAAGAGTATTATTCACGCTTTTAAATTTTAATTACTATAAAATACCGTGCTGTTTTGACCCATAAATAGGTGAATGAGGGCATAAAACGCTCTTAAAAAAAAAACCCAGAGCAGATCGCAGCTCTCTAACACCCGTACATGGAACTAAGAGAAGCTATTGAGAGACTTGGTCCCTAAAGGATTAAAGATAAACTGATACAAACAATAGATAGAGAAAGGAACAGTAGATGGGAACAGTTCATCGAGGAAATAGGTTCAGAGCTAAGTCCAACAAAGTTCTGGAATAAATTTAACATTGCAAGAGGCAAAAGATGTCCAAAAGCCAGATACGATATACAACGCGATGGCATAACAGTAAATGAGCCCCGCGAGATCGAAGCTGCGTTCCGAGAACACTGGAGGGGAGTGTTTGATATCTCGCCAGAGGAGAATATGGTCTTCGATCGAGAGCATGAGCTGAAAGTGGTTGAGGAATTGAAAAAAAACCGTCACGAGATTGTCCCTGACATTTGTGCATCCCCAACAGCGCTAGGAGAACAGAGAATCAAACCAATAACCCTCCAGGAATTTAAATGCATTCTTAAGAGCACAAAACAGAAGGCCCCAGGAGAATCCGGAATTACTAGAGAGAACCTAATTCGCTCTCCGGATTCATTCCTTGAAAAAATAGTCGCTCTTTTCTATGCCACTATAAGCGCAGGCTAGTTCCCTGATTCCTTGAAGAAGGGAAAAATTATATTTCTACCTAAACCCTGTAAACTTTCAAATAGACGGGAACTACAGGCCGATAACGTTTTTGGAGACGGTGGCAAAATTGCTTGAAAGGGCAATAAATAATAGACTAAGGAGACACTTAGAAGAAAGATCTCTGATTTCACAATATCAGCAAGGCTCCCCAAAGTGCAGGAGCAATGAAACGGCACTCGATATCCTAGTGGAAACAATCGCAAAGGCAAAGTTCGAAAATTATTACACCGATATCGTCCAAAAGGCCTTTGATAAGGTCTGGAGGATCGGACTCAAATTCAAGGTCAGGAGACTGGGACTACTCCAAGCTCCCACCAAGTGCCTTTGCGACTACATCACAGATAGGGAAGCGTTCATTACAATAGAAGGATACGACGGACCAATATTCGAAGGGCCGCAGGGGGTCCCACAAGGGGATGCATCGGTCCCACACTTTATAGCATTTATATTATGGATCTACCGCAACCAGTATACGAGACTACAAAATATATACAGTTCGCTGATGACATTACAATTGTGTCGAATGGCGTCTATAGGAACGCCGGAAACATGGCAAGGATCACAGTGACTGAGATTGCGAATATCAACAACTTCGACCACAAGTCAAAAATCCGTACAAACGCGGATAAATTTTCCATAATACCCCTGGCCAGACCTAAGGCCTACAGAGTAGCAACCAAGGGAAATGGGTACCGATACGAGAACGAAGGAAGAGGTCTAGGACTTAAAATCACCCGACAAAGGCATGCCAAACACGTTGGGGAAAGAGTCATCTTAGCAAAAGCCAACCTACCTAAACTACTTCAACTCAGAGGCCTGAGAAGACACAACAAAATCAAAGTGTATAAGGCTCTATGTAAGGCTACTCTGCTCTAGCCAGTGATTCTACTGAATGGGCTTTGCAAAACCAACATGCAAAAGCTTCAGAAACCACAGAACTCGACTACGTATATTAGAACGGATACGAGGAGAAGGAAAGGCAGAAAAATAAGTGAGCTTCACCGAGAAATAGATATGCCACCTATCAACGTATCCCTTCACAACAGGGCGAACAAAATATGGGACAAATTAACTGATATCCTAAACGAAGATGAACTAAGGACCATGGATATCCCACAGAACACCGACTCAATAATAGAGGCAACTTCAGGATTGGTAAACCCTATCCAGGAGGTGTTCCAGCTTCCTTATATACCTAAAAATGAGATTTCTTTAAGAAGAAAGCATGACATGATGATAAATTAATCTGCAATAGTAAAGTAGAAGAAACCCGAGATCAAAGTAAGAGTAAAAGATGCGTGATATCCTCTTAACTAGCAACAACCAAGAATGAAAAATGAAGACTAAGAAATGAATAGAAGAGATGGCTGGTCACCCGGCAACTTTATCAACTCAACCTATTCAATTTCCTACTAATAATCACTTTTACCCCACTTATTCAAGACGTAAGACGTAACAGGATACTTGAGTTTAGTTCAAAGTAATGATCCTTTCGCATCCCTTGAATCATAAAAAGAACAATGTTTATTACATTGTCGAGAAGAATAAAATATGCAATAGCTCATCAAGCAAAGGTTAAAGAGTCGCATTGCGACTAAATTTCAGACAGAAAAACTTTTGTTGGACGCGATCAATAAATACCTGTCTTGAGAATGATGCCCTCGCATTTTCATTCCCAGTATGCAGCTATCCCTGCAAAAAGGAACACATGGTTTTGCGTGCAGAAATGGAAGAGGAAGAAAATGGCGCAACCCATCTCTAAGCATCTTTTAAACAAACTGATTGTGTCCCTAAGAAGTGTGTGGCAATATTTTTTTTGATTTTAGGAAAGATTCATATTATGGAATGCCTAAAATTTCTGATAATATATAAGGAACGAAACATCTAAACCTCGAAGACTGAAAACCTTATAGTGCATTCGCATAATGCATACTTGCCCTTAAAAATATCATTTGATCATAGTTGAATGTCATGACTAACAATATTATACAAGAGCTTTATAATGGCATTTCGCGCTACTCTGCAGACGCTGCATCACGTTGCGGCTCACAGTGTGAACATGATGGGATACATTGAAAAAAAAAAATCGGACATTCGAATTATGTTTTAGAAAATAATCGTATTTCATAAATTTCGTCATATAATTTTGAGGCGAAAGTAAATGATAACAATAATTCAACTTCACCCTGTCGTCGCTTCCTCCTTCCCAATTCATAGCTTCTCCATAACGGCCCATCGATCATAATTAGGTCAATGCAGTGGCTCACCTTCCGCCATCTGCATCACCTATTATTTAACCCTTCAAGTGGGCATTATTTATACTCCTACCATCCATCAAAATTAATCAATCCTGTCTTTGGTCAATATGATTAAGCATAACACTAGGCAACAAATTTTAACTTTTTGTTTGTTACAGACATGGGAATATGTGTTTCTAATTAGTTCGAGGGCGCTGAATCCGAATTTGAAAACCAAAGTTCTCTATCTGGTCTATATTTTGTGTAATGAGCCCCCCCCACCCCTTCTTTCGCTATTTGTTCTGAATAATAAATAAAAAAATATTTTTATTTTGTATTTTTTAAATTTTTAAGCAAAAATATTTTAACAGTGAGGGACCTTCCTTCTTTATTCTGGCTTAGGACAGACAGTGTACATCACTGGCGAAGTTACCCCCCTTCTTACCTCCCAAGTTATAAAGATTTTATTGTATTGATTAAGTTTGTTATGCACTTAAAGTTTAAAGAAACTTTGCTGTAGCCTTCTCATTTTTCTTTTGTGAGACATCAAAGTTTGCTTTTGTAAAGACCAGCAATAATCCCCCATCATATTTGGATTAAATTTTCCTTGGTACCTCGTCTCCATAACCAAATTTGTTGATGAAACGTTTACCATGTTCATCACTAACCGCTCCCAGATTTTCAGGAAAAATTCGAGATGAGAATGCAGTAAATGCATTTTAAGTGACATTCTACATCCCCTCTATTCATTTTCTCGGTAATTTGGAGATTTAAAATTGCCGAGAAAGTTTTCAGTGACTTCCACAAAGGATGTCTATGCTTTGCTTTCCTTTTCATTGAGACACAAAGTGAAGGAATCATCAGAAACAACTCTGCGAATTTGTGGTCCAGTGAGAACTCCAGCTTCTATTTTTGCATCAGTTAATGATCCTTTGCATTTGTTTTTCAAATATTGAAAGCCTTCACTTCTTTGATCCATAACCTTTACAAAACATTTCATTTACCATAATTTAATGTGAAGAGGTGGAAGATGAACTTTTGGGCGATCTACTAGAGCATCATGCTTAACATTGTTTGCCAACAATGTGTTCTTCTCTGGCTGGCCATTCTCGCTTTTTATAGTGATTTTTATCATCTCTGCTATCCCATAGACATAAAAAGCACATGTACTTTGTGTATCCGAACTGTAACCCAAGAAGAAGTGATACAACTTTCAAATCACAACAGATGCTCTAGTTATGCTCTTTGTACTCAATAAGTTTCAGCAATAGTTGCATTGATGAATATTTTTCTTGAATACTTGTAGCGTGGGCTACAGGATTGCAGCTTTTTCATTCCCATTGTGCAGAAGAACAGCTTTAAGACTTACCTTACTGGAGTCAATGAAAAATCTCCATTCATTAGGATCATAGTCACAGCCGATTTCCTGCACAAGCCATTAATAGTGTTGCAGTAACATACAGTATTTTTTTGTGAATAAAATTTTGATAACTTCTGGTGACGATCTCGAAAGAAAGATACTCTGATATCTGGAAGGAGAAGATTTCTTTCCCTGTAATCTGGAGGCAAGTAACTCAGCCTTTTCTTTACTCAGATCTAAATCTCGTACCAAGTCGTTTAAACTTTGTTGGCACTATAAATCTGGTTTTGTATCTTGATCAATTGGAACATATGTTTGATCTTCTACAATTTCTCCAGAAATCAATGTAGAATCATCATCTGAACTAAAATATTCACTTATTGTAGTAGCTAGCTTCCGTACTGGAGTATATTCATCATGTGGTGCTGGTTTCAACGCTGATGGGCTATTTTGATGAACAATTTTAGATTTGTGTTTCTTTGAAAATCCAGCCACATTTGTTAGGCAGAAATAATAATCATCAAAGTGATTTGAGGGCTCACACCACATCATTGGAACAGCAAATGGCATTTCCTTCCTCTTCCCATTTAACCAAGCTGTTAACATTGTGTTACACTGCGTGCAGCAAATATGAAGGGCCCAATCTTTATCTGGTCCCCCACTTTGCATCCAAAATAGTATCGGTAGTCTTGCTTCATCGTTACTGCTGCTTCTATTTTTCTCCGTTATGCCACTGGTGTGAATTGCCCACAAACATAACAAAATATGTTGGGACTGTTTACACATCTGCATCTAGAACTTGAAGCCATGACAAGATTTCAAATACTAACTTGAGCAAGCAAAAGATACACAATGGGAGATCCATATCATAAGGTTCTTATCAGAGCAAAATTTTGATAAACGTGTTATATTCTTTACCAGTTATCAATAGCAGAAAAGTTATCACAAATAAGTATGTATTAATCTGAAAATCTGAAAAAATCTGAGAAAAAAACCCGGTAATTAGAATTCAATGATATTTGAGCTTCAATATAGTCTACTTTATATATATATCAAAAATGTTAATATATATTAAATATATATATATTATTTATTATATATATATATATATATATATATATATATATATATATATATATATATATATATATTGAATATATTAAAAATTGCATATTGGTACAATATTGAGCAAAAGTGTGAAATGGCTTGAAAAGGAAAATTCAAATTACACAAAACTAGACGTGATATTCAAATTCTAAAGACAAATTTGTAATCAGCGCCTAAACTCATCTAGAATCACCTATTTTTTGCTCAGTAACAAAATGTCTATTCCCTAAGTGTAATCAATCCTGTCTTTGGTCAATATGATTAATCATAATCAATCATAATTATTAAATTTGCCTTTGGTAATTAAAATTAATCATAATAAATCGCAATTAATCATAATTAATCAATCCTTATTTGGTCTCGCGAATTAATCATAATCAATCACAATACACTTAATTTTTTACTATCAATTCTACCATGTTTTTCTCTCACATCCCCAATGGTATCTCTCTCTCATCTGGTGTGGTACCATCTGGTTTCAAATACGCTGCTGTTCGCCCACTCCTTAAGAAATCTAGCCTAAACCTCAAGGACCCCCAGGCTACCGCCCAACTTCTCAACGCCCACGCTTTTCTAAAGTTCAGGCTGTTGCTGCACAGGATTCAAGATCTCGCCATTCTCGAACATCGATGAGATCTGTCAGTCGGTGGTGGGGGGGATGGGGCTGTGAAAGCTCCTTCTATGCATGAAATCTTGTAGGATGTCAGGTGTAGTATGGGCAACATGCTGCAGCTGACATATGGAAGATTTCGTGCCTCCCTGGACCCAATGGCTGCAGAAGATCAGCGGCATAAATTTTAGACACATTTTCATTTCTTATATCTTCACGAATCGCTTCTTACAAGCTTTATTCGGGAGCTGCCTTCGTTAGTTTTCGCTTTAAATTATAAAACAAAATTTCAGTCTTGCTTTTAGGCAGACACATATACTCTCAACTCGACGGAATACAAAATCGTATCCGACTATGAACTACTAAGTGTTGGCCTAGAGATAGGTCCTGTCAGATACGGAACCCTGGTGCTTTACAGACCCCCTGCCCAACTCTTAGAACAGGACAGGAGTCTGTACCAGCTGTTGTGGGGGAGAGGTGGAGGATATGAACTTCACGGAAGAAAAAATAGAAAAAAAAGATCACTGACCTAATGACGAATAAGTCACCTGGCCCGGATTGGTTTCTACCTAAAGTGTTGAAAGAAGTATGCGATCAAGTGTCACGACACCTGAGCGCCATCTTCAACATGTCAATCCGGACCGAATGCGTTCCTAGAGACTGGCGTGAAGTGGATGTGACTCCTATCTTCAAGAAAGGAGACCGTAGCCAACCGTCGAACTACCGACCTATCAGTCTGACTTCGATAATCGGTAAACTCATGGAAAGCAGTATGGTGGACAAAATGACGTCGCATTTAGAGTCAAACCTGCTACTGAGGAGTTCCTAGCATGGCTTCCGAAAGCAACGGCAATGCCTGACGAACCTTGTGGAATTCTTTCACTTCGTCTTCAGTGAGCACGATCGGGACAAGGCGGTGGATGTGGTCTACTTAGACTTTCAAAAAGCCTCTGATAAGGTACCACACCGCCGTCTTCTCCGGAAAGTGCGAGCGCTGGGCATAGGCGGAAAAGTAGCAGGCTGGATAGAGAACTGGCTAAGTGGCAAACGGCAACGGGTGGTGGTGAATGGACAAGCTTCTGAGTGGGTGTCCGTTACTATCGGAGTGCCTCAAGGTTCTGTCCTGGAACTACTACTATTCATTATCTACGTCAACGACTTGGATGGTGACATGGTTGCCAAGATTTCTAAATTTGCCGACGATACCAAGCTTGGTATGAACGTTGCAAATGATAGAAATACTGCTCGCCTGCAAGATGATCTCTGGAAGATTGGGGAGTGGTCTGATACGTGGCAAATGCCTTTCAACGTAAACAAATGCAAAGTGATGCATATCGGCCACCGAAATCCCCAATCACCCTATATCCTTAAGGGCACTGCTCTTGAATCCACCGACATGAGAAGGATTTGGGTGTAACTATCAGCAGTGACCTCAAGTTCTCAAAACAATGTATTAAGGTGGAGAAGAACGCCCAAAGGATGTTAGGGTATATAAAGCGACAGTTTGGATATCGGAGCAAGGAGATAGTACTCTGTCTGTACAACTCCCTTGTCCGACCGCACCTGGAGTATGCTGTACAATTTTGGAGTCTTTCGTTTAGAAAGGACATGGGGAGATTGGAACGCGTCCAAGCCAGGGCAACCAAACTGATTCCCTCTATCAGGCATATGAGTTATAATGATAGACTAATGGAATTAGATATGTTCACGCTGGAGATCCGGAGACTACGTGGTCAGCTTATCGAAGTGTTTAAAATACTTCCGAGGCTTCGACAGACTGGACTACGGGGATATTTTCCAGCTCAGCGAGGGGAGAATAATAAATCACGGCTACAAACTTGAACTAAAGCCCGTGATCTGCGTGGGAAATTCTTCACATACAGTATTTGTGGTAGTTGGAACGCACTTCCAACGGAAGTTGTCAACAGTGAATCTGTTGACCAGTTCAAGTCAAGACTAGATAAATTTTTGCGAAATCACCGTTAAAATCCTCGCGAGTGATCTTCGAGGTTGCCAATGGACACCTTCGAGGATTGCGCCAAAAGTACCCTCCTTGTATGGACCGTAGGGTCTTCTGCGGTACTTATTTTTCTTGTAGCCCCCCCTTCCCCAACCTCGTTTGCCGAGACTCTTAGATAGAGATCTTTTATCCGCTTACGACATCATCATTACTGGATGGAGAACCGACAACTTCCTGAAATCCAATCATAACAAAATTAGGTCGACAGGGGTTGCTACTCCATTGGATGTGGCTCGCTACAAAACTATTGCCCCTTTTCTTCACTGTTAACAATCTCGGTTTCACCTTCAATATTCATTTCTCTCCCAAAGACCATGTTGCTAACATCTGCAAATCCTCTCTCTGCTTTCTCCTTCATCTTAGCCGCATTCGCCCCCACTTTGATCACACATCAGTTCCAAGATTATCATTCACGCTTTCGTTACCTCTTCCCTCCGACGCCAGAGCACGCCTTTACTTTTTCTGTTTTGAATTTTTGTCTCTCTTATATCTATCTATCTATCTATATATATATATATATATATATATATATATATATATATATATATATATATATATATATATATATATATATATATATATATATATATATATATCTTCTTTTGTTTGATACCTTTTTTAATATGTCTAGGCTAGCGAATAGGCCGTTTGATTTCGGCGACCTCGCCTTTGGTTTCCGTCGCCAGATGAGCGCCTCCTAATCAAAAAAGAAAAAAAGAAAAGCCTCGATTACTGTAAATCCCGTCTCGCTGGGTGACAAGCTTCCACTTTTCGACCCTTCCAACATGTTCGAACTTTCCAGCCGCTGCTCTTCTCTACCGAGAGGGTTCCCTCGTGCTTCCCCCTGTTTCGTAATCTGCGTGTCTGACTACTTGATCCATAAAGTTTTGAACACCGCAGTCTCGTCCTACCAGTCTTCCTCACTGAACTTACCCATGCCCCTTACAGCTCTATATTCCGGTTTTAACCCCTTACTGCTTTCTCCTCGTAGTCATCTGTGCTGAGTGGGTGGTCATGTTTTCTCGATATTTGCTTCTAAAATGTGGCATGATCTGCCTGTTGTATAGACTCCTTCCCGTCTCTTGTTTCCTTCCAACGTGCTTTGAAGACCCACCCCTTAACCCTCTGTAAAGGTCTGTGGTCTTAAGGAGCACTATCAAAAATACCTATTATTATTGTAATTTGATTAGAGATGATATATAATGAAGCCCCCTCCCATTTTTCCAAGCGGCACTGCCCAGGTGTAGCTGAATGAAGACGAGGTGGTAAAATTCTCTTTTGAGACTGATTCAAGTTTGTAGGTAAAGAGTGGCTATACCCCTCGTTGAAATTAGTTCCTAGGGGGGCTTGTAAAACGCCCTCCTGGCCCGAAATAAATAAAAGAGGAACTTCGAGATAAGAATCCTTGCCACTCGTGATTGTTGTTCTTTCCTCGTGTTCACTCGTATTTTCTTCTGTCTGTGCCGCCTCTTCCCGAACTTCTTTCCGAATGAAACAAAATCTTGGGTCGGAATTGAATTTCCAGCCACGATCAGATTATCTTTCCAAACGTCATTTGTGGTTTTCAAGGTAAGGAAATGAGTCATGTCCATCTGAACTTATGATGGAGGAGATTCGAAGAAAAGTTGTATTTTTTTTTTTTTTTACCGGATCTTTATATTTTCAAGTGATAAACATTTTCTGTTAGTATAGGCCTGGGGACGCTACTACTCCAAACCAAGGGGCTGTATCCAAAATAACCAATTGGTAGAGTTCTTTTGTGAGCTGTAAGTTTGATCTGTTGGATACAGTCACTTGCTTGGCGTAGATGAGGAGCGCCTCCTGGCTCTAGCCGATGCAGTGTGAAGGAGGCTCCTCATTGCTGTGGTAACCGCATACCATGACTGCATACAATGCAATTTACCTTCCCGCTCAACTTTTAATTATAATGTAAAGTTGGAAAGTGTGAAGTTGCATGTACTATTTTAATTAAAGAAGCCAATGTCCTATCTACTAGAAAATATGCTTTATCTCTGGGAAAGAAGGTAGGTCAAATAATTGAAAGAACGAAGTTTCTCTCGATCAAGCTCTTTTACATGTGAGAACGCTTCGTTTTCTTCTCTCAGCGGTGCTTGTGACAGGAGTAACGGGCTTCATCGCATCTCACGTCGTGAAGTTGTTGCTCGAGGAAGGGTATCGAGTCAAAGGAACCGTAAGATCCATCAAAAATATTGCGAAGACAGAGCCTCTGAAGAAGCTAGTGCCCGAGGCGAAATTTCCATTGGAGTTAGTGGAAGCTGATTTGACGAAAGATGAAGGATGGGATAAGTAAGTGATCCATTGAAATAAAATATAATTTCGGTATACTTTTTTAAGATTTATTTTTATATGGTACGTATGGTATGTATATACCAATGTTTTTGACGGCATTTTGCTTGCTATTTTTAAGTTAGCTTATCCGTTTAACCTTTTGCCTGCCATGTGCATCACTAATGATATACGTTCAAGTATTCCATAACGGCATTATTCCATCTTAGGTTTCTGAATTAATTCCACCTTTAGGGCGATGGAAGGAGTGTCCACTCTAATCCACATGGCTAGCCCTTTCCCCAATGTGGCTGAAGTGAGCGTCAAAGAAGAGGATGTAGTGCTCCCTGCAAAGGAAGGGACGCTCAGAGTACTAACTGCAGCGGTTAAAGCCAATATCAAAAAGGTTGTTCTCACATCATCCATAGTGTCCATATTTGGTGAGTTTCTTGAGTGTCACTAAGATTTTTTTTATTTAATTAAAAAAAAAACAGCCATTTCCTTTTCCATTAGAGATCAATAGAAAAAATGGCGTGTAACCTTCCTGAATCTACTTACCATTTCGCAACGATTGCAGGGTCTTTTGCGGGGGCAACGGTGTCGGGAACCTCCACGTCGTTGTCAATGATCCTATTTTCTTGGGTGAACTTTTCCCCGTATTGCGTGTTTTTACTCTCTATCCCTTTCCTCTTGTCTCCTTTATCACGGCACAATCGGGTATCTTTTCCGCTTTATGTGCTCGCAAAAGCGGGTTGCAGAGGTGGGTGGGCTTTACCCAAAATAGTACCTCCTAGATATGACCAGCAATATCTTTTAAGGTACTACTATTCCTTGTGACTTAGCTTACGAAAAGAAATCTCCCCATTTTTCAAATAAACGACAGCTCTCCGGAAAAAATGGGATTGCGGGGTTATCATCTACCCTCAATCGGAAATAGGACAAATAGGCTAAGCGATTGTTTTCATTTTCCCCTTCCAGCTGAAAGCGGCGATGGGGAAAAAGACTACACAGAAGAAGATTGGAGTAATCCCGATAGTCCAACTATTGACCCTTATTCAAAATCCAAAGTTTTAGCTGAGCAAGCGGCGTGGAATTACCTGAAAGAACTCCCAGGTGACTGTGTTCAGGAGAGAAGTCTTATGTAGGAATGGGTGAAATTGTTAAGGGCTGCTGATTCAGTAGGATGGGTTAATTTTTTAGTCAGTTGGTAATGTTGGACAACATTTACTTGAAACAAAGTATTTTATATTTATTTAAAATAGCATAAACCATCGAGAGCATCTCCACAAGAAGTTGTTTGAAATGACGTTAATAAAGAATGGTAAAATTCGGCGAAGTGAAAATATATGGAAGGTAGAGAGGGTGAGTGAAAAAAGAAGACTTTCGGGTGGGCGCTATGAGACAAGGAGGGGTTCACCTGTACCTGCCCACGTTCAAGGTTGTATGTTTCATTGGGAGCAGAAGGTTAACATACCTGAAGGATAATACATGCCACACAGTGATTTGTAAGGATGAAGGTGGCTAGCTACTTCTTAAAATTTCATTCCACGACGAGGCCAAAAGCTTTCATATTTTTACTCCACCATTTATAATATTTTTAAAATTATGGAACATAATGAAATATGCGAAGGGTTGTCGCTGTTATAATTAAAACGTAGGCTTTCAACCATCAATAAAGCAAGTAGTCCTGAGTGACCAAACTAGATGCTGCAAATTAAATAAATATTAGCAGTAATTTAGATAGAACTCTGGGGATACTTAGCAACTGTAACTTTAATAAGATTATAATTACTCATATTGACAAGTAAGCATTAATTTAATGTTTTAAATTAGATGATTCATGGAACATTTCAATGGGAAGGCGGGATTTGTTTTGTGAAAATCTTTTCTCAATTTAAGATCTATTTAAGCATCTTTTAAACTTTTCTACAATGGTAGATGTAGATAAGAAATCGTGGACTGAGGGCCGGTGTTGATCCATTTCTGAAGTTTAGATAGGTAGTTTTGTGTGCCTATGACCCTAAGAGTTCAGGCATATCAAATAGAAAAATAAATAGGTAATTTTTTATATAAATTTAAAATGAGCCAAAACTTATATACCCCTTCAGAGAGGAAAGGGGTTCTCAATAACTGTTTTTTGATTTCCCGTGCAAAGGCAACCGAACCTGGCTACCGAACTAGAGAAGGTTGAAGAGAGTTGTGTGTTCTGGGCTATTGACCACCGGAGTAGGCTATTGGGTATATTTACCTTCCACCAAATTTCACCTCTTTAACTTAGCCATTTTTTACAAACCCATGCTTTACAAACAACTAATTATTAAATACTCGTTTTAAACTAATTAAGTATAGGTATTCATTGTCCTCAATATTTCATACCTGTTTAGGGTGGTAGAAGTATCAAGAATGCACACTTAAATGGTTAAATAATAGGGGATGCAGATGGCAGAAGTAATGCGAGCCACTACACTCACCTAATCAGTGTAAAACTTGTTACCCTGTCTTGAACCTTGAATCTCCTTGCAGTTGTTGTTTTTTACCTCCTCGTTAACTAAATATCGTTAATTTCTTCAAATTAAAAGACTTTAAAGGTAGCAAAAAGTTGTTCATAGATTGTAAAAACTGTTCATAATTTTTAGGACGCGTTTAAAAATTTTGAACTTCCCTGTCACTATTTGCAAGGTTAAATACACTGTTCTTCAGTGCCCTTTGATATTTTTACTAAATTGTTGTAAGTGTTGTGACATGATTTTTCTTCTGTTGACAGACGAAGAAAAATTCACTCTCTCTGTTATCAATCCCTCGTTCGTGCTGGGACCCATTTTAATGGAGAGTCATAAAGAATCCACCTCAGCCATTTTTCTAACCCAAATGCTGAACAAAGCCTACCCTGCTGTCCCTAAAATGCCGCTGAACATCTGCGATGTGAGAGACGTAGCAAAAGCACATATTAAGGTATGTTCAGGGCAAAAAAAAGAACCGGTGACGCAAGAAAAAGAAATAGCGATTGGAGAAGGTAGCATAAGAAATTCCCAGAGGTGGGCGCGATTCGAAAAAATTTAAGTCCGATTACCGATTCGCCAGCTCGTCAAGTCCGATTAGCGATTATCCCATTCGATTAAATATTTAAATGCGATTCGATATTTTTAAAAGCGATTCAATGTTTTTAAAGTGATTTTCAATGTTTCTAAAGGGAATTTAATGCTTTTTTTTTTTACCCTAAATAAGCAATTTCTAACTAATACAAATAGAAACCAAGCTTTTAAAATAAAAAATAAACATTTTATTTTAATTAAAATATAATATAACAAAATTAAACTATACATTACATATTACACAAAATACACACAGTAATACTAATATACTGTCTAAGAAAAAAAATAGGGTCAACTAACAACTTTGTTCCATATATATCATAATATTTAAAGTTTTCCACTCCACTCTACTCTACTTTAAGACCGCCAGCTTAGTGCTCGTCTTCCTCCTCCACCTCGTGGGCCTTCTTGAGGAGTTGGAGGTTGCCTTACATGAAGACGAGGGCCTCGAAGTTCGGTGATGCGAGGGCAGCCCTCTTAGGCCTGAGGATGTCCGAACCATAGCTGAACACGCGCTCGACCGAGGCGGAGCTCGGGAGCGGCGTGTTATACTCGTACTTGAGGAAGTGTTACCCAAGCATCACGGAACTCGAGCGGGAAGAGATTGGGCGAGAGCACCGGGTTCCCTCTCAGCGGCTTTCTCGACCAGTTGTTAACCTCTTCCCTGACCTTATCCTCGAGGCTCTCCTCTTGCTGCCCATCCTCCATGGCGAACAGGTAGTCCGTGCTCTTGGGGCCTGGCTGGGGTCCCTGCTGGAGGCAAGGTCTAGGTGCTCGTCAGGCCAGGCGAAAGCGAGAAAGTCCCTGATGAGTTTGTCCTTCACCAGGTCGCAGTAGACCTCATTTTCCTGTCTCCTGCAGATGTCCCTGACCGGGGCGAGCTTGTGGTGGGGGTCTATCCATCGATAGGTCCATATCCACAAAGTGGTGGCTGAACCTGCAGTAGAAGAAAAGTTTTAAAACAAATTTTTAAATATATCAGATTTGTGAACTGAAAAATTAAATTTCATTACACTGATTTTAGTTATTCAAATGAATCAGTTGACCAGCAAGGATTATAATTATTTAATAATAATATAATATCAGAAGAAAAAGCACTTAAGTTTTAACTCACTGCGATAAAATATAATAATATAAAAATTATAATAAATAATATCATAATATGATTAACCTACCATCAAAGCCCTTTGTTCCAAACTGGTGGAGGAGGTAGGCCACCAGGTTCTGGGCATGGACAATGCTGTCGTCGCACGAAATCACCTCTAGGGAGTCTTTGAGCACCTGGAGGTGGGGGAGAAGGCACCCTAGGTTGCCTTCTCCTCGCCCTGGAGTACGTCTAGGCAGGCGGCGAGGGGGGCAGTCACCTTGACGTACTCCGACCAGATCTGCACGGTCCTGCTTGATGTGTGGCAGGGGATGGGGGTGCTGCCGTTGACAGATCTGGTTCAGCTTCTTCCTCTTTTCAAAGTCAAGCACCTCGGTCAGCAGGCACTTTTAGGCGTCGTGGCTAGAATTCCACCTGGTGACGCCAGGGGTAACAAGCTTCTTGCCCAGAGCGGATTTTATATCATTGGCGGTCACTGTCTTTCTGTTCTGGGCGTTCCACACGCTCTGGGCCTTGGCGGCAGGCTTGTTGAATTCCGGCCTGGGTTGCGTGGTCCAGACGGGCACGTCCTCTACAATCCTGGAAGACAGCAGGTTCACTGTGTGTTCCGCACAGCGGAGATGCTGCTTGGAGAGCTGCACCACCTCTTCCTGCTGGTTCACTGCCTCCAGGGCGTCTGGCACCAGGATGGTGCTGGTGTGCACCATATCTGGGTCTACCACGTCTTGTCCTTGCTACTCGGCATCCCGCTCGATGTTTCGGTTAAATGCCCGGATGTAGTTCGCTCTATTGTCAGTAGTGGTGCTGACAACATGAAAAGCAAAATAATGTTTTAAAGCAAAGTTTAATTTCATTTATCAGTATGAACTTGAAGTATGATTCCAAAGTCAAAACGATAATAGTCATCACTTCGTTATTTTTGCAGATTCCCTCAGTTCTCTTCAAAGTATTAACGACAAACATACATACCATATTTTACGCAGACTACAGCACCAAATTCATACAGTATTACAAAATAAAAATGTACAATTTTTCTGGATACCTGGACAAAAACAAAGTCAAATAAGCAAAATATCTTAGCGTTTACACACCTTTCTTTTGATTTCGAATTCGTCGTACAGCTCTGAGATCGCCTCTGCCAGGTAGGTCCCCGTCTGGCTCACAGTGATCTCCTTGATCTCGAGGACGGCAGACTGCCTCTTGAAGGTGACCTTGTCCAGCCATGTCACAGTCATCCCCAGGAAGGCCCTGTTGTTTGCCGACCAGCTGTCAGTCGTGGTGGCGACGAACTCCTGTTTGGCGAGGAGGTCCATCAGGTCGTCCTTGGCCTGGTCCCCCATCGCCCTGATGTCACGGGTGAGCTTCTACATGGGGAAGACTTTAAACTGTGGGCAGGTGTACGCCCACAGGTCTTTATTGTGTTCATTGTCTGTCTCTGAGACAGGTTTCATGCAGCCAATGAAGGACCTGAAGCAAAATTAGAATAAATTTAAAATTACAAGATTTTTTTTTATTCCTAATATCATTTTTTATATGAGTGTATGAGAATATAAATTGTTAAAACATGTTTAAGAAGTAAAAACAGAAAACTATTAACAGTTTAAACCATCTATATTCAATTTAATGAATTTATTAATATTATTCAATCGTTCAGTGTCTAAACTGAATTTCACATTTCAAAATTAAAACACTTAAAAATAAAAATATATTGATACTTAAACTTGAAAAATTAAAATTACTCACCTATAGTACAGGTCAAGGCACTTGTTCTAGGAGAACTGCTCCTTGAAGCTCTCCTCGAGGCTGGACTGCCTCCTGGAAGGACTTGTGGCGGCCGCGTTTGCTCGCGCCCTCGAGATCTAGCCTTGAGGTCGTGGTAAAAACAAAAATAAATTAAAATTCTTTAAGACTGTTTAGTCTTTGTCAAATAATTATGAATCCTGGTAAAAAAGGTCTTTAAATAAATTATTAAATAAAATAAATTTGAAGTCCCCTTCAGGTTTAAAGTTGTTACCTGCTGAATTTTGAGTGTCTAGGAATGGTGGTCTAGCCAGGCTTCTTACTAAGCCTGTGAAGGATACTTCGGTATGGCACCGATACAAAACTGACGTTTTCTAAGATGTAGAAGAATAATTTCGAAACTGGGTGAAGGACCAATCGCCTTGATCTGGTCCTCCATCGTCTCTCACCGAATAATAATCCTTTTTCTTTCCTTATGGAGCTTATTTATAGCCTGGCGACCATCCCATCTAAGGGAGAAGGGGCGATGCCGCAGAGGGAAAAGCGAGGGATGAGGGGAGGGTGGCACCGCGGTGCCCAGGTCGGCTTCTTAATTAGAGGCACCGACGACCGTCACAATCCTTGGTGTTCTATTTTTTCAACTGGCACCGCTTTTTGTGGTGATTTAACCGCGGGCCTCCGGACCTCGTAGGTAATCGGATCCTTTGAGCGCTGCGTAATGGCCTTTATTGGTCCCCTTGTTACAGCAGCTCGCTCCCGACTATCTATTAGGTGGGGAGATCAAAAGGATAGGCCATTTGACTGTTAGTTAGCCGGCTAACGTTCTCACGTCTCTCCTCATGTGGCTCGATTCTCTCGCTTTTTCCGAAGGGGGACTTTACCGTAAATGTCCGCCTGGCCCTCCGTGTGGCTTTATGTAATAATTCCTCTACAGGTTACATCGCATCGATATGTTGGCAGACCCATGTAGACAAAATCTGGAAGAAAGTTCAAAAGCTATTGGAGAAATCCAATGGCTTTACAGCTCCCAACATTGTTCAGGCCGGAGAACTGTTGGGCAACTTTCTGAATATTTCAAATGTTTTGGACGGATCGTTTGCCTATATTTCAAGCCTAGACAACTATTCTATCCAATTCCAGCGTTTTAGGCTCGAACAGGAGCAACATCCTATCAAAATATGGAGCCTAACATGGATAATGAGCCTTATAACCAGCTCTTTTCTATCCATGAGCTCCATAATGCACTGAATCACTGTGGATCCACTGCACCCGAATCGGATGGCATTTCCTATGATATGATTAGGAATATGCATCCATCCCTCCTCTCACATTTGCTGGACATCTATAACTTCATCTGGATTAGGGGCTGCTTCACTTCTATGTGGAAGGAGGCTGTGGCTTTAACTTTCCGAAAACAGGAAAGGATGGGACGGAGCCACTCATTAACGCCCCATTGCCTTTCCTAGTTGTCCATGTAAAATATTTGAGAAGATGATAAATACAAGACTCTTCTGGTTTTTGGAGACAAACCATCTTATATCTCCTTCTCAATCAGGGTTAAAAAAAAATGGTATCATCGACCTGCTTGTTAGAATGGAGTCTTATATAAGAGATGCTTTTTCAAAGAGGCAGCATTCTGTTGCTGTTTTTTGATATTGAGAAAGAATATGATACCACTTGGAGGCGTGGTATCCTTAAGCAACTCCATGATTGGGGCGGGGCTTTCTCCCCAGGTTTGTCGAGAAATTCCTCATGTGGCGCAGACTACGTGTAAGAGTTGGAAATGCCCTATCAGAACCCGTAGAGCAAGTTGAGGGTGTGCCAAAGGAAAGTGCCCTCAGTGTTACCTGCTTCTCTGTGGCCATCAATAGCATTATCGCAAATGTCCCAGCTGAGATTTCCTCAACTCTATATGTGGAGGACTTAGTGCTTATCTGTTTATCGCCTAGACTAACATTTGTCATCCGTAAGCTACAGCGGGCTATAAATACCGTAGCTGATAATGCTTCTTCCAAGGGCTTCTGCTTTTCAGCAGTTAAGATCAAGGGTGTCCACTTTTACAATCATAGATCGGTGACATGGGACCCTCTCCATCTGTCACTCTATAGTGTCCCTGTCAACTTTGAGCCCCATTTCAGATATCTAGGGGTGATCTTTGATTCGAGGCTTTCTTGGAGGCTCCATTTGGACGCTTTGAAAAGGGCTTGTCTGAAGAATGGACATAGTAAAATTATTGTCACACACTTCTTGGGGAAGTGATCGAGGCACCCTGCGGTTTCTGTATTCAGCATTTGTCCAGTCAAAGCTATGCTATGGGTCACAGGTGTACTCTTCTGTCTCGCCGTCCATCCTTGAAAAATTAAATACTGTGCGTAACCAGGGTGTGCGCCTGGCTTCTGGAGCCTTCAAGTCCTTCCCTGTAGCGAGTCTCTATGCAGAGAACGGGGCTCTTCCTCTTATTTTTCACAGGCTCAAGTCTAACTTCAAATATATTTTTAGACTTGAGCAATTACCATGGTCGCCAGTATTTCAGTGCACGTTCAACTTGCGAACAGTGGCCTCATATGATAGATTGCCATGCCTAGCTCGCCCCTTTGCTCTGCGCATGACCGAGCACACAGGACGTCTAAGGGGGTTTTCTGTTATTCAGTTTTCTATCCCAACAATTTCCCCATGGCTCATACCACCTGTATTGGTATACAAGGGGCTTACTGGTAGGCCTAAGGATCAGTTCTTGCCTGTAGCCTTATGATCACCACTCCTCCCACCATTCGCCTAGCACCTTTGTGTTCACCGACGGGTCCAAGTTATTGGACGGAGTTGGAGCTGCTGCCGTCTTCCTATCTAAGACCGCATTGGTTCACCTACCAAGTGCAGCTTCTGTTTTCACAGCAAAACTTGTTGCCATTCTTGCTGCACTCTTTGTTATTGCTTCTATGACATCTGGTTCTCTTACGATTTTCTCTGACTCCCTTAGTTCTCTGGAGGCACTGGGTACTTTTGTTCCGAGCCATCCGCTGGTTTCGAAGATCCAGCGGTGCCTTTTTTATCTTCCTCTTATTCATGAGATTTATTTTTGCTGGGTGCCCAGACACGTGGGCATCCTAGGTAAGGAAACGGCAGATGCTGCGACCAAGGAGGCATCATCATTGGGGACAGCCCCATCAGCCCCAGTCCCACTTTATGATGTCTACTCCCTCATCACCGAATATGTAGTCGGCTTATGGCAGAAGATGTGGGACGAGCTTCCTCGCACCAAGCTCCATTCCATAAAACCTTCAGTCCTCCCATGGCCACGTACCATGAGACCACGTAGACTGGAGGTTATTTTGTGCCGACTGAGGATAGGTCGTTGCCTCCTCACTTATGGGCACTTGATGAATGGGCAGCTCCCACCTTTCTGCATCCTGTGCGGGGTGCAGCTGTCCATCCTTCACATCATTGCCGAGTGTCCGCTTTTGAGAAATCTTGGGAGGAGTGTCCTCCCTTTCATTACCCCGTAAGGGGCGCGACGATTTGCCATCCTGACCGCCGTGCTGACGGGACTCAGCACCCCAATCCGACCCCAGCTTAGCCTCTTCTCCTTCCTTCAAAACACTAGTTTCCTCGTTTTTCATACAACCTCTCCCACAACTTTCTCTGGTCAGCCTCTAATTTCACAGGGTAGATTGCTAACCTTCTTCTCAGCCAACCATCCCAGATAGGGGCTGAGGGGGGAGGGGACCATGTTCCATAACCCCTGAGCTCCGGTCCTGGGTGGTTGCTTTTTAACAACCTGCTTCATCCCCACCCATACCTTCCTCACACCCCTTTTCCTCTCCTCTTCACATTCTATCAATTTTACGCCGTGTTCAAGGTGGAGCCGCCATGCCGATGGACTGCCAGGCCACCAGGCAGGAGGAGTGGTCCCAAATGGCGGCGCCTGGCTCTGCCGGGCCTGTAAGCACCTCTTGCAGTGCGGGCTAACGCGAGAGGTGATGCGCTATTGCGTCCCGCAGAAAATTAAGGGTCACCATGCCAGATAATGAACAAATAAAAAATCAACCCTCAACTTCCCCTTGCTCATCAACGGAGCCGCCCTCGGGCAGCTCCGCCTAAAAATGGAGGTTTCCCCCCTCCTGTGCTAGCGCAGGGGACCCTCCATATCTCTGTAACCGGAGAGAGGCTAACTCCTCTCCTTCGCTTACGGGTGTAGGAGACTTTCCCTCACCCCCTTCTCTGGAGGTGCTTTCGAGCACCTCCCCTTTTCCAGTAGCAGTCCCCTCTGTTCTTTCCAAGGGGACTGCCAAGAAAGCCAGCAGGCAGCCCTTAGCCAGCCGGTTCACATCAAAGTGGCTCAGTCGGGCAAACCCCCTTAGGGGGAAGAGGGAAGCCAGGCCCCTTCGGTCGCTTCCCTCAAAAGACCTGCTAGCAAGAATATTAAACCTTGCCGGGGTCAAGGCCTTTGCCTACCTACACAAGGATACTGACGATACTGCCAACGGGACCTGCGATGTCTTGGGGGGGGGGGGGGGATGGCCAACTGGAGGCCCACCTGAGGTAGACATGGTCCTTGAGGCAACCCAGCCTCAGACGGTAGGGCCTTCCATGGGGGGAAAGCCGGGCTCGGTTCCAAGCACCGAGCCCGAATCCGCCCCTATGCAAGGTCCTCCTCAAACGGCTAGGGTTTCCGAGGTAGTACAAGAAGGGGAGGGATCTCCTCCGACTGGTGCCCCCACGAATACCAAGACCTTCTCCATTTCGGAGAAGGACCTTGCTGAAGCCGGTCCATCTGGCCTGTGGGAAGGGGGTTCATTCCTCGCCCTCCTCTCCAAAAAAGAAAAAGACTAAAAAGACAAAGAAGACTCGGGGCTCTTCTCCATCCGCGGGGGCTGTGGGGACGGGTGGGTCTGCTGCCACTTTGGCAAGCGACCAAGCCAAGACCGGCACATCCGGCCCCTCTGCCCCACCAGGTACGGAGCTCCTGACTATGACAAAGACGAAAAGTGCACAGGGCGGAGCCTCGATGAAATAGGGGGCCCTGATGCAGAGGTTACCTGGCGTTTTTGAGGCCGCTGGCTTTAAACGCTTGCTCGTTATTCATTCCACTGATGGCACCATGTTGGCAAAGGGCAACATGATCCATCGGAGGAGAGGATTAGCTAGTACAATTGGTAGAGAGCCAAGGGTGACCCGTTTCTCGGACGGGAGCCTTCTGGCGAATGCGGCGAATCCCTCCGAGGCGGCCGAGATAAGTGCTCTTCGGACACTTCATGGCCCCCCGGTGAGTATGACGCCGCACTCTACCATAAACTTTGTGAAAGGAGTAGTTTATGCGAGGGAACTCGTTGACTACTCTATTGAGGACATCACCTTAGAGCTGGCCGACCATGGGGCGGTCAAGGTCAAACGTGTGATGAGAAAACAGGGAGGGGCCTCGATACCCACCCCTACACTCTTCATCACGTTCGACTGTGACAAGCTGCCTGAGTCGGTGCGTGCCGGTTGGTACCACTACCGCGTAAAGGCATTCGTGCCACTGCCACGGCGGTGCTATTACTGTCACCGCTTCGGCCATACGAATCGTTCTTATAGTAATGCAAAGTTGGGGTCACCCGAAGTTTGGGTAAATTGCTCCAAGGCCGCACACGATAAGTCCAAATCAGGTGTGGCCAAGTGTGTCAATTGCGGAGAGCCGCACCCCGCTTCGAAGCATTGAGGTGCTTATCTCCTTGAGAAAGAAATCCTGGCCGTTTAGGCCCAGGATCGACTCTCATTCCGCGAGGCTAAGGACTTGGTCCTGGCGCGCCCGGCTCTGCCTGGGACGTCATATACCTCAATAGTTAGAGAGGCACCCTTTGCTCCTGGCCCATCCCGGCCCAACGAGCACAGTTGTTTCCACGCCCATTAGGAGCCCTTCTGCGGGCTCTACTACACCCGGGCGCTCCCCTGCTAAAGCTGGCGGCAAAGAGGTTTCACACCCAGCCTCGGCTAAAATCAGGGCTCTTCCCTCTTTCCCCAGCGTGACCGTTTCCCGTAAGGCGAAACGGCCACGCGCCTCCACCGAGTCGTTAGACTCACAGGAGGGAAAAACCCCTAAAGTTGGTCGCTAGGCCATCTTCTGGGGTTCCTAAAGCTGTCCCCTGAAAGTAGGACAGCAACAAAGGAGCTTCGGCTCCTTCGCCCACGCCTAGTGGTGGAGCAATTGGCTCAGAGACGGTGGTTCCTCGAAAAGAGGGCACCCCACCTCCAAAGCCGCAACGCCCACCTAAGGTTTGGAAGCGAAGGGAGGAAAAGACTCGCATGGCGAGCCCAACATCACCCAATAAGTCCTCGAAGGCGACAGCGCCTTCAGCGCTTTGTCCGGCCAACTGCGCCCGGGGTTCTGCCTCCGGGAAGCATACGGCCATTCCCGTCCGGGTCTTCTCTCCCAGGAGGACCCCCGCGTCTCGTCTGAGCTAGGCCTGGAAGGCATATTCCTTCAATGGAATTGCCGTGGACTCCGGGCCAACTGGAAGGAGCTGCGGAGGCTCGTCTCGTCCCGTTCCCCGTTAGCTATCTTTCTGCAGGAGACCATGCTAGGCGCGTACCCTCTACCCGCCCGCCCGGGGTATAAGGGTCTTGCGACCCCACCACCACGAGATGGCCGGGCTGGGGGATGCGCGGTTTACACCCGGCATGATGTCTCCGTTCTTCCTTTCTCTTTAGATACCTCCTTTCAGGCAGTATACCTGGATAGGAGGTATACTATCATTTCTGCGTACATTCCACCGTCAGCTGACTTCGACGCGGGGGACTTCCGCCACATCGTGGCACGGTTGCCGAGGCCCTTTCTCTTGCTTGGAGATCTGAACGGCAGGCATCCTCTCTGTGGAGATTACTCAATAAATCCCAGGGGACAAGTCCTTGCCGATCTGATCGAAGAGCTTGAGATGGGTGTCCTAAACGTGGATCAGTTTACGCATCACCCCCCGAGAACCGCTTTATTTTCTTGCCTTGATCTATCTTTGTGCTCTCCGGATGCACAGCCTGATTTTGATTGGGGGTGGTCGATGACCTCCATGGTAGTGATCACTTTCTCATTCAATTATCATTTTCAGGGCAACTGCGGGCCGAGAGCCCACCTCGGTGGTGATTGGCGCAGGTGCGGTGGCCTGCATTTCAGGAAATGACTGAATTCTCTATCTCAGTCGAAGAGTTTAGGTCGGTAGATGAGGCAGTTGAGTTCTTTTCCGGCAACCTCATCGCCGCGGGCCTGAGTACTATTTCTAGAACGTCTGGCCGTTTTGCACGCCGACTACTCCCATGGTTGTCGGCCGAGTGTGAGACGGCCCTCAAACAGAAGCGTTATGCCTACATGCGCTATAAGCGCCGCCCGAACGATTTCACTGTCGCTGAATTTCGTCGGGCTAGGGCTAGGTTCCGGTATATTTCGAAGCACGGCCGTCGCTCTTCTTGGCAGGCATACGTGTCTTCACTTAACGGGAAGGAACCCTAAAGCAGAGGTGTGGAAGCGAGTCAAAAGGATTCGGGGCAAGTTCTCGCAGGACCCCCTTCCCGTTCTCCAGGAGAATGGGACCGCAATCTCGGACCCCGCATCAGTCGGGAATCCTTCGCGACCGCTTTTTTCGCATTCTCCAGCCGGGATGCTGCTCCGCCAGCATTCAATGCACTTCGTGATGTCGTAGAAGGCCACCCACTGGACTTTACCTCCAGAGGTGGGGAACGCTTCAACGACAGGTTTACTGTGAGTGAGTTGCGCTACGCCCTCGTTTCGTGCTCGAACACCGCCCATGGTCCAGGCGATGTCCCTTATGCCAAGCTTCGACACCTGGGTGAGCAAGGCATAGCCTTTCTGTTAGATTTGTTCAACAGGATCTGGGTGGAGGGTCTTCTCCCGGATTCCTGGCGAATCGCTACTGTGCTCTCCTTTTGCAAACCGGGGAGAGATCACTTTACTCCGGCCGGTTTCCGCCCAATCTTTCTAACATCTTGCGTGTGAAAGTTGATGGAGAAATTGGTAAATGTTAGATTAGCCTTTTTCTGGACAGCAGAGGCCATCTGTCTTCTGCATAGTGTGGCTTCCGCAAGTTTCACTCAACGTTAGATGCTCTGCTCCGCCTGGAGAAAGCCGCCTGCTGCACCTTCCTTCGCAGACAACACTACGCCACGGTGTTTTTCGATCTGTAGAAGGTCTATGATACCACATTACGATACGGTATCATGGAGACTCTTCACACGATAGGGGCGAGAGGACGCCTCCCAATTTTTATATCTAAATTTTTGAGAGATCGTCGATTCCGTGGCCGGGTAGGGGGAGACATCCCCTGCCCAGTGGAGCAGGAAGATGATGTCCCGCAAGGAAGTGTCCTCAGTGTCACACTCTTTGCCCTGAGCATCAACGGCATCCCCTCGGTTTCTGCCAAAATATGTTCTCGCTACTCTCTACGTTGACGACCTTTTGATCTCTTTTGGCGCGGCTAAGATGCCAACTCTAGAGTGTCGACCTCAACAGGCATTGAACCGCGTCTCTCGCTATGCCGAAGCGCACAGGTTTTGGTTTTCTTTGACCAAGACTAAGGTGGTGCACTTGTGCCGCAATCCATGGCTCCACTCTGACACAGAATTGTTTCTAATTGGGGTACGCCTGGAAGTGGTTGAATCGCACCGTTTCCTTGGTCTTGTATTTGACCGCAGCCTTAGGGTCTCTCGTACCCACGCTGTGGATATTCTCCATTCCGTAACGTTCAGCGCTTGGGGCGCTGATAGTGCCACTGCCTTACTTTTTTATGGATCTTTTTTTCGTTCGAAGCTCGACTACGGATGAAAGCTTTATGCATCCGCAGCCGAGCGTGTATTGCGGAAGGTGGACTCGATCCACCACACCGGCCTTCACGTGGCGACCGGTGCCTTCCGCACTTCCCCCATTGAGAGCCTACTAGTCGATGCTGTAGACATGTCACTCGCTCTACGCCGTTCACAGTGCATTATTCGCCTGTGCGCGCGAGCTCGGCGCCTCCCTCAGTCGCCAACAGCTCTCACTGCATCCACACCTGATTTCGATGGTGCCTATGCCACCGAGAGACGCCAGTCTTACCCTATTTCTTTGAGGTTTAGGGCTAGTAAACTCCTTCGAGAGCTAGGTATAGCTCTCGGGCTGGTGGCGTCCCTGGTTTTTCATAGGACGCCACCTTGGAGGGTACCACATTTCACTATTTCTCGCTTCGCCTCTGCTCCCAAATCTTCTACAACGCCGGAGGTATTGCGTTCGACCTTTTTGGAGCACACCTCATGTCACGCTGGAACCGTGCCAGTGTATACCAATGGCTCCGATTCCCAAGAGGTGGTCGACTTCTACGCCATATCCCCTTTGTTTGAAGTTAGCGGGGCTCTGTCAGACGCTGCGTCTGTCTTCACGGCCGAGCTGGTTGCAATACACCACTTGGTACGGGAGATTACCCGACGTGCCGGTTCGGAGACCGGATTGTGATTTATAGCGACTCAAAAAGCGCTCTGAGTGATCTCCAGGCATTGGAATCTCCGGATCCCCTGGTTCGCGATATCCGTTACGCCACGGTTTTAGCAAGCCGGGCGGATGTCGAGATTATCTTCTGCTGGGTTCCTGGACATGTAGGAATTGCGGGGAATGAGCGCTCCGATGAGGGCGCCAAATCGTCCGCAAGGACTCTGCGACCGGAGCAGCCTTTCACTCTTCCTCACACCGACTACATGGCAGGAATACGGGCAGCTCTTCGGGCTGCTTGGCAAAGAAGATGAAAGAAGGTCGAAGGGAATTTAAAGTTGCGTGTCATTGCGCCGCGGCTGTTCCCATGGACATACCCACCAATGCCACCAAGGTTTCAGGCTGCTTTCTGTCATCTCCGAATTGGACACACTCGCGGCACGCATCGCCATTTGATGGAGCGCTCGCCTGCGCTCTACTGTGAGACTGCATTGTCCCACACACTGTTCGGCACATTCTTGTTGAATGTCCCAGTAATGGGCGATCTCCACACACGTTAACTGTCCCGGTACCGGGGTGGGTGGGGTCACTACCCCCTGTCCCTTGTACTCGGTCGAGTTCGTGCACATTGACTGGTGGACTTATAGACTTTTGTGGGGAGGCCGGCCTTCTCACCTTTATTTAACTAGGTTTTGTTTTTTGTTTTTTTTGTTCTTTTCTTTGTAGGTCGCACGCTCCTGCGCCGGGGGCAGGCGGACGTCCCCCCGATGCCGGACTTTCTTCCTAATTGTTGCTATGTTCCCTTTTTATTGTTGTGTATTGTTCTTATTTTAAAGTAGCCTAGTGTTAGGCTGTCGCGATTGAGGCGACTTGTGCCCAAATGGGTAATCGCCAGATAGGCTCCTAAAATTAAAAAAAAGAAGCAGATATTAATGGTGCAACTTACGGCCGTTGAGGTGCGCAATAGTAGGAAAATGAAAACAGAAGGATTACTTTGAAGCGTTCACAAGTGTGGCAAGGGAGCAGCGCAGCAGCAGCTTTCTCTCACGACGACTGGCTCTAAACTGGTGCGGCGCGTCACTTAACCGATATGAGACGTGTACGAAAAACTAAAACTAAACACGCATAATACCTACTTTATACTTGTAAAATATAACCTTTTTATTATATGATTTAATAATTAATCATATTTTATGCATTATATTATAGAGAAAATACGAAAGTGTGAATAGAATAGAATAAAACGAAAAAATATTGACTTGAGAAAAGTATAGAAAAATTTATTAAGAAACTGCTATTGCGAAAAACCAAGACTATATCGACCTGGATTAATCGCAAATCGCGAGTCCGATTAATCGGATAATCGGACTTCCGAAGCGGACAGCTCACCTCTGTAAATGCCTGCCTAGCACACATGACAACTTAGTACAACGAAGAAAAAGGGATAAAAATGCATAATGGTTAATAATTTCGAACTTTTCTTATATTTCAAAGAATAATGTTTTATTAAAACCAATAAGGGTTGTCTACTTTTTGGTTGATTTGGGGAGGAGCGTCTCCGCGTACAACATCCCTTTTTGATCGGGATCTAATACTAATTTGAGTGTTGTTTCTGCTTCCCTACCGTCTTTCTTCCTGTTTCTGTTCTCAAATTCTTTAGTATTCTTTGGATTTTGATAGCTATGCATTTGGTCCCGCTTTTCATTTACGTAACCTTGTTTTTTTTTCTGTTTGCGTATTATTTAAGAAGTTTTTGCGCGGGGAAGGGTGCTATCTGACACCTCTCCATCTAAAGGTTGATTTTGGAAGATTTTATGTTAGGGAGATGATGCAAAAGTCTTGCTGGAATTCTGTAATTATCTAAATGGTAAATAAGTCGTACGTATGTAGCTAATGAAATAATCTTGGCAACGATCAACGACGATCTAAGAGAGGAAATTGTGTATGAAGTAGAAGTAAAGAGAGGAAAATGTGTTTATAGAGCGAGAGGGTTTGTACCAGGTTATCTTGTAACCTCAGTTTTTTTCCCTTTTTTCTTCATTATGTCTCTACATTGATTCTCCGAAACTGAGTCAAGATTTCAAGCCCTTTTTTGTCGCTGCATAATTTTTACTGTTGGTGTTTCATTTGATATATGGATTTGAGATTTAGTATTACTACATTGAATTTTTTAAACTTTGTTCTATACGGATTTTTTTTTATCCACTACGGATCCTTTTATTTTTAATATTTTGTCCACTTCGGATCTTTTTACTCTAATTATTTTTAACTTTATACTTATTAATTGTCCACTACGGATCTTTTTTATGATTTGTTTATGTATTATTTTCTTTATTTTTCTTCATTAGCATCATTGTTATCTATAAATCGGGTAAATTGCCTTCCGCGTCTGCAGCTGGCTACTTTTAAAGGTTTGTTTGAAACGTAGATTCAGTAATTCTTCATCTTCGAGTTTTATTTGTCGGGTCACTTCTTCGGGTAGGTATTGGTTAATCTTTTACCAAATATCTTTTGCGCGTTTGTGCAATCATATTTATTGGTTCGACGTCTACAATTTTGTGAAGTATAGTCGATGGGATCCGGTTTTGAAGTGTAACGTTAATCATAAATCTTGTGGCCGTTTGAGCTTGAGCTTTCCTCACCATTGTCTCGCTAGAGACATAAATGGGAATAGCGGGATACAGCAATAATGTTCTCGCTAGTAACATATATAGTTTCCTTTTGCTTCTCGGTAATAGCATTCAGAAACGAAACAACGATTCTAGCGTCCTCTTGGCAGCATTATTTTTTTCTTTAACGTGCGCAACATACTCGGATGATGTTAATTTGAGGCCAAGCACTCTGCCATTTCTGGAGTATGGGTAGAGTTCGCCTTGTATTTGAACATCTGCAGTTTTACGTCGCCCCATCGGGATCATTCTAAACTTGTTGATGTTTGTTTTTATTTTGTTCTTTCTCTCATATCTATGGATGTTCTCAATTTTTCCTCTTGTCCTATTTGCTATAATCTCTTGGGTTGTGATAGCTGCTGGTGACGACCTGTGCTATGTTGTCTGCCAGTTGTATATATTATGCTGATTTTTGACTAGGGTGGGGCAGGTCGCCTGTGTAAATTGCATACAGGGTAGGACTGAGTCATCGTCCTTGTGGCACACCTGTTTCCAGTTCCAATGACTCTCCTTCATTATCATTGATTTTTAAGATTGCGTGGCGGCCATCCAGGTACTCACAAAGTATACGTGCTATATTTTATTCCATTCAGAGATCTTTTATTTTTAATTTAAGTGCCTTGTCAAACGCTGAGGACACATCGCGAAGCACCAAGTCTACGTTGTGGTCTTTGGCCTTGACGATACAATTCGTTCAGTAATCAATGCGAGTGCTGTTTCGGTGCCAAGTTATCTTCTGAACCCATGTTGTTGATTATTATATAGATCTGTGGAATTCAGGTAGTTTCTCAGTCTGTTATTTAGGAGTTTTTCCAGCAGTTTGCCCAAGAACTCCAAGAGCGAAATAGGCCTATAGCTGCCTATATCCTTTTTAGGTTTCCCTGGTTTAAGCAAGAATATTATTTTGGCCTTTTTAAATTGGGTTGGGAAATAACCAACATTAAAGCAGACATTAAATATAATAATAATAATAATAATAATAATAATAATAGGTATTTATAATACGCCCTTCAGGGCTGTTAGAGATGAGTCTTCAAGAGATGTTTGAAAGTAGCGCAAGGGAGGGAGAGGATCGGACTTCGGCAGGAAGAGCATTCCAGAGTCTAGGAGCACAAACTGAGAAGGAACAGTCACCCATCGAGCAGAGGACAGAATGAGGAGTTTGCAGGAGGAAAGCGAGGTTAGACTGGAGTGCACGAGGAGTTTGACGACGGGAGAGGTCAGACGAGAGATAAGGTGGAGCGTATAGGCTTAGGGCCTTGTAGGTGATGAGAAGAATTTTATAAGGCCTCATTTATGTTTCGAGGAGCGTTTATTCGATGTTTCTTTGTCATGTCGGTTATTCCTGGAGCTTTTTGTTTAAAGCCCTTAAGAGCAGCCTCATACTCATGTGTGAAGGGCCTCCCCTCCCCTCTCATCCCCCCCCCCTCCCCCCGTCTTTTCCTGATCGGATTTTCTCGCCACCTGCACATACGTGCCATTGGCCCTTTTGTTTCTCTTCTCATTCATGTGCTTTTCTTGTCAGTGATCAATGTATTTTTTATTGAGCAGGCCATTGATAATATTCGGTGCTGATTGCCGCAATTAAGACATTTTTATTAGGGTTGGTGCACTCCCATGTGTGACCAGGATCAGCCCACTCCGAGCATAATTTGCCCTCAAGCTTACATTCTTTGTCGGAATGTTTCTCAAGAGCATAACATGAGAAACAGACTTGCATTGGAACAAATATCTCACGTTCGATACAACTAGCAGAAACTATAGTGTTAAACATGGCCAATCCTTTTTCAGTTGCTTTCGCAGCCATTTCTGTGGTCTGAAAGGTAACTTTAAAGACGTGTGTATATTCTTCACCTTCGCGGTTTTTGAATTTGTCTTCTATTTTTGCCCATTCCTGCTTGAGTTCGATTTCTCTTTTGATTTCCTCCGCTGAGTGTAACCCAAAGTAGGGATCGATTCGTCGAAATATGATAGATTTTTTAGAAGCAACATGCGGTGGTATTTTCGGGATAAGACCAATTTCCTCCAGTTTTTTTCTGGATTTTTCGCTCAATATGTTGTCCGTATCTTGACTGGTGTCACAGAATGCCAAGTAGCCATATGCCTGTTCCTTCAGCCTACAAAGTACAATTCTCTATTTGGAGTAGACCATTTCAAAGACCTCTCGCACTGGCTTTTGGCAACGCTCTTTTACCCGGAGTGGGACACGTTTGTCGCCGCTGGGGTCGTCCATGACGGCGCCAACCGCAATGACTCTTCACGTACCTAGCAGGCCCTTATCGCGGGTCGTGTACCTAGATCTTCCTTGGTTCACCCTTATCTGCCTTACCAAAAATAATTTGTCTGCCAGCGTCCTTCCTGTCTTGACTACTCCGCCCCAGAGCAGGGCCTCCTTCTTCGCGCCCCCTGTTGGGCATCCTTCTGGGGTTCGGACACGCTAGAGACAGGTGGATCTAAAGACCTTCTAGTGGCAGAAAGGTTATTTGAACCAGGGATGTGTTGCTGTAAGAATAGAAGTTTTCTGGTCGAGTTCTACGTCTTCGATTCCTCTCTTGGACTCACGCGCGCGCGTGATTAACGATCCGTGAGGATAGTCCAGTCGATCGTAGCTGGATCCAAGCGTAGATGCTGAATGCCGGGTCTCCTCTTCACCTACTATTCGTAGCGTTGAAAACGAAAGACAATTGTAGTAGGACCTTTTTGTAGCTTTCCTCCTTTACCCAATGCAGGTCAAGTCGTTCCATCGAAATCAGTCATAATCTTGGTGAACCTTTGGCATGTCTATATCTTGGGGAGGATGGGTTGTCCAAGAGACCCGAAACTAATCATTTAGATTTTGGCGCCGTTCTTACCCTTCACATGTGCACGCACGTAAACAAACACACATAAACACGCAGTGAAGATTCGCAAGCCCCGATTCCTTCTAATTATTAGCTTTCAGTGTGAGTTAAGACTATATGTAGATACATACTACAAAACAAATTTCAATCACACGAATGGATATTTTTAGAACATTTTTTTTTACATTTTGCCGAGTCTAGGAAGTAGAGGCCTTACGAAGGCAGAATCAACTTTGCTGTTATTTTTTATCACCGATGTCCAATGTGTCTCACTTGTTCACTTGTATTCCTTGATTTCGCTTCAGGCTATGAATACCCCCAACGCAGAAGGAAAGAGACACATAATCCGGACAGATAATTTGTGGTTTAAGGACATCGCAGAGAT
Source organism: Ceratothoa steindachneri (assembly GCA_963969495.1). Classification (NCBI taxonomy): domain Eukaryota; kingdom Metazoa; phylum Arthropoda; class Malacostraca; order Isopoda; family Cymothoidae; genus Ceratothoa; species Ceratothoa steindachneri. The sequence continues at coordinate 79,796,317 of OZ018335.1, forward strand.
TCTTGCCCAAGAATTTCAACCAAAGGGGTATTCAATCCCCACTGGCCAGCTTCCCTACTTTGTATGTTGGATTGTTGGTTTTTTTAACAAACAGATGAAGTCTTACGTACTCCCGAGGATAGGGAAACGTTTTTACCTTGAAAACAAAAGGGTAAGCATTTTATCGACTTAAGTTGCTATTTTTTTTTTCTAAAACTGATGTGTCTGCGAATATTTCCTTACTTACTATCATGTTGTTTTTGAAAGATGAGATTTGATGAATCTTGTTGCAGTGAATTTTATAATGAGCAAATTCAGTGAAAGGAGGGTGACTTTATTACAATCTCAGCGAAACACTTATTTATCCTGAGTCGAAAGGTTTGGTATATTCTACACGTAAGGGAATAGGGTGTCCAAAACCCTTATACTAGTAACCGAGCTTCGGCTTAGCCCAATGGAACCGGCTTTCGCTTTTAGCAAAATTAATCCACATCGGGAGGATTCTCGATACGGGTATCCCTGTCATACACTGTAAAATGGCTTGGAGTTTGGATCCTACGGTAAATTGTAGGCTCCCATTGAGAAACAAAAAGGATTCTCAAATGATTGCAAACCTGTGTTGGTTACAAGCAACCAACACATTTACATTTTTGCCTCGACCTCGGTAAAATAAGTTAACAATGCAATCTAATTTTCAGATGGTTGAAGTGTTGGGGATCGAACCCACGCCTGCAGAATCAACTATCAAGGACATGGCATATTCCCTCATCGAACTTGGTGTTGTGAAGAAAGCCAAAAATTACACAGTAAGCTATCACCTCATTAGTAGTAGTCGTCGCAGTAGTTGTTGCAGTTGCAGTTCCTGTTGTTGTTCCCATCACTTGATTCATATCTAAGTAGGAACCTATAATAATCTTAGGTGGGTTCGGAAATGCAGGTCTCCATAATATGTTAGCAGGAGTCTACCTGGATCTAATAATTCCCATCTGACGACTAACCATACTCGGTGTGGCTAAATTTCGTTCATGGTGAGAAGCGATGTTTCCATTCGGATCGATCGTGACGATTTATCCATGGGTGCCAACAAGGAGGGAGTGGGGTCAGGTTCTCACTTCTTAGAACCTGCGTTCCCTCGCTCAATTGCTAAAGGTCGAGGGGTTGGGTTAGGCGAATCAGGTAACCTTTTTTTTTTTCAAAATCCGCCTTTTTCTGTTTATTTCTTCCCCCCCCCCTCTGCCTGACTGCACCCCCGAGTGAATTTGTTCTCGTTATTATTTGTTTCGAAGGGTTTTATTTAACGTTTTTCCTCACGAAAATTCGGGTCTATATAGAAGATAAAAGAGGAATGAAGAAAATATGAAATAAAAAGGATCCGAATAACTTTCAGGAACAAATTCATGACAAGGCACACAGTGCATTGAGATTTCTCCTTATTATTTCTCCACCATCTTAATCACGAAAAGAAGTGTCTCTTATAGATAATACATATGGATTTAGATGGCTCGCGCGCCCTCTCGGTTCCAGTGACCTGGAGATCGGTGTTCTAAATTGAATAATTCTTAAAATAGTTTAAGAGCCGCTTCGTTTCCTCTCTCGACCTATCCATATCCTCTCCGGATGCATAACACAGAGTTACAAAAAGTCTTTTTAAATCGTTGAAATTTTTACAACTGATTTAGAACAATTTTGGAGCGCTAATACCGAAAATGCCATCCGTTTCCTCTGATCAGGCCAGGTTTTTGTGCTAATTCGATTTGTTAGAAAAAGTCAGATCTTATAACTAACCTGATAACATTTTAAGATAAAAAGCGTCGATTTATAACAATTTATTAATTAAATGTTACAAAAATTTACTATGTTGCATTGAATAGTAGACATTGATAAAGGTAAGTACATTAAATTGGATATTAGGCCAGCATTGTTCAGAATTCAGGGAATGAATTTCTGTTTCTTCGAACTCTTCAAATGCTCAGAGGTATGGCTCTCTCTCTCTCTCTTCAGATTCCAACTGTAATCAGCCATCAGGACTGCACCCCCATCGTCCCTGATACCAAGTCTCCATCTCTTTAATGACTAGATGGAATCTCTCCCCCTATTCGTCGCTCATTGATCCCAGATTCTTGGGAAACCCAACCATACGTGAGAATAAGAGATGCACTTTGATGATCATGTTGCACTCAAGGTTTCTGAAAGAAGTCAACATATTTGTGACAAGGTCTCTATAGTTCCTGCCTTTATTTTTGCCAATAAATTTCTTAACGACCCTAACAAATTCATTCTACGCTTCCATTTCAACTTTGTTCAATGAGTTTTCAAACTCCGGATCTCTGAACTGATGGAGTTGAGGACCGTCAAAGATGCCAGCTTTCATCTTGTCAATGGTCAATCGTGGAAAAGCGTGGCACAATTATGTGAAGCAGCCACCATCCTTGTGCATAGCTTCGGTGAACTTTTTGATCAAGCTGAGCTTAATGTGCGGCGCAATATCTGTACAGTATACCAAGTCCTTCTCTTCAGAGAAAAAAGGAGGTACTATTGATGTCTGCTGCGGTAGAAAGTCATGCGAGTACTGATAGAAAGGAGAATTTTTTCCTTTAACCTGGATGCCAATAGTTAGGCAGAGGACTATGACAAGCTGATATCGCCAACTAGATGACTCGGCTCCTTTTGGGAAAACGAATGTGGAGCATCATCGTCAAAAAACACTTTTTCCTCATTTTCCTAAACACTTGAGTACTCTTTGTCACAAATGTTAGGAAATTCTTCAAAGACAGATACTGGAATTTCATTACAATGTGTTACAGAACTACGTGCTCATTGAAAGTCAGGATGCATGAGGAGGTTCCGGTTCTTTTTGTTGATCCAAGTTAAATCATTAGTACAGAAGTATCAGTCAGTGCCATGGTTTGTTGGTTCTCTCCATACCATGAGAATTCCAAATTTCAGACAACTTTTTTTTGCCATCCGTCCAACGATGCAGATATAAGATGCATGTCTTGCATACCACGTGAGGCGCTCAAGCTCTACCCTGGTCACCAAGTTTCATACCAAAATAAGCATAGTAATCAAGCTTTATGAAACTTGTGGTAATCGGATTCCTACTCGAAACAAAGGTTTATCCGTCGCAGATGTAGCAGAATACATCGAGCTTATTTTTGCAAGATCTGGCAGAATCCATTTCATTCACCTGCAAAAGTAAAATAGAGTAAAAAAATTGCTGCATGGAAAATTTAGAATTCGATTATTTAAAGAAATAAAAAGATTCTTGTATAATATAAATAGAAAAAAACCGTAAATGTAAAGAAGACCCATAAAAAATGCGATAAATAACAAAGTTGACCTGATTGAGTAAAACCAATGTGATTTATTTTTATTCAGCACATCGAAATTGTTTTAAATCAGTTAAAAACCTTAGATAATAAAGGTGGTATTGGCCCGTGTATAATCGGACTTTTGACGGAAGGTGATCGAATACCATCACGGAAGTGATATTTCTTCATTTAAATCTATTTCGCTGGGCCGCGACCGCTCGAGAAGCTATATCGGTGTTCCTTGGATCGGTCACAGTGATCAAGATTCAATAAATGGACATTTCTTTATCCTAGGTAGGGTGTCTTGATCGGAAGATGAGGTCCTCGATTTTTTTCCTTGCTACCCTCATTGCCGGGGCGTTGCTTCTATTCGTCGAACATCTGGTCGTTTTGCACTCCGACTTCTTCCTTGTTAATCAGCCGAATGTGAAGCGGCCTTGAGACAGAAGGGATATACTTATAAGCACTATAGGTGCCGTCCAAACTATTCCACATTGTGTTCGGCGGGGACAAGATTCCATTTCATTTGGAGGCGCTCTTTTCGCTCTTCTTCGCAGGCATACACGTATTCTTTCACTGCGATGGCTCCTCATTCAGAGGTATAGAAGCGTATCGGAAGATTTTCGGGTAATTTATTCCAGGCCCTTCTGTTTTCCACGAAAGCGGGGACCACTATTTTGGACTTCATTTCTGTGTTGGAGACTTTCGCGACCTGTTCCGCCGCATTATATAGAGATGTTGCTGCTCTACCAGAATTTAAACCACGCCGCACGGTCGATCTGGGTCGTTGACTGCACTCGTTTTAGAGGGGGAGAGCCCTTCGATTAGCGGGTTGCCTTATGTTCTCACTTACAGTAGTGATGCCGCCTCTGGTTTGGCCGATGCCCCGTAAGCAATGCTTTGGCAGATGGGTGAACTAGGCATAGCAATTCTTCTGGCTCTGTACAAAATGATCTGGTTAGAGTGAATCATTTCAGAATCATTGGGGAAACCCCGACTCCAAAGTGCCCCTCCAATTGTAGGTCTTCTCTGCAAATGCCTTTACAGCTCCTAAATATATCTACATCGATCTAGAGGGTATTTTCATACAATATAATTTATTTGGACTTCTGGCTAATTAGACGGAGATACATAGTCTTCCTGCCTTGACATCTCCCAATGTTCTCTAGATGCACGCTTAGATTTTAGGTTTGAAGTGGTCGACGACCTTCATAGTAGCGATCACTTTTCTTTTCCAGTATCTTTTGTCCTGTCATTTCGCCTGAGAAGTCATTTCGGAGATGCTTGTTTCTCAGTCAAAACATATAAGTTGGTTACTGATGCTGCTGAGTTCTTCTCTGGCACTCTCAATCCCGCGGGCATGATTTCTATTCCTAGGAAGTCTGGTCATTTTGCCCGCTGCGATCTTCCCTGATAATCGTCTGTATAAAACGGTCCTTAGAGAGAAGCGATACATAAACCTTACTAACTACCTCACATTGTTTTAGTTTCGATCGGCGAAGCCCAGATCTTGTTTAGTTTCAAAGCACGCTAGCTACTTTTCATGGCGGGCATGCGTGTTTTCAGTTAAGGGAAAGATTCCCCGTCTTGCAGAAGTTTGGAAGAGATTCAAAAGGATTGGGTGTAAATTTTTATAGAATTCTGCTCTCGTCCTCAAGGAAGAAGGAGCCACAATCTCAGACGTCGCATAGGCGAAAGTCCTTCGAGACCACTTTCTCCAGCTGGGGTGTAGTTTTACCAACATTTAAAGCATATTCGCTGAGAGCCGCCGACTAGACTTCACTTCCAGAAGAGAAGCCTTTAACTACCTCTTTTTAGTTAAACGCGATACGTTCCACCCTCTATTCGTGTGCAGATACTGACTTTCGTCCAGACGATATCCGGTACGACACTCTGCAAGGGGCACGTGATAATTTCCTGCCCGCCGTGCCGATGGGACTCTTCCCCCCCCCCCCCCGCTCTGATCTGGTCACAACTTAGCCTCCCCTTCTCCCTCTAACATCTACTCTCCGCCTTTCTCTACCCACTGGCTTCCTCTCTCTCTCTCCGCGCCAGGAGTAGTATGTAGCCTGTTACACTTGGTACCTGAAGGAGCCGCACATCTTCCTGGCAAGTGTGCAATTTAGGAAATCTTCATCGCTGGGTCGATTTGAACTCTCTGACTGGGCCGTGGAAAGTTGTGCCTCCTCGTTCCCTCTCAGCATTCCTTTTTTTCTACGACTATCTCCTCCATTCTTTGTTTATGCTTAATAAAATTACCAGATACATCATGCCATGTGTACTGCAGGCGTGTGTAAGCTTGCTTTGGGCCGGCGTGCCTAACCCCATTTTCCGGTGGAGTTCGGCTCGCCGCCCCATGACCTTTGTTACAGGCAATAGGCCTGGAGAGTTCCAGTGACACCATAGGTGGATGCACTTGGCGGATCTTCCTGAGGTAGAAAGACCCCTCCCCCCAGGTGTTTCCCTCCCATAAGGCAGAAAATTCCAAAGGAGAGGACAAAGATGCAGGAGTAGACGTCTCGTATCAAAGTCCGACCCCGTGAAACATCCTTCTAAGGCAGCATGTGCCCTCAAGGACATACGAGGATTGGAGCGACCTCCTCTCCCTGTTGGTGCCCCCTTACTGGCCAAGAACTTTGTCATTTCAGAGGACGTGGTTGAGGCTGGCCTGTCCGGTCTTGAGGTCTCCTCTGGTTTTATGGAAAAGAGTGGGCACTTTCCGCCCTCCTCTCATAAAAGGAAGAAGAGAAGCAAGAGGACTAGGGGTTCATCTATTTTCGGAAACGGATTGGTCCCCTGTTGTTTCAGACCCACCAATACTTTTGATCGTTACAGGATCTGTGCGTGCCGATCAGTAACATTTCCGCGTAAAGCCATTCGTAACACTGCCTAGAGGTGTTACCATACCTCCAATTTTGTCATAGAAATCAAACCTACAGACGTGCTGTCTGGCCAATCAGAAATCTACGCAAACTGTTCAAAAGGCATTGGATAATAAATCTATATTGTTTAGTGTCAAGTATGTGAATTTCTGACGAGCGGCACTTCCTTCCTCGAACCAATTCCATTCGTATCTATCTCTTCGAGAAGTAGGTCCTAGCAGTTCAGGCTGAGAAACAACTCTCTTTTTTACAACTAGGTCCTGTCTCGCCTCGCACTAGCTGGAGCGCACTAGCGGAGAGGAGGCTTACTCCTCTAATTTGCCTATAGGTGTAGGGGACTCATCATCACCCCCTTCTCTGGAGGCGCCCTTGGGTGCCTCCCTTTTTCCAGCGGCAGTCTCTGCTTTTCTTTCAAAAGGAAGTGCCAAGAAAGCAGGCAGGCGGTCCATAATTGACCATTAGTGGGGGCAGCTCGATAGGGCCAACCTCTTTTAGGGAGCAAAGGAGGAAAAGACTCATCGGCCTGTGCCCCTTAATGTTCTCCAGGCTTGCACGACTAGTTTGCGGGAGGTCAGTGTAGCTCCTCCCCCCATCTCTTCCTAGACAGATGCCGATTCGCCGGCATAGGAAGGTTAAAAAAAGAATCTCGAATGGGTTATGTGTCGTTTTGAGGGGGGGGGCACATGGAGCCCCACCCCTGAGCTGAACTCAGATGGTAGGACCTTCCATGGTGTCGAACCTGGGCTTGGTGCTAAACACTGAACCCGAGACCATTCCTGTACAATGTCCTCTTCAGAAGGCTCGGGCCCCCGAGGCCTTACAACAAGAGGAGGGATCTCCTGCCAGAGCTGTTGCCCCTGTGACACGCAAGATCTTCTCTATTTCAGAGAAAATCTTGCTGAGGCCGGTCCATCTCACCTAGGGGCTCCTGCCGGCGGAGGGAAGAAGCGGGTCTATCTCCCGCGCTCCTTTCCCTCCGCGGGACCTCGGGAGCGGACGGGTCCGCTTCCGTTTCACCAAGCAAAGATCGGCACATCCGGCACCGGTGCGCCCCCGGGTGGGAAGTCCCTGACTAACACCAAAAGTGTGCAGAGTGGAACCTCGATTACGTCAGGGCCCATCATTCAGTCTCCCTCACGTTTTCCAGCCCCATGGCTTCAGACGCTTCCTTGTTATTCGCTCCACTGATGGCAGCACGTTGCTAAGGGCAACATGATCCATCATGTTGCATTTTGACGAATGCGTCAAATCCCAATGAGGCGGCAACGATTAGTGCCCTTCTGACACATGATTGCACGCCGGTGAGTGTGACGCCGCATTCTACCATGAACTTTGTGCTTAGAGTACTTTATGCGAGGGAACTCGTGGATTACTCCATAGATGACCATTTTAGAGCTGACTGACCATGGGGTGGTCAAGGTTGAGCGTGTGATGAGAAAATGGGGCCTTGAGACCCATACCTACACTTTTCGTCATGTTAAAATGTAAAAAGCTCCCTGAGTCCGTGCATCCCGGTTGGTACCGCTACCGCGTGAAGGCATTCGTGCCACTAATGCGGAGGTGCTACTACTGACACCGCGGCGGCATATGAATCCTTCATGTAGACGTGCAAACTCCTGGTTACCCGAAATCTTTCTAAGTTGCTCCAAGGCCACACACGATAAGTCCAAATCGTGTGTGCCCAAGTGTGCCAACTGCGGAAACCTCATCGCCATCAACCTAACTACTATTCCTAGAACATCTGGCTATTTTGCACGCCGACCGCTCCCGTGGTAGTCAGCCGAGTGTGAAACGACCATCAAACAAAAGCGTTATACCTATATATACTATAAGCGCCGCCCGAACGACTTCACTATCGGGGAACTTCGTTGAGCTAGGGCTAGATTCCGGTATATTTCGAAGCACGCTCCCACCTCTTCTTGGCGGCCATACGTGTCTTCACTTAATGAGAAGACCTCTCTGGCAGAGGTGTGGAAGCCAGTTAAAAAGATTCGGATCAAGTTCTCGCAGCACCCCCTTCGCGTTCTCCAGGAGAGTGGAACCTCAATCCCGGACCCCTCATACGTGGCAGAATCTTTCGCAACCGCATCCTCTAGCTGGGATGCTGCTCCGACAGCATTCGATACGTCTCGTGATGTCGCGGAAGGCCGCCTACTGGACACTACCTCTAAAGGCGGAAAACCCTTCCAAGACAGATCTGTGTAAAAGGTATCCTCTCAGACTCCTAGCGCATCGCTTTTCGCAAACCTGGGAGATCACTCTACCCTGGCTGGTATCCGCCCAATCACTCGAAACTACTGCGTGTGAAAGTTGATGGAAGAATTGGTAAATGCTAGATTACCTTTTATTCTGGACAGCGGAGGCCATCTGTCTTCTGCACAGTGCGGCTTCCACAAGTTTCACTCCACGTCAAATGCTCTGCTCCTACTGGAAAATACCTTCTGCGAGGCCTTCCTTTGTAGACAGCACTACGCCACAGTGATTTTCGATCGGGAGAAGGCCTATGATACCGCATGGCAATACGGTACCATGGAGACTACACACGATGGGGGCGAGGGGACGCCTCGCCATCTTTATAGCTGAATTTTTGCGAGATCGTTGATTCCGCGTACGGTTGGGGGGAGCTATCTCCGCCCCAATGGAGCAGGAACGTGGTGTCCCGAAAGGAAGTGTCCTCACTGTCGCACTCTTTGCCCTGAGCATCAACGGCATCGCATCGGTGCTGCTAAAAGATGTTCTCGCTATAGTTTACGTGGATGACATTTCGATCTCTTTTGGAGCTGCCCAGATGGCGACTCCAACATGCATTGAACCGCGCCTCTCGCTACGCCGAAGAGCAAAGGCTTCGGTTTTCGTTGGCCAAGACTAAGGTGGTGCACTTTTGGTGCCATCCACGGTTCCATCCTGACCCAGACTCGTTTTTCAATAGGGTGCACCTGGAATTTCTAGACTCCCATCGTTTCCTTGGTCTTTTATTCAACCGCGTCTCACCTGAGAGGCTCATATTCGCAGCCTTAGTGTCCTTGTCCTTGCGCCATGTATTTTCTTTTTTCCGTGACGTTCAGCGCGTGGGTCGCTGATAAGGATACTACCTTACTTTTTTATCGATCCTTTGTTCGTTCCTGTTTTATGCATCCAAAGCCGACCGTGTATTGCGGCCTTCACCCGGCGACCGGTGCCTTCCACGCTTCCCTCATTGAGAGCCTACTTGTCGATGCTGGGCAGATGCTATTCGTTCTACGCCGTGCACAATGCATTATTCGCCTGTACGCGCGAGTCCGGCGTTTCCTGGCCGCCGTGCTGACGGGATCAGTGCCCTGTCCGGCCAAAGCTTAGCCTCTTCTCCTTTTTTTTCTTACTTTTGCCTCTGTACGGGTCGACGGATGCGCCTACTTGGGGGCATCGTCTGCAGGATCGTCATTTTGTTTCTGGGAGGTCTTATAACCGTAGTCCAGAGAATCTCCGTTATGCGACTCTGCTGTTTTTAAAACGACAGTGGGAGTCGGGGGGCGGGTTACCCCATCTGGGTTGTATGGTCACTCTTTGGAATCACGATGGCGATTTGGTGCGTGCCCAAGGCTCCAGAGGCAGCCTGGAATAAAATATATACTTATATGGGTAAATTTAACAAAAATAACTGTCTTTGGGGTCTGAAGTCGATCCTGAATTGGATTACGACCGATTTTTAGTCTTGAAAGCGAACGATAGTTCTTTTAGTAAGGCTGACATCTTCGAGGTTTTTGTTGAGAAATGTGGCGAACCTGCCCAATTGAGGTCATGCAATGATGGCGCATAGATAGTTGAGCAAAATCAAGCGAGCAGTATCAGCTGATTAAGACCCTACAGTCTTTAGCTTCTGTACATGTTCTCTGCTTTGCAACCGAAATTTAACTCCAGTAGAGGTGTTATCCTATCGGGAGAGTTAATTGATTACGATGTTGACAGGCTGGTATCAAAACTTATCAATCAGAAAGTTGTAAGTGCCCAACCCATTTCCAAATTTGTGAATAGAGCTAAGTTACCTAACGCCACCATAATCCTGACTTTGAACAGATTGGAACCGCCCAGGTACGTTAAGACTGGCTATCTTAACATCCCAGTCGAGCCTTACGTTGAAAACCCATGACGCTGCTTCTATTACCAACGCTTTGGCCATGTAAGCAAGTTTTGTAAACAGGCAAGGTTGTGTGTGAATTGTGGATCGAGTTATCACGGGATGCCGTGTTTCCAATAGCCATGGTGCCCTAACTGTGGTGGACAACACCCTGCAACATCACAGTAATGCACTTTCTTTCTCTATGAGAGGGAAGTCGTTGCTATTAGAAACGAGAACAGGGTCAGTTTTAAAGAGGCCAGAAGAAGAGTAAAGGAGATGTATGTCCAACCTGGTGTGAACTTTTCTGATGTTCTGCGTTCTACCGAGCCAAAGAAATGGAGAAGCCAGAGACCTCCTACTGGTTCTCCTGTGCCTGACCAGGTAAAATGTCCTCGCTGTACTAAACAAGAAGAGGAACCTTCCATCCTCTCCTGGTTCCCCAAGTGTAGTTTAGCACCTTGCTACTGCTCCAAGACATGTGGATGTTGATCATGTTGGTCCTCAGGTGGTATCCATTCCACCTCTGGACATTCACCCTGCTCCTAAAGAACCAAGCTCTTCTTCAGCTCTTCCAAAGCCAGTTATCACCCCACCTTCCCTTGTTGATGCTGCTTTGGAATTCCTTCGATCCCTGAATGAGAAGCAACCAACCTTTGTTCCTTCCCAGAAGCCAGTTGTTGGGGAGGTTACCCCCTTATCTGAGGAGGAGTCTCAAAAACTAACTCCACATCCTTCTCTATAAGCATCAAATTCACAACTTTTGCCGACTTGCTTGCCACCACCATCGCCTCTACCATTCCAACCATTACCACCAGCTGTGTCAACATCGTCTGTTCCCCCGACACTTGAACTGACCCCTTGAGTTGCTCCCATCTCTGCTTCTCCAGTAAAGACAGTTCTCTTACAGCCGCATATCAAAATCTGATGCGCTACATCATAAAGAAAAACCAAAGGCAAAACTCAAGCCTCCGATGCCTCCTTTGTCATAATCCAAGCCTAAGGCTAGTATGACACGAACTACTTCCGCTGGTAGTTCAAATCCAAAATCTCCTACCCCTAAGGGTAGGAAGAAATCTACCGTTATGCATAAACGGTAACAATGTTTCCAATTATTCATTGGAACCTCCAAGGTCTCTTTCCTAAATGGCAAGAGTTCAAGCTCCTGCTTAAGGATTACAATCCCGATTGTATTGCTTTACAGGAGACTTGCTTGGGTACTCGCAGAGTACCCAACATTTCGGGTTTTGTGGGATATTATAAGAAGTCTGGAGAACCAATTCATGTTTCTTCTGTCTTTGTTAATAACAGGGTTCCCCACAACCAGCTCTCTCTCTTAACACAGACCTGCAGGCGGTTGCTGTTGCTCTGTTTCCTAGTCGCCATTATTCGGTGTGTTCGCTGTATCTTCCTCCTGGCGAGGAAAGAGATACAGCTGTTTTAGCTACAAAGTTAGTTAATTTAATTTCTCAACTCCCTCCTCCCTTTTTATTAATTGGCGACTTGAATGTTCGATCCCCCTTTTTTTTAGATGGGGGCCATGATAACAACCCTAGAGGAAATATTATTGAGAGATTTCTGGGCACTAATGATGTCTGCTTTCTTAACGATTGCAGCCACACCTCATTTCACATCCAGACACACAGTTTTACATGTGTAGACTTGTCTCTCTGTTCACCAAGCTGTAGAGCTAATTTTAACTGGACAGTGGATCCTGACTTGCGAGGCACTGATCACTTCGCCATTTTGATAACACCATGCACAGGTAGTACTCCTCCACCACCTATTAAAAGATGGAATACAAAAAAAAGCAAACTAGCCTAAGTTCAGACACCTCTCGAGCCATGATGGGTCCTTTCATGAAGATATTGAAGTGGCTATTGATGATCTTCTAGCCCACGTCAAGCCTGCAGCTAAGTCCTCCATCCCGCTCTTCGGCTCAACTGCTCCTGGACCACAATTGCCCTGGTGGTCTGCTGAAAGCTCGAGAGTTGCCGACGTTACCATCGGTGCCCCACGATGGTAAAGAAACTTGCTCGTAACCGAGCAAGGGCAGCACGGCCACGCACCCTTCGACGAGCTCGAAAGAACTCGTTGGATGGTTACATAGCATCGATATTTTGACAGACATCTGTAGACAAAATCTGGAAGATAGTCAAAAAGCTATTGGAGAAATCCAATGGCTTTACAGCTCCCAACGTTGTTCAGGCCAGAGAACTGTTGGGAGACTTGTCCCATATTTCCGATGTCTTGGCCAGATCGTTTGCTAATACTTCAAGCTCAGACAACTATTCCATCCATTTCAAGTGCTTTAAGCTCCAACAAGAGCTGCATACTATCAACTTTATGGAGACTAACATGGATAATGAACCGTATAACCGGCTCTTTTCTATCCATGAGCTCCATAATGCCCTGAAGCATAGTGGATCCACTGCACCCAGATCGTATGGCATTTCCTATGATATGATTAGGAATATGCATCCATCCCTCCTCTCACATTTGCTGGACATCTATAACTTCATCTGGATTAGGGGCTGCTTCCTTTCTATGTGGAGGAGGCTGTGATTTTACCTTTCCAAAAACCAGGAAAGGATGGGACGGAACCCACTCATTAACGCCCCATTGCCATTACTAGTTGTCCATGTAAGTTGTTTGAAAGGATGATAAATACAAGACTCATCTGTCTTTTGGATACAAACCATCTTATATCTCCTTCTCAATCAGGGTTCAGGAAAAACGGTACCATCGACCTGCTTGTTAGAATGGAGTCTTATATAAGAGATGCTTTTTCAAAGAGGCAGCATTCTGTTGCTGTTTTCTTTGATATTGAGAAAGCATATGATACCACTTGGAGGCGTGGTATCCTTAAGCAACTCCATGATTGGGTCCTGCGGGGCTTTCTCCCCAGGTTTGTCGAGCAATTTCTCATGCGGCGCACACTACGTGTAAGAGTTGGAAATGCCCTATCAGAGCCCGTAGAGCAAGTTGAGGGTGTGCCACAGGGAAGTGTCCCCAGTGTCACCTGCTTCTATGTGGCCATCAATAGCATTATCGCAAATCTCCCAGCTGAAATTTCCTCACCTCCATATGTGGATAACTTGGCGCTTATCTGTTCATCGCCTAGACTTCCATTTGTCATCCGTAATCTGCAGCGGATTATAAATACCGTAGCTAATAATGCTTCTTCCAAGGGCTTCCGCTTTTCCGCAGTAAAGATTAAGACTGTCCACTTTTACAATCAAAGATCGGTGACATGGAAACCTCCCCATTTATCACTATATGGTGTCCCTGTCACCTTCGAGCCCCATTTCAGATATCTATGGGTGATCTTTGATTCAAGGCTTTCTTGGAAGTCTCATTTGGACGCCTTGAAAAGGTCTTGTCTAAAGAGAATGGACCTTATAAAATTACTGTCACACACTTCTTAGAGAAGTGATCCACATACCCTGTAGCTTTTGTATTAAGCATTGGTCCAGTCAAAGCTGGACTATGGGTCACAGGTGTACTCCTCTGCCTTGCCGTGCATCCTTGAAAAATTAAATACTGTGCGTAACCAGGGTCCTTCCCTGTGTGGAGTCTCTATGCAGAGAACGGAGCTCTCCCTCTTTCTTTTCTTTTATATTTGTCAGGATGTATCAAAAGCGTTTGATAAGTTGTGCAACGGGGAATGCAGTACAAGATCTTATGACTGGACATAAGTGAAACCTCGAGTATCTTTTTAGACTTAAGCAATTACCATGGGCGCATGTATATGAGTGCACGTTCAATTTGCGAACAGTGGCCTCATATGATAGATATCCATGCCTGGCTCGCTTCTTTGCTCTGCGCATGACCGAGCACACAAGACGTCTAATGAAGTTTTCTTTATTCAGTTTTTATTACCAACGATTTCCCCATAGATCATACCACCTGTAGTGGTATGCAAGGGGCTTACTGGTAGGCCTAAGAATTAGTTCTTGCTTGTAGCCTTGAGAACCATGTATGATCAACACTCCTCCCACCATCGGCCTAGCACCTTTGTGTTCACCAACGGGTCCAAGTCATCGGACGGAGTTGGAGCTGCTGCTGCTGTATTCCCATCCCATACAGCATTGGTTCGCCTACCAAGTGCAGCTTCTGTTTTCACAGCAGAACTTGTTGCCATTCTTGCTACACTCCTTGTTATTGCTCCTATGCCATCTGGTTGTCTTACGATTTTCTCTGACTTTCTTAGTTCTCTGGAGGCACTGGGTACTTTTGGTTCTAACCATCCGCTGGTTTCCAAGATCCAGCGGTGGCTTTTTTATCTTTCTCCTATTCACAAGATTTCTTTTTGCTGGTTGCCCAGGCCCGTGGGCATCCCAGGTAATGAATGGGTGGATGCTGCGGCCAAGGAGGCATCATCATTGGGGACAGCCCCATCAGCCCCAGTCCCACTTTATGATGTACATCCCCTCATTACCGAATATATAGTCGGCTTATAGCAGAAGAGGTGGGATGAGCTTCCTACAACCAAGCTCCATTCCATAAAACCTTCAGTCCTACCATGAACAAGTAGCATGAGACCACGTAGACTGGAGGTTATTTTGTGCCGACTGAGGATAGGCCATTGAAGCCTCGCTCATGGGCACTTGATGAATGGGCGGCCCCCACCTTTGTAAATCCTGCGGTGTGGGTTGCAGCTGTCCATCATTCACATCTTTGCCGAGTGTCCCCTTTTGAGAAATCTTGGGAGGAGGGTCTTTCCTTTCATTACTGGGCAATTATAACGAAGAAGACATTAAAGAAAAAAAAGACACGATTTATACTCTTTACAAGATATACAAAAAAAAAACAAAGACACTAAGCATAATACTAAAGATCTGTCCCCACACCCTTTCTTTGTCCCCTACCCACACCTACCCACTTAATCGTTCACAAAACAAAGGCAGGTTTTGGAAAGTTACTCTTCCCCCTCCCCCAATTATAAAGCATTATTTTATTTGTCCATTGAGGCTATGTATTTCCAAACATTTTTTTTACCACAACTTCATCACTTTTTTTTAAGAACCCTTCTTGAAAATCTTTGGCAAATTACCCTCATTGATTTTTGTTATTTTGAAAAGTGCCACCATACGCTATTACTTAAGTAACGCAAAATAATTTAATACTTTTTCAGCCAGCGCACGATAAGCCGCTTCACATCGAAGAACTGGAAGACTCAAACCTAGGAAAAAAACAGCAAAATATTCAAGGTAAAAATATGAATCAACAAAGAGTCCTCTTGCGGGGGTTACTGTGTATTGTAGGGTCAGGCAGGCAGTGGCGGATCCAGGCTAGAATGCTCGGAAAGGATAACCTGAATTCCTCCCTCTGAGTCTAAGAAAAGCACATTGATGAAGAAATAATTATCTAACCAAACATTTCTAATAAATAACTATATCACACGGGAGAGAGCACTAACTCTATCAGATCTGAATTTAATAATTATTTGGGAGATTTACCTGTATTTTATACATGTATCATATATGGTACATTCAATGGTTACGGTTTGAAATGTTTTTAAATATATTTTGTTATTACATAACTTTTCTGAATAGCATAATGCAAGTATGTTTTTAAAATAAATATAAACATAAACGGGTCTGAAATGGGGGTGGGGGGGGGGTACCCCGTGAAATCGCGTTTGCAGGGGAGTGTGGTCTAAGTTATCCACTTGGGCGATGTACTTTCCACATACCGTCGCCTTTCCTAAATCTATCAGTTTTCTTAAACTTTCTGAATTCACTTATGCCAATAAATAAGTAGTTAAAATACGCAACCGCTTGAATAAATTATTTATAGACGAATTGGTAAACATATTTAAAAATGTTTAGGCTTAATACTGTTAGTGTTTTGTAGGTTAAACTAACCCATTATTGATGACTTTCTATTTTAAATTTTGATTTTCAGAGAAGAGCGAAGATATAGCTAAAGACGCAAATTAAAGAAGGTTCAGATATTGCTACAATTCAAAAAGTATAAAAAGCTCACTACTTGGCCCAATTGCACTGATTTGCGTACATAAAAACTGTTTCGAGGCTAGTTGTTGATTAGTTTCGCTCGTTATATTAACGATTAACAATATTTTATTTTGTATATTCTTATGGTCACTTAATTGTAGCGACTTTGTTTCCTCAATGTACTCATGATAGAGAATAAATAGTTTGTCTTAGGAAAAATATATACTATATTTTGAGATATTCTCGATAGTATTGATTAGCAAAAAATACTTTTTGCTTCAGTTTCAACCTTATACTAAGCTTGTCTATGTTGTGGTCATGTATTTTTAAAGATTTTTAATTCTATGCCATTTTTTTTTGTCTAATCTAAGAGTAGAACATTTTATCAACGAAGTGCTTTTTCCTATTTTTTTTTATCTAGGATTAAAAAAGGTTCATTTTCATTCTATTTATAGCCAAACCATAAACATAAAAGAGGAGCTGCTTCGTCACGCCCTTCTTACAGTAGAAGCTTGAGCTTCGCAGACAGACTTTCGGTCTGTGGCCTACGGCCTTTCTGGCTCTAGCAACGGAGATCTTGTCTAAAGAGATTAAAGGTTTCTAGTAGATATCTCCTAATAATTTACTCTTTGTCTATTTTTCTCAGATCACTGCTTATTTTCTAGGACTAAAGGCAACAAAAATATGTATGGGATTTATTTTGATATACGGAAAACAATTTTCATAGCTCGGTGGTGGTGGTGGCGGCGACCCCGTCCCCGGCTACACAGTGGGTTGGAGACCCTCACACCTATTCCAGGCCCCACCCCAACTTCCCGGACCATCGCAGGAGCAAATCCGCTGCCTCTCGGGTGGGTCTCCCAGAGATCCAACGGGCCCAGGTCTGTGTGTATCTGCGTCCAGCCCCATCTTAGCCTCTTATCCTTATTTCAGACAGCCTGTGTTTCTCCCCTACTTCCTCACTTTCCCTACAACCTCTCCCACAACTTTCTCTGGTCGTCCTCCATTTTCTCAGGGTAGATGCCGACCTTCTTCTCAGCCAACTCTCCCGGGTGGGGGCTGAGGGGAGAGAGGACAGTGATCCCTCAGCCCTGAGCTCTGGTTTGGGATGGTAGGTTTTAAAATAACCTGCTTTATCCCCACCCACATCTTCCTCACCTCCTCCTTCCTTTCTATTCCCAAACACTATACATTTTACGCCGTGTCCAAGGTGGAGCCGCCATGCTGAGGGACTGCCAGGCCACCAGGCGGGAGGGGTGGCCTTGAATGGCGGCACCTGGTTCTGCCAGCCCCGTAGGCACTCCTTGCATGGCGGGCTATTGCAAGGGGTGATGAGCGATTGCTTCCCGTAAAAAAATAGGGTCACCATGCCCAATGATGATACCAACAAAAATCTTCCCTCAATTTCCCCTTTTCCATTGTCGGAGCCGCCCTCGGCAGCTCCACAGAAAAAATGGAGGTCGCCCGCCCCCCCTCCCTGTGCTCTCGCCGGGGACTCCTCTCCTTCACCTACGGGTGTAGGGGACTCCCCCTCACTCCCTTGTCTGGATAGTTTATTTACTTGTTATTTATTATTTTTTACTTTTTTTTACCTTTTGTTGAATTTTTTAATAGTCTATTTTTTGTTAAAAGATTTTAACTCAACTGACTTAATATTGCCTATTAAACTAATTTTGGTCCCAAGGACATTTTTGCTTTTTTATGTATTTTAATATGGCAATATTTTTAAAATAATAATTTTAAATTCACCGCCCATAAGTGAATTTGGCTGCGAGATAGTCCATCTGGGCTACGCAGCTTTTAAATTTTCAATGCACTATTCATTCATTCATTCCCTTGTCTGGAGTTGCTTTCGGGCACCCCCCCCCCCCCCCTCTTCCCATCGGCAGTCCCCCCTTTACTTTCAAAGGGTACTGCCAAGAAAGCCAGGAGGCAGCCCATAGCCGCCCGCTGCCCATTGAAGTGGCTCGGTAGGGCAAACCCCCTTAGGGGGGAGAGAGAAGCCAGGCTCCATCGGTCGCTTAGGTCAAAAGACCTGCTGGTGAGAATATTGAACCTGTGCCTCCCCAGACTCGACCTGTGACTCCACTGCCAATGGGACCTGTGATGTCCTGTGGGGGTGGCCAACTGGAGCCCCCCTGAGATAGAAATAATCCTTGAGGCAACCCAGCCTCAGGCGGTAGGGCCTTCCATGAGAGCAAATCCGGGCTCGGCGCCAAGCATCGAACCCGAGTCCGCCACTATGCAAGGTCCTCCTCAAACGGCTAGGATTTCAAAGGTAGTACAAGGAAGGGAGGGATCTCCTCCAACCGGTGCCCCTGCGACTGCCAGGACCTTCTCCAACTCGGAGAAGGAGCTTGCTGAGGCCGAGCCATCTGGTCTGGGGGCTCCTGCTGGTGGAGGGGAGAAGCGGGTTCATTCCCCGCCCTCCTCTCTTAAAAAGTAAAACACGGGGAAAAAAACTAAAGACTCTGAGCTCCTCTCCATCCGGAAGGGCTGCGTGGACAGATGGGTCTTCTGCCACTTCGGTAAGCGACCAAGCCAAGATCGGTACATCCGGCCCCTCTGCCCTCCCCGCCCCAAGGTGCGGAGCCCCCGACTAGGACCAAAAGTGCTATTGCGCAGAACAGAGCCTTGAATACATCGTGGCCCCTCATTCAGAGATTACACAGCAATTTCGAGCCCGCTGGCTTCAAACGCTTCCTCGTTATTCGCTCAACTGATGGCAAAGTGTTAGCTAAGGGCAACATGATATATCAGAGGAGAGCTTTAGCTAGTGTGATTGGTAGAGAGCCAAAGGTGACCCGTTTCTCGGACGGGAAGCCTTTTGGCGAATGCGTCGAATGCCTCCGAGGCGGCCATGATTAGTGCACTTCGGAAACTTGATGGCAGGCCTGTGAGTGTGACGCTGCACTCTACCATAAACTTCATGAAAGGAGTAGTTTATGCGAGGGAACTCGTGGACTACTCCATAGAGGACATCACCTTAGAGCTGGCCGATTATGGGGCGGTCAAGGCCAAACGTGTGATGAGAAAACAAAGAGGGGCCTTGAGACCCACCCCTACACTCTTCGTAATGTTCGACTTTAACAAGCTCCCCGAGTCGGTGCGTGCAGGTTGGTATCTGTACCGACTGAAGTCATTCGTGCCACTGCCGCAAAGGTGCTATTACTGTCACCACTTCGGCCATATGAATCGCTCAAGTAGACGTGCAAAGTCGGGGTTACCCGAAGTCTATTTAAATTGATCCAAGGCCACACACGATAAGTCCAAATCGTGTGTGACCATGTGTGTCAATGGCAGAAAGCCGCACCCCACTTCTTCGAAGCAATGTGGTGCATATCTCCTTGAGAAAGAAATCTTGGCCGTTCAGTCACAGTATCGTCTCTGATTCCGTGAGGCTAAGGACTTGGTCCTAGCGCGCCCTGCTCTGCCTGGGACGTCTTACGCCTCAATGCTAAGAAAGACACCCTCTGCTCCTGGCTTATCCAGGCCAACGAGCACGGTTGTTTCCACTCCCATTCGGAGCCCTTCTGTGGGTTCTACTCAACCCGGGTGCTCCTCTAGTAAAGCTGGTGGCACAAAGGGTTCACACCCAGTCCCGGCTAAAACCAGGGCTCCCCCCCTTCCCCCAGCCTGATCGTTTCCTATAAGGCGAAACGGCCATGCTCCTCTAATGAGTCGTTAGACTCGCAGGAGGCAACAGCCATTAAGTTAGTCGCCAGGCCGTCTTCTGGGGTTCCTAAAGCTTCCCCTCGAAAGGAGGACAGCAACAAAGGAGCTTCGGCTCCTTCGCCCACGCCTAGTGTTGGGCTGGGTGGTTCGGAGACGGTGGATCCTCGAAAAGTGGGCGCCCCACCCCCGAAGCCGCAACGCCCGCCTAAGGTTTTGAGGCGGTGGGAGGAAAAGACTCGCATAGCGAGCCCAACCTCCCCAATAAGTCCTCTCAGGCGACAGCGCATTGTCCGCCAACAGCGACTGGGGTTCGGCCTCCGGGAAGCGTACGGCCATTCCCGTGACGGTCTTGTCTTTAAAGAGATCCCCCGCGTCTCCTCCGATCTAGGCCTGGAGGGCATATTCCTTCAATGGAATTGCCGTGGACTCTGTGCCAATTGGGAGGAGCTGCAGAGGATCGTCTCGTTCCGTTCCCCGTTAAATATTTTTCGGCAGGAGACCATGCTGGGCGCATGCCCCTGGCCCACAATCCCAAGGTATAAGGGTTTTGCTACCCCACCACTAGGAGATGGGGGCTGGGTTGGGGGATGCGCGGTTTACACCCAGCATGATGTCTCCGTTCTTCTTTTCACTTTAGATACCTCTTTCCAGGCAGTGGCTGTGCAGCTTCACCCTGATACGAGGTATACTGTTATTTCCGCCGCACCGTGGCACGGTTGCCGTGGTCCTTTCTCTTGCTTGGAGATCTAAACGGCAGACATCCTCTCTGGGGAGACTACTCAATAAATCTCATGGGACAAGTCCTAAATGTGGATGAGTTTACGCATCACTGCCCGAGAATCGCTTCATTTTCTTGCTCTCCAGATGCACAGCGTGATTTTCATTGGGTGGAGGTCGATGACCTCCATGGTAGTGATCACTTTCCAATTCAAATATAATCTTCTAATCGCTGCCGCCTTGTTCGTTCGAAGCTCGACTACGGACGCCTGTTTTATGCATCCGCAGCTGAGCGTGTATTGCGGAAGTTGGACTCGATCCACCACACCGACCTTCATCTGGCAACCGGTGCCTTCCGCATTTCCCCATTGAGAGCCTACTAGTCGATGCTGGGGAAATGCCACTGGCTCTACGCCGTGTACAGTGCATTATTCACATGTATGCACGAGCCCGGCGCCTCCCTCAATCGCCAACAGCTCTCACTGCATCCACAGCTGATTTCGACGGTGCCTATGCTGGTGGCAATACACTACTCGGTGTGGGAGATTACGCGACGTGCCCGGTTCAGGGACCGGATTGTGATCTATAGTAACTCACAAAGCGCCCCGAGTGCTCTCGGGGCATTGGAATCTCCGCATCCCCTGGTTTGCGATATCTGTGACACCACGGTTTTAGCAAGCCAGGCGGATGTCGAGGTTATCTTCTGCTGGGTTCCTGGACATGTAGGAATTGCGGGGAATGAGCGCGCCGGTAAGGGCGCCAAAGAGTCTGCGAGAACTCTGTGACCAGACCAGCGTTTCGCTCTTCCTCACACCGACTACATGGCAGGAATACCGGCAGCTTTTCGGGCTGCTTAGCAAAGAAGATGGGAGGTGGTCGAAGAGAACGTAAAGTTGCGTGCCATTGCGCTGCGAATGTTCATTATGGACCTACCCCCAATGCCGCAAAGGCTTCAGGTTGCTTTCTGTCGTCTTCGAATTTAACACACTCGCGGGACGCACCGCCATTTAATGGAGCGCTCGCTGGTAGACGGTGGTTCTTTCTTTATCAAATAGTTAAATCTGAATGCTGGTGATACTAGTATTGTATCAGGTTTGGTCGCATTTTTTTGCCCAATATATGATGTGAAGTCCATCCCACTCATTCTACGACACCATTTAACGGGATGGTTTGTGAGAATTTATTGAATGCTAAGTTGAATTATATTGAGCCTATATAAGTAAGCGCACCAGCTAAGATTCTAAATATCTTAGCAATGAAATAATTTGAGGAAGGATGCTTGAATGAAAAATAGGATATGAATTCAAGGTTAAGGTTACAAAAATGAGTTTATTTACAAATCTAAATGAAATATTTTAATGGGAATATAGTATTTGGTAAGAACTTAATTGATTGAACTAATAAATGGGAGAGTTTAGGTTCGAGTGGCGTTAATTTACAAAATTAAGGAGTCTTTGTACGACGATTTTCAGTTTTGGCGAAACCATGAGTTACTGAATATATGACAACTAGAATTTAAGAAAATGGCAGCAAAGTAAAACAAAGAAATATTACATTTGATTATGACTGTTTGTTATTACAATAATTAGAAATTTTGTCGATTGATAAATAATTATTTAGGGGTAAATATATTTGAAATTATTGAGAATTGATGGTTAATAAGGATGGTTATTAATTGGAACTGATGGTTATTAACTGGAACTGATGGTTAGCGTGATTAATGGGTCTAAAAATGAAAGACGCCATAATTAATTTGAGTTTGATACAAAGGGGGGCAACAAGATAAGAAAACAAACTAAATTTTTGAACTGACGTTTCTCAACGAGCACAGGAATCAAATGAGAAAGAAACGTGGGTGAAGCGCGCTTGGGAAAAATGAAAATGTTACCAGCCGAATTTTAGCAGTGAATACACTATATATACATATATTGTTTGGGGGGAAAATTTTTATAAACAGGTTTACTGTAAGGAACCAGTGGGTTGCTGCCCAATCCAAGTTGATTCTATTTGGCATCTAAGATAAAACGAGGCAAATCATCTATAAAAGGTGGAGGAGACCACTTTGTGACAAAAATTTAAAGAACGAATGGTTAAAAGATTTTCCGCCAATATGAATCGAAGACGGGTGTGTTGAAGGATAGTTAAAAGGGTCAGGAAACAGGACAACCGGAGAATGGTGAAATGCGTGCAATCCAATAAAAGGTGGGCAACTGATTGGTCCCCACCGCAAAAACGACAGCAATGGTTGATCTGGACACCACCCGAAACAAGATAGTCGTGGGTAAGCCTCGTGTGGCCAATGCGAACTCGGAAAGGGTCACCTCCAACGACCGCATTCTATGACGGCTCTAGGGCTAAGGGTGAATAGAATTTTTTAATTTGTATAATTAGGATGATGAACAGTCATCCCATTCATTCTGCCACAGTGGAAAAATATATTTTCTTATTGAAGGAAAGTAGTCCCTAAAAGGCAGAGCCGTGTTCTCGGGGGACACAGAGTGTGCTGATCGGGCCAGCCGATCAGCCCCCTCGTTGCCCAGGACCCCCACATGCCCAGGGACCCAGCAAAAAATAATTCTACATTGGGACGCATTTTGGATCAGCCAGATGCAAATTTCTGTGACTAGGAGATGAGGCGCATTAAAAGATCTAATTGACTGTAAGACACTTCTTGAGTCGGAAAAAATGACAAAATCACCTAAAGGTAAAATTTGGATGAGTCTAAAGGCTAAAAAGATTGCTGAAAGTTCAGCGGTAAAAATGGATGCTGCTGGTGGCAAAGATAAAGTTAAGAATTCTCCTCCTGGGTAGATAGCTGCGGCGCCCACGCCATCATCCGACTTAGAGCTATTCGTGTATAGTGGGCATCATTGTTTGTGTGAGGCCGAATGCTCTAAGAACAGAATCTTAATGATGCGCGAGTCCATAAAAACTTCCCCAGGCTCCACATGCTAGTACATACTGTGGGGAGAGGAGCACGCTAACTAGGGGTCATTAAGGATGGAAGGTTAAGCACCCTTGGAGCACTCAGGTTAGAAAGATGAACTCTTATACGGAGGTTCAAGGGGTGGGGTAAAGATTGCAACTCATCATATGCCCCCGTTGATTCGGCAGCATATAGGCATCTGTAGATCTCTGATGCAGGGGCTTGCTGTACTCGGCAGAGGTATCGCATGCCTATTTGAAGGCTATGGTGGGGAAAAGGGAGTACCCTACTCTCGCAGTAAAGGCTGTTGACAGGAGAAGTATGGAAGGCTCAACTGGAAAGGCGAACTTGGAGGTTTCGAATGGAGTTCAGCATTTTAAGGGCTGAACGGGAAGCCGATGAGTAAATTTGACAGCCATAATCTAATTTGGATTGGACGAGGACTGTGTATAATGTCCACAATGTTTGTCGGCTGCTGCCCTACGGTGTGTGAGAGGACTTTAAAAATGTCTAGAGCCCGCAGACAGCCCGTTCGAAGTCAGTGTAGGTGTGGTAACCAGGATAACTTTGGATCGAGAGTTACGCCAAGGAACCGAAACTCGGAGACAAACTCTATTTCTTCGCCTTGTAGGGAGATAGATGGCGGAACAAGAACTCCTCTGCCCCGGTGGAAATGCATTGCTTTGGTTTTGTTTGTGGAAAAACGGAATCCCTTAAGTTGTGCTCCTTTGGAGACAGCATCGACCGCCAGTTGTATTCGACGCGCTGCTGATGGAAGGCGAGGTGAAAAACAGTATAGTGCTAAATCATCGACACACAGTGTTGCCGATACACCCTTTGGGAGAGGCGAAATAATATCTTTGATGGCAATTATAAAACATAAGACACTTTGTAAGGGCGACAAAGTTTGGCGCCCATTTTAATAATAATAATAATGTCTTTTGTAATGCGCTCTTCAAGGCCTGAGGCCTTCCCAGAGCGCACGTTGTGCTGAGATGAGAATGGAAATTCAAGAGGGGGGAGAAGGCAATACTGAAAATATGCGTTTTCGGGAGACGCTTAAATGTGGTAAGAGAGGGAGAAGACCTGATTTCAGCAGGAAGAGCATTCTACAACTTAGGGGCGCAAAGGGAGAAGGAGCAGTCCCCCATTGAGCAGAGGGATGAACGAGGAATATTCAAAAGAGGTGCATGTGATGACCGAAGGGCCGGGTGGACATGGTGTGGCGAGAGGGCAGAAGAGAGGTAAGACGGGGCCTTGTTGTTTAGGGCCTTAAATGTGAAGAGAAGTATCTTGAAGTGAGTACGAGATCTGACAGGGAGCCAGTGTAGTTCATGCAGCAAGGGTTTCGAGGGAGAGAAGCGAGGGCGACGGAGGAGAAACCGGGCGGCATAGTTCTGTACAAGTTGATGGGGGTGGAGAGAGGAGGATGGCAGATTCACAAGCAGAGAGTTACAGTAGTCAATGCGTGAGGTGATGAAGGCATGAACAGCAGTCTCAAGACTTTGGAGATCAAAGTGAGAGCGAATGCGAGAGAAGTTACGAAGGAAACAGAGAGGATTTGCTGACATTGCGGATATGAGGCTTAAAGGAGAGATTCTCATCAAAAACAACACCCAGATTCCTAACGCAGTCAGAGAAAATGATAGTATTACCGCCCAGAGTAAGCGAAGGAAAGAGAGATTTAGATTTTTTGACAAGAGCAGGGGTGCCGACGAGGAGGATCTCAGTTTTGGAGTGATTAAGCCTGAGGAAGTTGGTAGAGAGCCAGTCAGAAATGGAGGAGTAGGCAGCCAGGAGGTCAGTGATAGAGTAGGCGAGAGACGTTGGGGATGAGGAAACGAAAATTTAAGGGGCATCAGTATATAGGTGGAAGGATAGACCGAGATTACGGAGAAGGGAACTAAGACGCCCCACGCGCGCGCTCGATAATTATTCCAGAAAAGTGGCGCGCGCATGAGGATATTGCGTCATAGCACCCGTATAAAAGGACGCTTCCTTCTCTCGAGAAAGGAAGAACCCGTTCAAGTCCGTATGGCGAGGACCCTTGCTTTATCTCCTGCCAGTTTGACGCTGACCTGCTATACGAATGCTACTAATCTTGGACATTGACAGTTCTCCATTCGGGAAGTCTGAAAACCGTAGGCTCGTTTTGACTCACCTACCTTTTATGTCACTCGAGATTATCCCCGTGTGGTACGCCGGTCCCTCAGCCGTACCAACTTTTAAATCCCTCGTCACCGGGATCTATCACCACCTCCGCCGTCGCCATCCGTAGATTCGTCTTGCGTTGGATTACCCTCATCCGGTGTGTCCCTCCACTGTTCCAGTATCCGCTACTTTGGAATAGTTTTCATCTTGCGCCCTTACTAAGCCTGCGAGTAAGTCTCGAGTCTCCCTCCGCATCGTAGGAAAGGGCGTAAGACGTGGGTGTTATTCTGTGTGTACCTCGTACTCTAGGAGTGAAGCCTATTGATTCCCCCTTAATTAGTACGACGTGAATTCCTCGTAAGCGTCCACCCCTTTTACTAGTATATAACGACTTGGGTCGTTTGTGGCCAAGGTGACATTAAGTTATTTTAAATCTTATTTTTTTGTGTTTACTAAATATAGATTTTGTATTTATGATCAAGTTCTCCTTAAATTATAAGATTAGAATTTTGCTTGTTTTTCTCTTTCCCTCGCTGATACTCCAGGCCCCACCTGGTAACCAACCGTAACCTACATAATGTAGCCTAGTGGCACGACCTTTTGTCCTCCTCGAAGCGAACTTGTGTTTTCCTTCTAAATAAATATTCTGGCGACCTTGTTAGTTTACTAAAATTATAAAGAGCCTCGTGAAACGAGTTCCGCGTTTACCTTTACACACTTAGAACACTACCCTGAGGAATTCCCTCCTCTTGGGGTTGCAGGTTAGAGTATGCGTCTCCAATACGTACCTTGAAAGATCGAGATGTTAAAAAGCTCTGAATAACTGACGGTAAAAGGCCTATCATTCCTCAGACGTAAAGCTGCTTCAATATGCCGTATCTCCATGTTATGTCGTAGGCTTTCTCGATATCGAAAAGTATGGCCAGAACTCGGTGCTTTAATGAGAAAGCTTTCCGCACCGATCCCTCGAAACGTACTAGTAGGTCAAAAGTACTATGACCTTTGCGGAAGACATATTGAAATGGAGAGAGAAGGTTATTAGTTTCTAGGAACCAGTTTAGGCGCTCGAACACCATTTTTACCAGCAACTTACTCAAACAGCTGGTGAGAGCTATGGAGCGGTATTGATCTGCATCCAACCCGTCCCTGCCCGGTTTGACAAAGGGAAGGATGATCCCAATGCGCCATGATGAGAGGTAAAACCCTCTCACCGGTATAAGGTTGTACAAATCAAGTGAGAAGAGAGTAGAGTGTGGATGTAGGTGCCGAATCATATCGAAATGGATCTCGTCATGCCAGGAGAGGTAGATCTGCAGAGGGACAAAGCGCTACGCAGCTCATGGATGCTGAATAGAGCGTTATATGGAAGGTTAGATTTTGTTGTGAAGTTGAGAGAATGAGACTCTTCCTTTGATTTGTAGGATAGAAAACCCTTATCGTAACGGCTGACAATGCTGACGGCGCGAAAATTGTCAGCCAAAGCATTGCTGACCGCCAGGCTGTCATTCTCCAAGGAACCATGTGAGTTGAGTGTTGGGGTATGATGATCAGCATAACAGCCCCTGATCTTATTAATTCTATAGTATATGGTTGTTCATGTGATTTATTTTCTGTTAATAATTCAGCCTAAATAGCGTTTCGAAAACCATAACCATAAATTTGTTTGATCGAAGTTGTCGGCGGATAGTTTTTAGGCCTAAGATGACAGCGAACTAAATTTTGAAATAATGAACTGGGCTTTAAGAAAGACAATTACACAAATATATATATATTCATAGAATCAAAGAATGTACAATGAGATAAGTAGATTAGATATACAATGTAAGATATTTTAACATATGATTTACAGTAACATGATACGAAGAGAATTGAAGTATGTGAAATTAATATGGTGGAATAATATGGTGGAATAATATGGTGAATAATAGTGAAATAATAATATAGTAACTATGATGGACTGTGAATTAGGGGCTGCAATATGAGAAGTAATATAATTAGGACCTACTCTCGTATGGTCGTTTTGCAAAGAATGTGAAAGTGGAATTAACTAAGTATGATTTGTTTGGAGGTAAATGACTAATTGTAGAAGAAATGATTACCGACCTTTATACGAAGAAAGCTGCGAGTCGACTGAGGCGGAATAGTGTGCTGTTTGGTCGAGCTAAAAGCATGTTTGTTTGTTTCTGTGTGAAATTTTAAGAGATGTTGTTTGGAACAGTATTACGTTAAATGAATTGAAAAGTAAAATAAATAAATTAATTAATTATTAAGTTGTACATAAAATGATTTAATTTACAAAAGTTGAAGTAAAATAATTGAAAGATTAAATTGACAAAGTTAAAGTAAAATAATTGAATGATTAAATTGACAAAGTTAAAGGATTGCATAATATGAATTTTACATAATTGATGTATATATATATATTTAAGTTTCCCAGGAGGTTTTTATTATAGAAATGCCGGGAGGCATTGCTATAATTCTCTTCCAGATCTTAGCGGTAGGTGTCATAGAGGAAATTGATGAAACGTATCTGCACCATGAATTTCGGCGAGCCTGACGCATGGTTCTTTGGCAAAGCGCACGAGCTCGGTTTCGTTCGACCTTGTTTCACAAAGTTGAGTTCTTTCGGAATCGGGTATGGGCTAGCTTGTAGTTTTTGATAGCTGTTGCACATGCCGAGATCAACCAGGGCACGGTTGAGCGACCCGTGGCGGATCGCCTCCGTGGGATGGTCTGTGTTGCTGCATTGTAGATAGTCGATGTAAAGTATTCTACTGCCGCGTCCACTTCATTGAAGGTCCCGAAGGATGCATTTGTGAAGGACGACTCTTGGAAACCTCCCCAATCTGCATGACCTAAATCCCACTTAAGAGGTATGGCTGTAGAGGGCTAGCTTGAAGGGCCGACAAGACAATAGGGAAGTGGTCACTCCCATGGAGATCGTCAAGAATTGACCATCGAAATTCCGTGAAGCAATCCGGGGAACAAATAGACAGGTCAGCACAGCTAAAAGAGTCCGTCTGGACATGATAAGAGGTAAAATTGCCAGTGTTTAAAACACAAAGAAAGTCAGATAATAAAAGAGACTCCTAAAACACTGCCTTTGGCATTTCGAGTGATGTCACCCCAGTATGGGTGACGGGCGTTGAAATCTCCTAGTAATAAGAATGGGGAGGGAAACTAGTCTATAAGTTCTAAAAGGTCAGGTCTTGACAATGATAAACAAGGAGTTAGGTAAATAGAGAAAACAGTAAAAGTTTAGTAAGAAAACCTCTCACGGCAATAGCTTGGAGGGTAGTACATATGTAGGGGGATGGGAGAAACATGGTGGGATGAAGATACCATGATTGATGCCCTCCCCATGAGAGGAGCTTCTAGCAGGAGCAATAGACTTGAAAGAGAGAAAGCCGAGTACTGGTGGAAAGGGCCGTATACCTTGTTTATTCTCCTGAAGCCAAATAACAGCGGGGTGGATACTGGTTAAAAGAATTTTGTGTTCTTTCCACTTTGGAAGAACTCCTTGACAATTCCATTGTAAAATGGATGATATTATGTTGGACGGTTAGATACCACTGTGGATATCTTTTTCTCTTTTGTAGTCGATATTGTTTTTTAGGGTCGTCCCAAAGAGCTTGGGAGACGGAGAGCAGATTTTGAGGAGCCTGCTTTTGCAGGGTAAGACATCCTAGACCGAGCAGTAACTGCGGCTTTTTAAGGGTTTTGGAGAACCGACCGAGGCCTTGATTGTAATTCGGGCTCACAACCTGGCGGAAAAGGAAGGTCGAGAAGGGATTTACGGCCGGTAGATCCGGATTCATGGGTGGAGGGTATTTTCGGTGTCTGAGGGGTTGGTCTAACTGCCGCGAGTGGTGATGTTGGAGTATCAACTGATTCCATCGGATCATGGGCAGAAGGGCGAGTGGAACGAACAGGCGATCTGAGCGAGGTGTGTGGAGCTGAATGTATATCTGCCATCGTTTGGATCAAGATGGGGCTTAAGTCCTGTGAAGGTTGGGACGGACTTAAGGGCTTAGAATGTTCAGCCATAGGGGAAGAGTCCATTGAAGATTCTCGGGGTTCGGCTGAGTCAGTTCCAGAGGCTGCCCGCATATTGGTGGCTGATGACCCAGGTGAGGAGTCCTTCCTCTTACCACTGCGCTTTGGGTCTTGGGGCTGGGTGGATGAACCTTCACTA
Source organism: Ceratothoa steindachneri (assembly GCA_963969495.1). Taxonomy (NCBI): domain Eukaryota; kingdom Metazoa; phylum Arthropoda; class Malacostraca; order Isopoda; family Cymothoidae; genus Ceratothoa; species Ceratothoa steindachneri. Next base: position 79,826,206 of record OZ018335.1, read on the forward strand.
GTCAATGTTGAGGATTCTTTCAAATAGCGTATGATGTCTTCAAGTGTCTCACCCTGAGCGTCTCTCCCAGCTAGAGCTGCGGTAGAGAGGGGAGCTACATTGGTTATCTCGGTGTGAGAGCGATGCTTCGACTGCATATCCCGAATGTTTCTGCCGCTGCGAGTAGATGTAGGATGAAGTGCTTCAGGCTGGTCGGAACTCGCGCGTGATGGTCGGTTTCGTCCAGCATCACGTAAAACGTCAGAGAAGAGACGACCGAGTGGTGAGGTTTGTGCTCGAGCACGCTGGCGGGCTTCTCTCATATCTAGAAGTAGGGAGTCGCGCAAAGCGAGCACCTCCTTTTCATATTAAAATATAGAGCAGAGTTTTGACGCAGCACTGTGGGTACATCCGCAGTTGGCATAGTGAGTTGTTTTGGTGCATTCGGGACCATGGTAGTCAGAGCTACAATTCATGCCGTAGCTGGGGTGCCCACAGGCGCGGCCAACATGTCCAAATTGATTGCAATTGAAGCAGCGTCTGGGTAGTTCGATGTAGGGACTTACCGGGACAGGAGGGTACCCAGCTTTAATATACTGCGGCAGTTCTTGTCGTTTGAATGTTAAAATTAGTATGGCGGTTGGGACTCTAGTGGAGCCTAATGTTTTAGTTACCCTGTGTACATGTGTGACACGTTGGGTACTAAGCTTGCTCTGAAGGCGCGTGAGGTCGTAGTCCCTTAGTTCGTTTGAACGGGCGACTCCTTTAACAAAATTCAGACGCGGAAGGAGCGAGACAATTATTTGAATTTCAGCTATCGAAGATAGGTTTCGTACAAGGTTGTGTCGAGAGTGGTTTGAGACCTCGACTACAACATCACCACTACCTCTTGACCATATCCGGTGGGGTTCACCACAGCGGGAATCAAAAGATTCATTGACATCAAACACATCGACTTTTGCATGTGGGGTATCGGATGATGAATTCATGACAAGAAAGCGAGGATAATCTAGATCTGGGTTTCCTTTGATGGAATAGGGATCCAACGAGCGATGGAAGGCTGAAAGGGCAGCTAAGGAACGTTTGGCACGAGAACCATTACGAGAAGGGGAGGTTTTTGGTTTATGGCTAGCCATTGCAAAAAGAAAAAAACTTCACATTCTCACTCGGGGCTTCCCACCATGGAGGCCTACAAGGGCCCGGCACTACTGCAACTCTACAATCAGTTACGTCCGGTAGGTCTTCTTGGAGAATGGCTACGGGTCCACCACACTATCTTTAGAAACCTAAGAGGCTGCCCGAGTTCTCCTACGCACGGAGAAAAGGGGCCAACGATGGGTTTCTCCTTGGGCATTCGATAGACAAAGGCGGTGGAGATGCCCAGCCTCTTCCACCTTCATGAAAAAACAATTTGGAATCAATCCATAAAACGAGCAGAGGTCGGGTATCTATAAGGGCCACTAGATAGGTAAAGGAAGAGGAGGAAATAAAGGGCAGAGGGAGAACGTAATGGGGGAAGCAAGAAAGAGGGCTATATTAAGTCTTGTTGGCAGCACCATGGGAGCCCTAAGAGGTCCAGGGCTGACCCCCCCCCCCTCCTTTACGAAAAGGCCAGAGCCTCTCTGGGAACAACTCCTGAAGAAAGAAGAAAAGATCCCAGAGAGGGAGGGGGTTTATAAACATGTGGGGGTGGAGAACCCTACATTACTCACCCTCCCAGAAAAAAACAAAATTATACAATACACAATGATTACAAGTGAGTAATGGTATTTAGTCCTGCACCGGCGAGGTCTCCTAACAAGGCATCCAGAACGCGTAACAGTGCCTTATGGCTGAAGAGATATGCGGGCCGAAGGATTAGCAGTGCCACTCGATATAAGCGAAAGACTTTCGCGAGCGGGGGCAGGCTGGGCGTCTGATAAACGTTCTGAACCTCCCCGACTGACATTAGTCCGTGGCTGAGTGTTGGTAGGCTCTACTGCTGGTGACGAGGGCTCCTGCAACAAAAGGGGAGACAGTAGCAAGCGAAGAGGAGAATTAGAGGGTGCAGGATTGGAAGTTGGGGAATTAGGTATTCGAGAGTTAGGTATGTAAGTTGGGGAAACCACTGGATCATTATTAGTAGAAGATAAAAGTAGTGACTGTTCCAGGTGAACAGCCTCTATCCCACAGAATCAAGGAAGTTGCTTGAGCGAAGAAGGTCGGGAAAAAGCACGGATAACTTCGACGTTGTCCTCAAAAGGACGAATTCCATCAGGAGAAATGTGGTGTCCCTAAAAGGAGAGCTGGGTGACACCAAAGATACACTTGAAGTGTTGAGTACGATACCATACTCATTTAAACGTACAAAAACCTGGCGAAGGTGAGAAAGATGCTACTCTAAAGACGAAGATGCTATCAGGAGATCGTCTATGTAGCAAAATACGAAGGGAAGACCTCTCAGAACCTGATCCATGAAACATTGGAAGGTCTGACCACTGTTAAGAAGACCGTAATGCATTTGATTCATGACGAAGGAACCAAATGGTGTGGTGATAGCCGTCTTAGGGATATCATCAGGGTGAATCGGAATTTGGTTGAAGGCGCGAACCAAATCAAGCCGAGAAAAAAATTGAGCAGCCGAAGAGAGCGGAGTTAAAGTCCGATAAGAAAGGCAGAGGATACCTATCCATAACTGTACAAACATTAAGTCTCCTGTAGTCACCTACAGCTTTGAATTTTCCCGGAGTAGACTAAGGTACTACATGAAGCGGTGAAGCCCATGGGGAGGTGGATGCAGAAGCGATCCCGGCCTCCATCATGTATTTAAATTCTTGCTTCATTAGGGCAAGTATATCCGGGGCCAGTCGACGGGGGCATGAGAATACTGGCCCTCCTGTCGTCTCTATCCTATGCACTACATTGTGCTTGATCAGCCTGTCCTTAGAAAGAAGCAGACTGAGGCTTGGGAACTCCCACAGAAGTTGCTGGAAGCGGGGAGCAATTGCAGGGAGACGAACAGAGAGGAGAGAGTTGGTGGAAGGAAAGAATGAACCAGCGACAATTAGTGCCGAGAATCTACCAACAGGTCATGAACGGAAAGGAAATCGAGGCCCAAAATTGACATGTCGACGTCGGCAATGATGAAGGTCCATGGGAAAACAAGACAAACCCGAGAGAGAGTTCGAGGATACGCCTCCCATAAGTCCTTATGTCCGATGAGTCGGCAGCTTTAAGGACAAGATCAGAAGAGTTGCAAGCTTTCTCGACTGAAGTGGCTGGAATGACACTGCATTGGGCACCAGTGTCTTTCAGGAAGGAGAAACCAGAGAGTGGGTCATGAATACTAAAAGGAGGATCGACCTGATGAAGGGATGAGGTTGCAGAGGTGATAGACCCACGTATCACTTGCGTTTCTAGGTTAAAGTTCACTGTGAAAGGTGAAGATTGGGTAAGGAAATCCGTAGAGTTTTGTAGTTTTGAAGGTGGTGAAGTAAGGCTATGTTGATTTTGAGGTGAAAGATGAGCATTTTGCTGGTAGTTGCAAAGGGCATAGCATTTTTCTGCTCTGGAGCCAAATTTGAAGTGATACCAACAAAAGCCTGAAGGCTGAAAGATAGCCGTTTGAGCAGTACGACCAGAATGAGGGTTAAAGTTGGGTGCATGAAATGATGCACGGTAAAAGTTACAAGGCTGTACACAGTGTACAGCGTTGCACCCATATTTAGAATGGTACCAGCAGCTACCCTGAGAGTTGTTAAGATAGTGGGAATTAGGCGATGTTGAAAATGAACATGCTGCGCCTCACCTCTTTTGCTGGAATTCCCTCGTTGGTTGTGCCTTGAACGGGAGAACGAACGGCGTCTGGCTCCATCGTCCTGCCCGCGACTGTGCTCTTGCCGAAACCCTTTTTTGTAATTCAAGGGCCCGAATCTCATCCTCGATCCTTCCCAAGACAGAAGCAAGATCCTGAGCTTGGGGAGATGCGCTGCGTGTAGGTACCGTCTGGTTGCCAGGAGACCCGCTCGATGCCTGAACCTGCGAAATATATGAATTTATTTTTTGGTCGGAATTAAGATTAGAACTATTTACATTTTCCCAAGTGACGTAGGGATTGGTATAAATTTGGTCGGCAGCTTTTGGCATTTCATCCAAGTTCGAGGGTGACGTCATTAGAATAAGTGGCCTAACCTGTTCGGGGACCCAACGCATGAAAATCTCTGTTAATAATGGATCTAGCTGTTCAAGATTTGCACCCTTAGCGTGAGCTAAGCTATTGAGATGTTCGAGAAATCATGAGGGCCGCCTAGCACCCATCTCCTGCGTGTTAAGGAGAGTCCGCAGATCCTCAATTCTAGACTTCTCAAATTCCTCTCTAAATGCTATTTGGAAATTCTTCCAAGACCCAGAATTACCGACTTCGAGCATTATGTGTTTAAAAATGGAGAAAATACTTAGGGGTAATTTCTTGGCGATGCAAAGAGGTTTGTGTTGGTCGGGAATGGCGTGGTTGATCATTATGTACTCGGCCATTTCCAACCATGCGATGGGATCCCCTGCATCGAAGTTGGGAGAATAATGGAAGATGGAGGTGAGAGGGCAGGATGCTGGTGAGTGGATTGAGGCGGGATGATGCTTGTATGCGGGCTCAACGTGGAAGTGATGATGGCAGTGTTGCTGCCTAGAGACGCCATTGATGTGGTGGTGACGGATGAGGAGGTGGAGGTGGAAATCACGCTAACCATCGTTATTCACTTAATTACTATTATATTTATATGAGAAAAAAAACAAAAGAGGCATGGAGGAATTTGATTTTAAATTGACGCTTGCGTTGTCGTACAGAAAAAAATGGCGCCGTCCAATAACGCAGGAGGTGGCGTGGTTCGTTGTCGTACCCTAATTCCTTAACTTTGAAATTTAATTACGGCTCTGGGTAACAAATTTAGCGGGGTGGTTTGTGAGAATTTTTTGAATGTTAAGTTTAATTATAGTGAGCCTAGATAACTAAGGGCACCAGCTAAGATCCTAAATATCTTAGCAATGAAAGAATTTGAGGAAGGATATTTGAATGAAAAATAGGATATGAATTCAAAGTTACAAAAATAAGTTTATTTACAAATCTAAATGAAATATTTTAATGGGAATATAGTATTTGGTAAGAACTTAATTGATTGAACTAATAAATGGGAGAGTTTAGGTTCGAGTGGCGTTAATTTACAAAATTAAGGAGTCTTTGTACGACGATTTTCAGTTTTGGCGAAACCATGAGTTACTGAATATATGACAACTAGAATTTAAGAAAATGGCAGCAAAGTAAAACAAAGAAATATTACATTTGATTATGACTGTTTGTTATTACAATAATTAGAAATTTTGTCGATTGATAAATAATTATTTAGGGGTAAATATATTTGAAATTATTGGGAATTGATGGTTAATAAGGATGGTTATTAATTGGAACTGATGGTTATTAATTGGAACTGATGGTTATTAACTGGAACTAATGGTTTGCGTGATTAATGGGTCTAAAAATGAAAGACGCCATAATTAATTTGAGTTTGATACAAAGGGGGGCAACAAGCTAAGAAAACAAACTAAATTTTTGAACTGACGTTTCTCAACGAGCACAGGAATCAAATGAGAAAGAAACGTGGGTGAAGCGCGCTTGGGAAAAATGAAAATGTTGCCAGCCGAATTTTAACGGTGAATACCTTATATATACATATATTGTTTTTTTTTGGGGGGGGGGGAATTTTTATAAACATGTAGGGGTGGAGAACCCTACATTGGTGAAGGCCTCTATATATACATATATTGTTTTGTGGAGGAATTTTTATAAACATGGAGGGGTGCAGAACCCTACAACCTCTTCCTATTAATGTCTCTGGGTTTTTTTCAATGTTGTTGAAATTTAGAGTGTACCCGGACACCTTGGAGCGAGCATTTAAGTCTCCCGTAAATACTACTTGGTCTTTTTGGCCAAAGACGTTTAGAAAGTTGTGAAACGGCAAATAAATTCTTCTAGGTGGTTGATACCCTGTCATTATCGTAACTGGTCCCGTTGTCGTTTCCACTTTGACCGCTAAGTAGGCTTCTTCTAGGTCTTGAACTCTAGTGAATTTTATGTTCTTTTTTATGGCCATCGTTACACCATCGTAGTTGATGTTTTTGTCGTTTTCGATATTATATTATAGTTCCATATTTTTATGGGATTTGTTTTTAGATCTACATTAATCTGGTTTATTAGTATTATATCAGGATCGTCATTTAAGTAGGCATTGCACAAGGAGTGTCTTTTTGTTTCCAACCCTGCCACGTTATGGCTAATTATTTTTAATTTTCTTCTATGTTCCATGATGTAGTTAATTACGTGCCTATTCGTGCCTTCCTATCCGTTTTAGCTGTTTCTCTTTCGCAGGGTGATTTTGTTCTCCCGCATCTCTTCTTAAATAATTCTTTTGTTATTATATAGCAAATTGATTCTGGTATGGTCATTTAACCGCTCTTTATGATTTCATTTACTTCTTTATCCGAGTATGGTCCCTCGTACTCATATTTATGATAACCCTTTTTTAGGCCAAGAACGAGTTTCTTAGTATTATTTGTCGGGAATGGTTCATCTTCTGTAGTGTAGAATCTAAGGTTAAATTCTCTGTTTATTCCTTCTTTTACTTGAGTCCGTTCTCCGTCGCTGTCCGTTTCCTCACTGTCGTCAATTTCCATGTTTTGCTGGTCTCCTTTTGATGATACCAATAGTCGTTTGTTCTCCAGTTTCCATGGTTTTCTCCTTTGCTTGTGGTATTTTAGATTTAAGCCTCAGGTCCCTAGCTGCACCTTGGTTTAGCCGTTGCTGTTGGTTGCTGCTTGTAAGTTCTTGTGCCTCGTTAACCTTCTCGTACTCTGTTGGGCTATATTGCACATTAGGTACTTGAGCTGACGGAGGATTATCCGGGAAACACATTAGTTCGAGTCCGTACTTTCTTAACATTTTGTTCAATTTTTTGGAATATGAACCTGGGTTTGCTACGTTTAGTACATGTGTATGTAATATGCACGCCATAATGTTCAGTGATTTTTCCTGTTTTAGTTCGATCACGTTTTTGACAGCTTGGTAGTGATCTGTCGCTGCTCTAGCTACTTTACAATATGTCTGGTTCTGTTTCTCCTCTTCTACTCTGGCCTTTTCCCTACGTTTGCCTTCGATTACTTCTTTTTTTTCACCGGACAAGCCATTGCCATTGTGCTGTGGCTGCCCCTACAGTTCACACATTTCTTATGCTGGCTGGTAAAGTCTCTCCACATGTGCCTTTTAGAGCTGCATTCAGAGCACCAGTTTTCTTCTTTGTTCGAGTAATCTTTCGTTGTATGTTTTTCAAGCGCGAAACAGTTGAAGAATGTCAATACGCTTATGAATTTATCTCCTTTTATTTGTTCCTGGGTGATTTTTAAGTTGAAATATAATAGATCATTTACCTTGCCTTTTTAGCCATAGCTGTTTCTCTGAACAATGACCTTAAAAACATGTGTATATTATTTATTGGTGTTTTTGTTCGTAAACTTTATGACTTCCTTGATTTGCATCCAGCTTTAAATCTGTTCGATTTCATCTTTTATCTCGCCAGCAATATGCTCCCCTATCCACGGGTCAATTTGGCGGCAGGAAATAGTTTTATGTGCCTTAACTTGCGGGAGAACCTTTGGCGTATAGGCCTATTGAGTTCAATTTTTCATTAGCCTTTTCGTTGAGAATCTTATCTACGTCTTTCTAGGTTTGGCATATTGCCACGAAGTTATTTGAGTAGTCTAATAGTCAGATTAAGACTATCCCGAGTTCTCCGAAGGTGACTTTGAAAACAGTGGTCTTGTCCGGTTTTTGCGCACCCTTTAGGGTGCGCAAGGGCACCCATCTTGTATTTCCTTCCCATTTAATCGGATTCTTCTTCTTCATTAAGGGAAAAGAGAGTGACGGAAAAGGTAGAGTTATGAGAGGAAAATAAAGATTGCGGTTATGATCCAGATTATTTCTCTGGCTTATTCCACGACGTGTCGGAAGCCCTACCTACCTATCTACATACCTACCTATAGCCTAGCTATATCAGTGTTTGCTCCACCCACGTAAGTCCGCCACGCACACGAGTCTAACCCGTCCCGGGCTAAGCTTCAGCCTTCGCAGAGTTAGCCGCCCGGTTCCGCTATGGCTCTCGCTTACGTGGGTATCTAAGGAGACTTGAGCTTCCTATCCGACACGGCCTAATAAGGTGTGTAAGAAGGGAGTAGATCGTCAGATATCAGGTCCGGAGTCGAGTAGAGGCCAGTTAAGAAGTTTCTTCTGTGTAGATCCTGGTAAATACTGATGAATCTTAATGCTCACTGTAGTTCCGAATGGGTAAAGGCAAGAAACTGCTGTACAATCTTCGAAAATAAGCGTAGAATATCTTTTCCATCAGACAACTGCTTTTCAGCTTGTCATCCAATGCAGGAAACCATTCCTTTTAACTAGAGACTTTAATGTTTGTAACCTGAACTGGTATGATGTCATAACAACAGCAAATAACATGTTGTATTAGACATCGTATTACAACAAGACCTGAATGTCCTCAACGACGGAGGCTACTTATTATCATCCCCAGACAGATTCATTTACCTATATAGAATGCTGTCTGTACTCAACTGACTTCCCTTCCGGTCACTTCTTTAGAGTATTTGATGACCTGTGTGGAAGTGATCAGTATCCTCTATGGCTAGTTCCCCCTCCCCATCTTCCCAAGACCGCTTTGGACCTACCTGAAAGCTGCCTGTAAATCCTTTGTAACGTCGTCTCTCTGCTAACCCCTACTTCGTCTGCTGTACCAATTCTCTTTTAACCTGCATCGTCCTTCCATCTACGTTTTTTTGTCGATCTCGGTGTATCAGAGTTGTCCGTCAGGGGGTGCGACCGTTTAGCTAGTCCTGCCTTGGGGGTCTTTGCTTCACCAACCGGTAAATTTCCGAGGCTGGCTGGCCATTTCTAAAACGATGGTTGGGTCAGGGGTCGACGGGCTTACCCTCTTGGTTGGGCCCGCGCTCCGAGTAGGGGTCTCGACGGTAGACAGTGACTACGCTGCGCAGTTCGCACCCTCTTTTATACTCTACTTCATATGGGTAATAATAAAAAAATTCTCGTACTACGCCTGTCAATAAGTCCAATAAGTCCTCTTTTCCGCGCTTATTAGATCCCTTGGCAGAAGAGATAGATCCTGATTTCGATTACCCTCGTTTCCTGGTGCTAAATTCTAGTTCCGGGTCCCCGCTTTATAAATTGGACGTGTTTGATTTGAATAAGGAGTTTAAGTCCCACTGTGGTGCACCCCGCTGTATGTGGGCCCGTGATAGTGGCGATTTAGTGGCTGAGGTATCTTCGCGAGAGCAATGTGGTGCCGTACAGGATTTGTCCTCCATTTCAGAGGTTTCGGTTGAGCCCCAACCTGGCCTTAATTTTGTTAAGGGCGTGATTCGCTCCAACGAATTATTGCAATATGATGTTTTGAGACTAAAAGGTAAACTTTCGTCTCAGAGGGTTACGGACGTTTATAGGGTTTCTAAGCCTGTTGGTCCCGCTAAGGTTCCTATGAGTATGCTCATCGTTAACTTTGAGCGTCAGGATCTTCCAGAGTTTGTTCGGGCTGGTTATCTTCGTGTCCCTATGTTCCGTTATGTCGAGCTACCCAGATGCTGTTTGAATTGCCACCAGTTTGGCCATATGAGCAGCAATTGTAGGCAGGCTCGTCGCTGTGTGGCCTGTGCGTTGGCGTATCATGGCTCCTCTAGTGGGAATCATGAATGTTGCGCCAATTGTGGAGGTTCCCATAGCGCGGCTTCGTGTTATTGTCCCGTATTCCTATTTGAGAAGGAGGTCCTGGCTCTTCGGAACTCCCTCAGGCTAGACTTCTGTGAGGCCCGCTTTAGGGTGCGGGCGCAGCTCGCCTCCTCTGGCCGTCTCTTCTCTGGCGTTCTCCGGGATCCGGCGTCCCGCCCTCCTTCTCCCGGTCGTCCCACTCCTCCTTTATCTTCTTGCGGTCCCTCTGTTGTTCCTTCTCCCCTGCCTTTGGTCATCCCCTCGCGGTTCCCCCGCTGCGCCCTCTCCTTTGTCATTGGTCTCTTCTCGTGTTCCTTCTTCTGTCGCGGACCTTGAGACCGACCTAACTAAGACACTGGAAGATATCCGGCAGTTCTTCCAAGCGTCTGCCCCTGCTGTTCCTCCCGTTCCTTTGCCACAGAGCAAACGGAAGGGTTCCTCCTCACCCCGTTCAGAGTCCAAGCCTGCTGCTCCTAATGAGGCTGGTTTGGCCTCCGAGTCGGTTGTTGAAGCGTCCTCTGTTTTCTGTTTTGATGTCTTCTCCTCCCCGGTCTTCGCTGGCCTCCCCCGTTGGCATCACCGATGTCATTGTCCGGGCGGAAGTTCACCCGGTTCCGTCTTCTTTGCCTCCAATCCCGGTCCCTTCTTCCTTGCCCCTTACCTCTGTGCAGTCTTCTTTGTCTCCTACCCCAGTTTCATCCCCCTTGCCTCCTACCCCAGTTCCTTCATCTCCTTCTGAACCTGTTCCCTCCTCACCCTCTGACCCTGCTCCTTCCTCTCCATCTGATCCTATTCCCTCCTTACCCTCTGACCCTGTTTCCTTCTCACCCTCTGTCCATATGCCGCCTTCTGTTCCATCTTCTTCGCATCTTAGTTCTCGTCCGTCTCTGCTCGATCTCCCTTTCCCTCCGGGCCATGAGCCCTCTACGTTGAGGGCTTGGTCTGGTTCTCAGCTGTCGCCTCCCGCTGTTCACGCTACCAAGTCCGTGCTGGGTGCGTCCCCGGCTCATCGCAATTTTCCGATGGCTCCTTCTGGGCCTTCTAGTAGTCGGTAACCTTCGAAGGTTTCTGTCACTAGAATCCCGACGTTGCTGTCGAGACGACAGTAATGTCAGTCATCCTACAGTGGAATTGCCAAGAGGTTCTTCCCAAGTGGGAGGAACTCCAGCTCTTGCTTTTTATCGTTCGGCCCTCGGTAGTCTGTTTGCAAGAAAATAAGCTTGGTGCTCGCTCCTTACCGGCACTTCCGCACTTCCGGGTATTTAATTCCATCTCCTCGGCCGGGGACGTGTCCCATGGTGGTGCTTCGCTTTAAATTTTCTCTTTGTTTTTTTCTGCGTCACTTCCCGTGCGTACTAACTTGCAGGCTATTGCTGCGAGGGTTTTTACTTCCAAGTTTTTAATCATTTGTTCCATATACATCCCCCCGGATTTTAGTTTGAGTCGGTCTGACCTTTTCGAGCTCACAAGTCAGTACCTACCCCGTTTTTATTACTTGGTGATTTTAATGCTCGCCACCAATCTTGGGGTGATACTGCCCATAATCCCCGGGGCGGAGTGGTTGAGTCCCTCTTATTATCCGATTCCCTTTGTCTTTTCAATTCCGGTGACTTTACTTCTTACCATGTTCAAACGGATTCGTTTAGTGCTGTCGACTTGTCCTTATGTTGCCCGACTGTTTCCTCGATTTCTGGTGGTCGATTCGGGACGACCTTTCCGGAAATGATCACTTCCCGATAGTCCTGTCGGCCGCCCTTTCTACCCAGTGCCTTTCCCTCCCTCCTCGTTAGGATCTGCTGCGAGCAAATTAGGTTGGGTTCCGGGAGGCCTCCTTTATTGATGCCTCCCGGGTTTCTTTCGATACCGTAGATTCAGCGGTCCCATATTTTACTACTCAATTTTAGAGGCTGCTGAGCGCTTCTTTCCGCGGAGGTGCCCTGTTTCGGGGCACTCCAGCGTCCCCTGGTCTTCGAAGGATTGCGCGTCGGCTATTTCTGCCTATAGGTTGTCCCATTCCCGTTATAGGCGGTACCCGACCGTCTCGAATAGGGTCGATCGGAACCGGGCTTATGCTATCTGTCGTGCCCGCCGTGAGTCTTGGCGCCGGTACGTATCTTCCATTTCTTCGTCCACGCCACTGACTCGGGTTTGGAAGCGGGTCAATAAGATCCGTGGTCGCTACGCTGGTCATGCCATCCCCACTCTGGACATCGGAGGCTGGCTTGTGTCCGATGACCGGTTAGTCAGCGAAGCTCTGGCTGACCATTTTGCTTCAGGGAGTACCGCTGGGAGCTATCCTCGACGGTTTCTCGATCATAAGGTCACCATAGAATCTCGCCTTTTAGATTTTACCACGTGCGCCACCTACTCTTATAATGCTCTCTTTTCTCTCTATGAGTTGCGGGATGCTTTGTCTCACTGTGGCTCCACCTCTCCCGGTGATGATTGCATCCACTACGACTTTCTCCGTCGTCCCCATCCCCACTCGGAGTTATTTTTGGTTGACCTTTACAACCTGCCCTGAGTCAAAGGAATCTATCCGTCCTCCTGGCGTGTGGGGGTTGTTCTACCCTTTCTCAAGCCCGGTAGCGACGGTTTGGACCCCAGTCACTATCACCCAAATGCTCTTACGGGCTGCCTCAGTAAGTTGTTCGAGAAGATGGTCCAAGTTCACCCACTTGGTTCTTGGAGTCCAACTCGCTCCTCTCCCAATTTCAGTGCAGTTTTCGCAGTGGTCGTAGTACTCTTGACCACCTCATTCGCGGCGAAGATTCCGTTTTACGTGCCTTTTCCTCCAGTCATCGGGTGTTAGTGGTGTTCTTAGACATTTAGAAGGCCTACGATACTACCTGGAGATATGGTGTTTGACATCAGTTATATGATTGTGGTATGAGGGGCTTTTCCCCGGTTTTTATTCAAGATTTTTTATCGTCCCGTAATTTTAAGGTCCGTATTGGAGATGCTTTCTCAGTCTTGCGGATTCAAGAGGAGGGTGTTCCCCAAGGGTGTGTTTTGAGTGTGACGTGTTTCGCCGTTGCCATTAATAGTCTGGTGTCCACTCTCCCGGAGGGGTTTTGGCTTCTCTCTTTATTAATGACTTGGTGTTGTTTTGTTCGTCTCTCCCCGCTTGCCTTCTGCTGCCTGTCGATTACAGCTGGCAATTGATTCTGTGTCGGGTCGTGCTGTCTCAAAGGGTTTTCGTTTTTCGTTCACCAAAACGAAGGCCATGCATTTTTATTGGGGCCGGGGTGTTCTTGGTCCCCCTCCCCTCTTCTTGGATGGCACGGCGATTGAATATGTCCCCGTTTTTAAGTTCTTGAGTTTAACGCTTGATAGCAAGCTCACTTGGGTACCCCATTTGCGTCGCTTGAGGGCGCCCTGTTCGAAGGCTATGGATTTGCTTAGGGTTTTATCACACACCCCTTGGGGTGTAATAGGCGCACCTTGTGATCGCTTTATTCGGCACTGGTCCAATCCCGGCTGGACTACGGTTGCCAGGTGTATTCTTCAACGTCTCCTTCAGCCTTGAAGATACTTGACCCTGTTCGGTCGCTTGGGGTCCGTCTTAGTAGTTGAGCTTTCACACCTCGCTTATCCCTAGCCTCTTTGTTGAGGGTGGCGTGCTTCTCTTGCGATACCACTGGCTGCAGATGTGCCTACGCTTCCTCTTTCGTGTTCAGCAATACCCTTCATCCGTAGTCCATGAGTGCCTTTTTGGCCCGTCCTCTTCGGCATTTTTTGATCGGTGGCCATCTCTACCCCGGCCTCTGGAGCTCCGGGTTGGGGACCATCTCTCCTCCCTGGGTGTTCCTGGGGTATTGGCTTTCCCATTCCCGCCGGCTCCGTGTTGGATTATCCGCCCTCCTGAGGTGTGTACTGCTTTTTTGCATTTCGAGAAAGGGTCTACTGACCCTCGTCTATGGAAGTGCCTGTTTCTTGAACATGCGTGTTCTCATGCTCCCCAGCGTCCCATCTATACTGACGGCTCGAAGTCGACCTCGGTGCTGGAGCAGCCGTGGTGTCCTCTACGGAGTTCTTCAGTCAGCCCTCCCTCCTCTATTATCCGTTTTTACCCCATAGTTGACGGCCATTCTTTTGCCTTTTAACTTGATTTTATCCCTCAATTCTTCAGATTTTATTGTTTTTAGCGATTTCCGGCCTGCTTTGGGGGCAGTTCGTTCTTTTACGTCCACACACCCTTTGTTTTTACAGATTCGCTCCTGGTCCTCTAGCTCTCAGCGACTCCGGTCTTGGGAGGTTGCTCTTTGCAGGTTGCGAATTGGGCACACGCGACTCACCCATGGATATTTAGTTTCGGGTGGAGGCCGAGTTGCCCCTGGTTGTCCCTTTTGAGGTGGCGAGCTGACTGTGGCTCACATTTTAGTAGTTTGTGCACGTCTTGCTTCTCTTCGAAATTCTTGCTTCCCTACCCTTTCTGGCGTCGCCTTCCCTGCTCGAATTCGCTTTATTTTATCAGATGACTCCCTTCGGTTGTCCTCCCTCCTTACATTTCTATCACAATGTGGCGTTTTATCCATTTTATATATTCTTTCTTCCATTTTTGTGTTTAGGTTTATTGTTTTACCTTTTATCCTATGCCTTTCCCTGCGGTTAACGCATGCCATTTGTTTATTGCCCCAGCCGCTCTTGTTTTTAGAATGCGTTCTGTATGCCCGTAATATAAGTTTGCGTCTCTGTGTGTTGCACTGTTTTTTCTAATTCTTTGCTTTTCCCCATTTGTATTGAGTATCTTCCACGCCTCTTCTGACTCTTTTCGGGCAACCCCGTTTTACCAGTGAAACCTTTTTCAGCAATAGCTCGCAAACATGTTCCACTCCGCAACGTTCGACTAAAACCCTCTGTCGCCTTGTGGAACAAAGTGTGTAGCACCGCTAAGCGAGAACGAAATAGGCTCCATCTCACTTTTCGAGAAAATCCCCGCATGTTTTATCCCTTATATTAATTATAAAAAACAATGTGCCCTTACCTGCCGTACCTTCCGCCAGGCAAAACGTCACTCCTAGATTCAGTTCACATCTTCTATCTCATCCTGCACCATTCTACCCAACGTCTGGTGACGAGTACATAAAATCCGTGTTTCCTCGCAACATCACACCTCCCCATTCTTCGTCATAATGACAACCTTTTCACTGCCCCCCCATGAATGATTTCGCACAGCTAATTGCGAACTTACTCAACTCAATCTCCCATGGATCCCTTCTCACCGAATTCAACCGACATAAAGCACTAGAGGAATCGCAATCATAAATTTTTGAGACGTCCAGATAATTGTGCTACAACGAACCTTTCTGGATGAAATAACTCCAGGAAGCAGTCTCATTCCGTAAGAACTCCACCCTTTCAGATGACTTGATATCATTATACGGAACTTTTCTCCAAGAATGGCGCCACGGCATTGCCCTTCCTTTCCTCAAGCAAACAAATTACCGGCCAATTACCATCACCTCTTGCCTATACAAGTTCCTGGAGCGCATGGTGAACCCCAGCCTGATGTAAGATCTTGAAGAACAGGAGCCCTGGTTCTGACCACCTTTGACTATTTGTCGCCAAGCCTCTACTCCGGTCGGGACCCACCTGGATAAAGACAGGTTGGCGAACCACTACTACCACTATTACTGCTGTATCGGGTACCAGAAAATGTTCGGGTGTATTTCTGTATTCTAGTAATTGGTATATGTTATATAGCCTTTGAATGGCAACAATGATCATTATTTTCTTTGACATGAAAACTATGCATATTTTCTCTACTAGACATGGACCCCAGAAAGGTGTTTAAGGCAAAAAACAGTAGACAGGATGTATGCACCAAACTCTGTCGTGAGAGCGTCGCTTTCTGCAAACTCCTCCTTCTTCAATGAGTTTATTCTCGAGTTAAAAAACTTCCGCAAGAAACATGTTTCGTCTGATGTAGAAAATGTGAATGATTACAATACCCTAAAAGAGGGTAAAAGCTTTTATTTAATGGAAATAGGCCATTAAAAGACGTGCGTGACGCATGGACATCGGAAAGCATTGTGTGAAATTGAAGTTTTTTACTGAATTAAATCTGCATCATATCAAAAAAGATACTCTTGCTAGAATGTATCCACATTGGGGGCCCAAAACTTTTCTGACAACGAATACGCAAACTTCGTGTGTGTGTAAGCGTGTGTGTGCCGGTAGGGCGAAGGTTGTAATCTATATTCCAACGATGTGTCTCCTCACTGTACTTTCATTGCCCTTTACGCACCTGATGGACGCAACTGTCACCAGCATTGCGTTTAAACTAATCTTTCATTCTACCCGTCATTTTGTCATTTATCAAGGGATAATGTAATGCCATGGGAGACGAATTCAATTTTTTATTAGATAAAATAGCAACCGAGCAGTTTCAATTCTGGTATTTTCCATTCAGCGAAGTTTGCTCGCTTCGTTGAGAGTCGGCCATTTTTTTAGGACATTGGAATCTTGTCGATGAATGCTTCAAGGTATATCAGGAAAGAAAAGAAAAACTGGTGGTAAGCAACGAGTTATAAATAGGCCAGAAAATAAATATACAAACAGCGGAAATAATAATGGATTCGTATTTGAATTTTACGGTAGCAAAATAAATCAACACACCATATTATTGTTTTTTCATTTTTAACAAAGACTGTTTACCATCCATCTTGACACAGTTTATAGATATGCTGCCATTTCGATTTAAAATATAATTAGCATTTTCGTCAGTAATTATTCTCCCAAGGATTCAAGATTGAATATGACAAAAGTTTATGATAATGAAAAAATTGTATCCATTTTCATTCACATAGGTTTTCTAATCATAGAGTGACTAGAAGAGACGTGTTTGGCACGACCAGTAGCGATTGTGTACTCACTGAACTGGGCATATCGGTTACTCGCTTGCTGTCCCGCATATACCCATTACCCATAACAGTATTAGTATCTCAATCGTCTCTGATCAGTCGCAACCAATGATTTTTAATTAGTTTGCCATGTTTTTCTGTATTCTCACGGGCTTCATTTTTAGGGCCCATTTGTCTTAAATTATTATTTGGCAACTCAGTCGTACGATAAATGTGATTATGTGGCAATCCAAGCAGTGGTAACTTTCTTAAACTGAAAAATCTGACCTTGACTACTACAGTCCTGACTCCGGTGTATGTGAGCATTTGACTGTTTTTTTTTCTACAAAAGTGCTGAACAGTAAAGCGTCTCTGCCCAGTAAATTAATCCC